>JANAVB010006391.1:4175032-4690032 GCA_029216955.1 Iris pallida | reverse complement strand
GTCTCGGAATCCATGAACACAAAAATGCCATAACTTCTTCATACGAAGTCGAAATCAAGCGGTTTAAATGCCAAAATTGGATAGAATTGAATTCCCCACAACATGAAACCATTAGTTTTTAGAAATAACAAAGTTTAAGAGATCAAAACCAAGAAAAACTGAGAAAACTACAAACTTAGATCTATAAAAATGTAAACATTAAAACCAAAAACTCCAAGTTTTAAAGAGCCTTATAATCAAAAAAAGCAGACAATAGAACAACAAAATTTGAGATCCATCATGAAGTAATTTGTACTTGCCTAGGGCTTGGTAGGTGAGAGGAGTAATGGAGAAGGAGGAGAAGAGTTAATGAAAAATAAATAAGGAGAGAGAGAGAGGAGTTGGTATATATACCAAGCCAACTCATCACAACCCAAGCCCAATCCAAACCAAACCAAGCCAAGCCAAGCAAAGCCGAACCGAACCAAGGGCAAATTAAACCAAGAATAGGCTAAACAAGACAAGTCAAAATATGGGTCACCTGACAAACGTTAGAAATCTATATACGTATACTAAAAATACGTATAACAGAAAACGAAAGTGACATCTCTACCCACCTTAAAAGAATTCCATCCTCGAAATTTAATCAAGAGGCTAGAGGTGTCGAGGCAAGCTATACTAACTACAGGCAATCTATGACTAGCAGTAAATCAAGCAATCATTCATGCAAGTAAGGAATTCAAAGCATAAGGCATGAGAAAGACATTGAACCTTACAAGTCAAACAGGTGTGGATAACGCGATCGGATATCATCCTCTCGTTCCCAAGTTGACTCACCCAAGGAGTGACGGCCCCAAGCAACACGGACTAAACTAATAGTCGTGTTCTTGAGTACCTTCTCTCTTTGGTCCAATATGGATACGGGCCTTTCCTCACACGAAAGGTTGGTATCAACAACCAATTCCGAATAATCCAGGATATGGCTCGGATCCGGGATGTACCTGTTTACAAAAATAAATAAAAAATCTTATTACACACTTAGAAAAGAGTACAAGAGTACAATTGATTTCTGGGGAAGTACAACTATAGAAATCTGATCAGAAGACGATCACTTTATCCTTTGGACGATGTGATATCGAAGACACAAGCCTTTGGAGGATGCAATAGCACTTTAGCAAGAGATTATGATAGTTCTTGATGCTTTGAGATTGATTTGAAACTCTATTTATAGAGTTCTTAAAATAACTGTTTAGCAGTTATTCTGGGTTACGCGCGCTTCAGGTTGCGCGCCTCATGTTCACTTGCACAAACAGTTGTACTAACTGTTGTGAACGCGTGGCATCGTTTGATTGAGATGCACGTGGTCGTGAGCAATGTAGTGGGCAAGTTATACGAAGTTAGTGGCTTGCGTATCACGTCACTCTGTCCTGAACACTGTTTGATCACCTTGCGCGTGCTTCATCAGGTTACGCGTGGGTGCAACGTAATAACCTGCGCAAGCAATTTGCACCAACTGCTATAGACGCGTGGCATCGTTTAATTGAGATGTGTATGGTCGTGAGTAGTGTAGTGGGCACGCTCTACGAAGTTGGTGGCTTGTGCGCCACGTTACCCTGTTTTAAAATAAGAGTTGATCAAGTGGCGCCAACTTGTCAGGCTGCGCATGGGCGCAACTCAATGACTGGCACCTTTGACTAGGTCTTCTGTGCTGTACTGATTAATCCTCGAGCCATACAGTAACTTGTGCGAACCAGCTATCAGCATTAATTACATGCTGACAAAATTTTCTTGAGCGCCACGTTGTACAGGATTCGAATAGATTTTCCTTAATCTTTGTGTTGTCAGTTGTCAGGTAATGATAATGCCATTACAGCTTCTCGAGAAAGTGTGCCACGTGGCGCCCGCGCAACCTACCTCAAGCGCAACCTGACGTTGGTGCAGCATGATGCTACGCAACTTGATTATTTGGCACAATGTAATATTTTTAGCACCATCTGATGATCGAACACTTTAATGGGTGGCGCAGCTTAATTTTTAGCCTCTATAAGACCCCCTTTAATGTTTTCGAAACTTGAAAATATTCATGGTTTTGAAATACTTTGAATTGTGCTAGTTTTGTTTGGATTGCGCCAGGGAACTGTTCAACCAAAACTCCGAGTTCTAAGCGTGAGTTGCGCAACAGTTTTGAAAAGAGTTTTTTTAAGCTATAAATAGCCGACTAAAGAGAACTTTTAACTTTTTATCGAAAGTTAATTCTCTTAAAACTCTCTCATCTTCTTCTTTCAAACTCTCGAAGCTCTCCCGACGATCGTCAAATGGCGCCAAAGAAGTCTGCCGCTGCCAAAGGAAAAGCCATTGCTGAATCTTTATCCCGTACACTATGAATGAAAGCGCTTCAGTATGCACCACCGTCATCAAGGACTGAAAGAGCTAACCCGACACTTGAAGGTGAACGTCGATTGGATTGACCAACTCTTTTTAGGGTTTTGGTCAATTTGTGCGCTTCACAACGTACGCTATCTCTTTTTAGAGTGTATGCATACTTCACAACTTGTGCCTTCTCTTTTTAGAGTTTGGTTGCTATTTACGAACTATTTTGCACGATTTTCAAATTCATACTTTCTAATTTTGTGCGAAATACACATAAAAAGTAGTGCAACTTGAAATCATGCACAATACAGATGTCACGCAATACAGATACTACGCAATGCAACATAGATACTGCACGCAATACAGATGTCACGCATCATAGATGTTGTGCAACATAGTGGTCGCACAACTTAAATATTGTGCAACACAAAAGTCGTACAATTCATATACTGCACAACCGGATGTCGCACAACATGGATAACGCGCAACATAGATCTTTTCTTTGTGTGTTCTGTTCCATCTTTTTGAGATTAACTTTTTGTTGTTGTTCTTCTCTTTTGTAGTTGATCTTAGAGAAGACCTTGATGCTGAGAAATATGCTTCTGCTTTCACTGTATCAGAATATAAAGAAGACTTATCTCATGTATCATATCCTCAATATGATGCACCTGAATCCAGAAGGGCCATTCTCACTGCTCAAGAAAGCGGTACTTTGTTATGTCTGATGAATGGTGAACCTTTGGAAAGTATAGATAATGTGACTCATAAGAAACCGGCTTTCTTATTTGGAGATGTAGTGAAGAAAACATCTCAACCAAAGACCAAGAAAGAAGAAAAGATTTATCAATGTAAGGACAGAATTACATATCTGACTGAGATAGCAAGGCATTTGTCCTTGTCCCGACATGAATTCTCCAGTCACCCTCGACGGATGGCCTGGGACATGACTCCGATTCAGCAAGCCAGAGTCGAAAGAATATGTTATAAGTTAGGTCCACAGAACAATGATCTATTTTATAGTACTTCAGACAGGCATAGTTCTCATCTCAGGGCTTTGAAGCCGAGTTGTATAACCCTAGAAGATTCATTGATGCTTCTTTCCGTCAGGGTGCCCATCTTTGCAAACACATTTGCCAAAGGTGAAGGAAGATACCCAGATCATGCCATGCGTTTAACAGGCCTAGTTAACCCAGACATGAAACGTTGGAGCAGCTTAGTGACCTGGATTCTTGATCAGTTCAAGGATAAACTTCTTGAGTTAGAACTCTATGAGCCATCTGGACTACTGTTCAAGGCTTTCGCCCAAATGCTTATATGTTCTTAGCTCTGATTGAAAGATACAACGACAGAACTAGTACCTTCATGACCCCTCATGGGGAAATTGGTTTTCTAATTCATGAGATGAAATATCTCTCACATCTTCCAATGGGTAACAACCCATATAAAAAGTATGTACCCACTATTGAGAAACTGCATATCCTTTCTATATAAAACTCTCAGATGGTGGCTGTGTTCGAGGAGCTTCTATGCCATTATAAGATATGCTCCCTTTACTATAAAAGTGCCTCCGCATGGACTTGTTATACAACTAAGTGGTTGTCGTATTTGTTTTTAGGCCATGCTCATGAAGAAAAGATTGTTGAAAGTCAAGCCTGCAATCCTTGTTTCTTCCAACCGCTCAGTCGTAGCGACATAGACAAATTGACGAAAAAGTCTAAACATACAGATAACATCTTGGATGTGGATTGGAACCCCTTCAAACCTGGTACTACTATTGAGAGTTATCTCAAATAGGGTTACAGTCCCATGTCAAAAGAAGCCCAATTGGCATGTTTTCTTGCTTTATGGCTACGATGGTTTGTAGTTCCAGGGGCCAGTGCAGTCGATAGATTCACTACAAGAATTTCTACTTTTTGCAGCAAAAAAATTCGTTGTAAAAGATGATTAATTTGTTACAAATAGGTATTTACAATGAAATATTTTTGTCATCCAATTCGTTGCCATAAGTGCGTACCAAAAGGTCTTTTGCAACAATTTTTTGGTTCGTTGCAAACCTAGCAACAAAATAGTTCACGTTGTAAATAATGTTCGTTTGCAACAAACAATTTTGTTATAAATAATATTATTCGCAACAAATAGTTTGTTTCTTATAGTATTTTATGGCAACAATTAGGTTTCGTTGCATGTATTATTGTTTGCAACAAATATTTTTATTCCTTATACTTTTGTTGGCAACAAATTTGTCATCGCAAATACAATTCGTATTGTCCCAAAAGTTTGAAAAAATTCAAGAAAAATGAGTATTTTCAATAAAGAAATTTGTTGCAAAAATTAGATAATGGCTGTTGCAACAAAATAATGTAGTGCTTCAAATTACTTTTCCATCACTATTAAAAAGATTAATTCTAATACAAGGGTATATTAAATCTTGTTGCAACAAACAGTGAAACACCTTATTTTTTGGAATAATTTATTTCATTAAAAGAGTTAAGATACATTCACATTCTTCGCTAATAAAATAGTTGATACATTACATAAAGTTCTGAGACCTTGTATCAAGTTTCTATTCAACAAAAGCTTAATAACAAAAATTCTATAATTTCATGTCTAACAAAAAGATTATTGTTGAGCTTCTGCTGTGATTGTAGAAGTTTTGTAGCTTCAGTAGCGATTTCATGTCTCAACCACCTATGGTAGAATCCTGTAATATTTGCTGCTGTAAAAGTCTTTCCTCGAACATGCAAGACAACATACAATGAATTATATGATAAAACATAAAATTAGAAATAAGTTAAAAATTGATCTAATACTATAGAATATATAAACAACAGTATTCTGTAGATTATTTTAAATTAGACAAGAGTACTGTATATAAGTGCATGAATAGGTACAAAAAAGTGTATATATAAACAAGTGATAATTTGTTGAGAAAAATTACCTAAGTACTTATAACTCCAGTCTTGCATTATCAATTAGCAAAACAAAAAAGTTCACCTAATCATTATTTCAATATTCAAGCATAAAATGACCCACAAACTTTATAGCATTCATTATTTTTTCTAGTAATTGAAAACTGATTCTAAGAACCTAATACAAAAATGTAGTAAATGGAAACATAAATAAGATCTTCTAATCTTATAGATATTGCATTCATTGCCAAAGTACCAAAATAAAACTAAGAGAACAAACTAAACAAATGTAACAAAAACTTACCAGAGCTTAAGGTTGTGTGCCCCCGAAACGTGACATAAAAGTCTCAAACATTGTTCGCATATTGCCTTGCTCAACCATTAGTTCACCCATCTTATTCTGCACTACTCCCAATTCCTGTTTTGTACTCCCTAGCTCTTGTTTTGTAGCCTCTAGCTCTCGTGATAATTCTTCAGCTTTTCTCTCAGCTTCTTCAGCTCTGCTTCTTGAGTCTTCCATGTCTGAATATCGTCTACTTTGACGCGATGATGGACAAACCTCACCATGTCCAACACCACGAACATATCCAGGCTTTGTCCCTAGCACTATATCACATATCTCATCCGGGGTGAGTAATTTGCCATCTGAAGTAGGTTGACATTTGAGCTCAATCATCTTCTCCTATATTTAAAAAGAAACATACTATTAATATTATATATTTTTCAACAAACACAAAGTATAAGTTAGGCTTATATTAAAGATACTTACATAATTAACTTGTGCAATATCGGATGTCCAGCCTTTGCTACTTCTGTGGGTTTCTCTGTATAATTCAATCCTATCCAAAGGAACTTCATTTTCTTTGTCTCCCTATACCATTTCAATTAAAATTATTTTAACTAAAAAATACACATATAGATATTTTTTAATAAGTAATAATATAAATGAACATATTTGTAACACATACAAGCTCATAGCGCACTTGAACAAAGGACTTCCTCCCTGTGCAATGGTTCACTTTCAAGCACTTTCGATTATGGGTATTTTTTTGCTTTGTTTCTGCAATTAAAAATGAAACACTAAATGTATACATAAAAGCTTAAGCGTGTAGAGAAGGAATTTAAGAAGATAAGACAAGTAATCTAAATCAGATTAACCTTAATTAACTCACCAAGAATGCTGGATCCTCAAAGAGTTCACAACATATCTTCCAATCATCTTCTTCAATGTCATCAGGTGGATTTGATTTTGCTTGCCTCAATAGATATTTTTTTTAATTCCTTATAATGTGCGTTGAGGTAACACCTATAACTCCGAAATCGTTGTTGTAACTATTTTTTCGTCCCTTGTCTGACATTCCACTGAGACATGTCCATGTCAAAAACATCCTATATTATAGCACAAGAAAATATAGATAATTGATATAACAAGTATAATTTGTGACGGCTTTGAGAAAGAGAATCTAGTATGATCTCACTTACTAAAATATGCCCATAAATGACTTCTTTGTCCTCGTTTGTTACTTTCTTCCATTTTTTAATTGTAACTGGTGCCAAACTTCGACATATAATTCCTAGCTCTGTAGCCCAGTTTGATGACCAATTTCCCACAGGCTTTAAACACCACGGAGGGAATACGATATTTGCCTTTTGTCCCTTTTCAAAAAGTTTTGCTAGTTCTAGCCCTCGAGCCTTATCGCGTCCTTTCTTGGATATATTTGATGAAGTAGAACCTGTAAAAAAATGAGAGGAAAAGGACAAAATGATATGCAAGTAACATAGATTAAGTTGAAAGTACACAGACTATTGGACTCAAAGAAACAAAAGCTAATTAATTACCATGTTCATTGTTATTTGAGCCTTGAGAGGATCGCGATAATTGTGGATCTGTTATGGGGTCAACAGATGCTAAATTAGAGGTTGATCGTGCTCGTGTCCCTGGTGCCATTTTAAATCAATCCTGCGACAATTAAATAGTTTTTTTCTAATATTATAACATGTTATGTAAGGAATGAATGAGGTTAGAACATACCAAGTAAAAAATTATTGTCCTGTCATAATTTTTAGGACAATTCTAGAACATACTAGGCTATAGAATAATTGTCCTGTCATAATTTTTATTGTTAAATAGAAGCGAATTGACATATATAGATGCATAAAGATTGTCCTATCATAATGATTGTTAATTTTCAAGAATGATTGTCCTTTCATTGTAACCACGTTAGAAACTACATTTTGGAACAAGAATAGATGCATTCCATTAGGCTCAAGGTCATCTACACAGGAAGAGTAATATGGTAGACTAGCTATTCTAACCAACTGGGGCTAAAGAACATAAAGAGCAAAAGGGATCAAGAATATAACTTATACAATGGCACTATTCTTCGGAAGTTTCAAGCATATCCTACACTCACAAACACTCCTGAGCACTCCACTTCAAAGTTCAAACATCATGCACTAATTCGATGGATAATATCCATCTCAACCTCTCCATCATAACAATTGATGATTGATATTTCCACTGCTACCTTAGTCTTATAATCATAAAATAGTTTCTCAACACACAGTACAAGTTGCAATATTGTTTAGTACAAGAGGCACCGACAGTTAATAGCATTATACAAATTTGTTCTACGGCACTTGAAGGAAAGCAATATATTCATGCAAGGCTAGAGTTTTACTTAGGTCTCGTTGATAAATCAAGAGTTAGAGCAACTTCTTTTTGTTATGAGTACACTGATCCGCCTACATGGAGCAGTCCTATAAATATAAATTTTACACAATTAGAGCTTGTACTAAAATCATGAACCTGACAAGACTGATGGTAGTGAACATGCTGCTTTAGTTCTCTTTCATCATAATCTAACAATTGCAGCAAGTGGTTTATTATGTCCTGTGTTCAAGGCATCTTAAATTCACACTTTGCAGCCTCTCCTTTCAGGTTCGCTATTTCGTATTCATCAGAGATTATTATTTTCAAATATGATGGCTTCTACACAATGATAATAAATAGAATGTGCACTTTGCAAGGACAAGAACCAAACCTCTGAAACTTCTATGTAGTGAACAAGAACAATGTGCACATATGCCCTAGAAAGAAAAAAATGTGCATTTAGTAGCATACCATGTACTATGTCTCATAATAGAGAGAGAAAAATAATAAGGGTAAATTTCAGAAATCCCTCCAAAACTTTAATTGCTTATATGTGAATAAAAAAGGGAGACATAATAAGATTCAGGGAAACCCCACGACCTATATGTGAATAAAAAATGATTGTCATGTCATAATTGTTAGGACAATTCGGTAAATTCTGTAGCCTAGAATCCTAGTATCCATGTAAATTCTGTAGCCTAGTATCCACGACCTATGTATTTTGTGTTAGTTTTGAGGGAAGGCTTTCTATGTACAG
Organism: Iris pallida; assembly: GCA_029216955.1. Lineage (NCBI taxonomy): Eukaryota > Viridiplantae > Streptophyta > Magnoliopsida > Asparagales > Iridaceae > Iris > Iris pallida. Next base: position 4,681,364 of record JANAVB010006391.1, on the reverse strand, counting down.
TGAAGATGTTGATGTGCACAGCAGATGCACTAGTGTAGCCAGGCTGTGCCTCCTTGGCACAGGCCTATGGGTTGCCATGGACTGGGGCAGAGCTAATTGGCCTACAGTAGGTACCAGGCATGGTTGGTTTGGCTAGGCTAGTGTGGCCTTGGCAGGATAGATGGGCCTTTTGTTCTACATATTTTAGAAGAGGAGGGAAATCTGTGGATCAAGGTTAGAGAAGGGTAGAGAAAATAGTTAAGATAGGAGTGTGTGTCTAAGTGAGGTTGAGAACCTTTGAGGGGTGTTAGAAAGGTTAAATGGCATGCCAACATCTACTCTTACCTGCATCTACTCTTACACACACAAGGTATAAAGACCCACCAGTTAATCTCATTTCTATATCATGATTTATTGGTTAAATGGCATGCCAACATCTCAGGTACAGACAAGGTAGAAAGGTTTTCACATCCAAAGAGTAGAAGGATTTCCTTCTACTCTTACACACACGAGTAGGTTCCACACTTCCACTACTGTGAAGATTTCCTTTTACCTGCATCTTAATGACTTGCCTTTAATTACAAGTGTTTTAACAGTCAAAAATACGAAATCTATCCTTGTATTTGACAAAGAGGACAATTCCAGAGTTACCATAAATGGCTGAACCCTCAGCGATTGGCATTCCCCTCATGACACTGGGACACTCCTTTGTTAACTATATTGCACACATATGAATATGTTAAGACACGTTAAGTATATGGAGAACTTTGTACTGATTTGGCATAACCCTAATATATTTGGAGTGTCTATAGCATGTCTGATATGTATGCAGCAGATATACATGTGACAATACAGCATTGATTTTGACGGGATGAAAATTACAGTCATGGGATGTATCCATGAACCTTTGGACATGGAATCATTGGTTTTGATTATCTCAGGTTCTCCTAAATTCATGTCAGCATTTGAATCCATGAACCTGAATTGTATCATTGTTTATCTCAGGTTCATGGATATCAAATAAAGAGAGGATGGGCTGTCAGCGTTCATGGATACAATTCATCGTGTCTTTATTTGATATCCATGGATACAATTCAGTTCATGGATAAAATTCAGGTTCACCTTGACATGGATATCAAATAACGAGTGTATCATGTTTCTTTCAGTCATGTTTTTGGGCGTGGATACAATTCAGTTCATGGATACAATTCAGGAGTATCCATTTTTTTCAGACCTGGATACAATTCAGTTCATCCAGACATGGATATCAAACATGACTGATACAGCCCATGGATATAATGAGTGTTAGAACAATTCAGTTCAGATATATATGCAGCAGATATACAATTCAGGTATATACAATTCAGGTATATACAGTTCAGATATGTATATACAGTTCAGGTATATACAATTCAGATATGTATATACAATTCAGGGATATACAATTCAGGTATATATAATTCAGGTATATACAGTTCAGATATGTATGCAGCAGATATACAATTCAGGTATATATAGTTCAGATATGTATGCAGCAGATATACAATTCAGGTATAATGAGTGTTAGAACAATTCAGTGCAGATATGTATGCAGATATACAATTCAGTTCAGATATGTATGCAGCAGATATACAATTTAGTTCTGATATGTATACAACAGATATACATGTGACATCCTCTCTTTATTTGATATCCATGGATATAATGAGTGTTAGAACTTCCATCGTATGTGCACAACGATACAATTCAGGTTCATGGATACTGCCCATGACTGAATTCAGGTTCATGGATATTCATGGATACAGTCATGGTTTTGATTATCTCAAGTTCTCCTAAATTTATGTCAGCGTTTGAATCCATGAACCTGAATTGTATCATGTGTACGATGGAAGTTCTAACACTCATTATATCATTGTTGTGGACAGCTTTTGGGTTGTTAGCGTTTGAATGAACTCAAGTATTCTGAATACAATATCAAGATTTCTGCACCTCTAGATAATACCCCCTTCTCTCCCAGTTTAGAAAGAGACCGTATTGGGGAAAATATATGTATAACCCACTTCAGTTATGGGTGCTCACTTTCTATGTATATCTGAGTCTCTCATGCCAGTTTGCAATTAGAGCTCAAAAAATGAAATTTTATAGACAGAAATAAACTGATAAGTGTATTATGATCAAAAAAATCATAAATGCAATAAGATTATATTTTCAAAGCATAAACTAATTTCATCGATAGAAAGAACTACATATCATCTATATCAGTGTCATGATCACTATGCATTGGTTCTCCCTTATCAGAGTAGTAGTCTTCAAAGGTATCATCTGCTTCAGAAAGTTCATCATCGTTAATGAAATCATCATCTTCTAGATCTAATTCATTTGGATGGAGGCTGGTCACATCACTGGCATTTGAGACCACATCATTCCTTTCTAATGACAAATGTGGCACCTCTTCTTCAACATTTACATTCGTATCATTCGGTAGATGTTGTTGATAAGCCTCACCATCACCCATCAATCTATCATCTTCTTCTCCCTCTTCTATAACTACCTCTGGAACATCATAAATGTTTCTTGGTTGAGTTTTTTGCACGACTTGCCAGCTACCTCGCAATTTAGAATCACTAACATAAAAGACTTGTTCGGCTTGAGACGCTAGAATAAACGGATCATCCTTGTACCATTTACGGGATATATTAATGGAAGTGAAGTAACCATCTGTTTGGATCCCTGTCTTCTTATTTCCTACATCAAACCAATCACACTTGAATATAAAAACTCGATCTCCCCCCAAGTAGCTCAACTCAATAATTTCTGTTAAAGCACCATAGAAGTCAATGTCTTTTCCTTGGTGATCTTCCTTTACAACCACACCACTATTTTGAGTTCTACGATGTCTCTCCCGCTCCTTTGTATGAAACCTCATTCCATTAATGATACACCCTGTGTATCGTCTTGCTCGCTGATCAGAACCGCAAGCTAAGGAATATAGTTGATCTGTAGCTTCAGGTGATTTTTGTGCACGCAATAGTTTTATCTATCCATAAAAATTTAAGTAAATTAGTAAGAATAACCCATCAAAACTAAGTAAGATTGATAAGTGTTTACGTGTAAATTAAGCTAATTACTGATAAATAAGACTTACGCGATTTTTTAAACCATTTTGGAAATAGTTGGGCATGTTTTTCCATTACATTATGTGTGCTTTGTCTCTCAAGCTCGGCCATATGTTCACTACATATATTTATAAAAAAATCAAATCATGATAATAATAAAATAAATTATTTGATACTAGGAAGTAACGAGGATGAAATAACTCACTTTATATAATGCACTATTTCATTGCAATTGTTCAAGACATACAATCGAGCCTTACTGTATTCTGTCATATCCATTTTCTCATAAACTTTCCTTGATCCTGAGGGACGCATATTTGCTGAGAAAACAGATATGTTATTATGCTTATCTTGACCTCCGTCAAAATTTCTTTCTTCTCGATTAAATATAGTCTCAACACCCTGAAGGTACATTGAGCAAAATGTAAGACATTCACTATCAATGTAAGCTTTAGCAATGGAACCTTCAGGGCGTGCTTTATTACGCACATATCTCTTAAGTGTGCATAAAAACCTGTTGACATAAATAAGCCTCTACATTAGTCACTGCATCATGTAAACTTGAAAAAGATATATGCATGTTCAAAAGGAAAAGTAATTTAATATAGTAAGTTAAAAATTACCTTTCTATTGGATACATCCAACGATAATGAACGGGCCCTCCAAGTTTTGCTTCATGTGGAAAGTGAATAGCTAGATGCACCATAATATCAAAAAATGCAGGTGGGAATATCTTTTCAAGCTTACAAAGTACTATGGCAATATCTTTCTCCAGCCGCTCTAGTACTTCTAACTTTAAAGTCTTACAACACAACTCTTTAAAGAAAAAACTCAACTCAATTAATGTATTGCATATATCTTTACGCATATATCCACGTATTCCAATTGGGAGCAATCGTTGTAACAAAACATGACAATCATGACTCTTCATTCCTAAGAGTCTATAATCTTTAGTGTTCACATATCGAGATATGTTAGATGCATAGCCATCTGGAAATTTAACCAACTTCAACCATTCACAAAAACTTTTTTTTTCTTCAACAAACATTGTATAGTATGCTGGTGGCATCACAAATGAATTACCATCCTGTATTATGTGTAATTCCTTCCGTATGCCCATTAGTTCTAAATCTAATCTAGCCTTTACAGTGTCCTTTGTTTTTTCATCAATATTCATCAATGTTCCAACCACATTCTCACAAATATTCTCTTCTATATGCATTACATCAAGATTATGCCGCAACTTTAGAGTCTGCCAATATGGCAATTCAAAGAAGATACTTTTATTTCTCCAATTCAGCTCATATATTTCACGCTTTCTCTTCTTGGTATTAGCTGGACCCTTCCCAAATTTCACATTATTTAACCGATTAATTTGATACAAGACATCAATCCCAGATAACTCCTTTGGTCGTAACCTCCGTTCCCTTTCGCCATCAAATTGATCACTATTTCTCCAAGCATGATTTTTTGGCAAGTATCGTCGATGACCCATATAGCATAACTTCCTTCCGTGCTTTAGTGATATTGAATAAGTGTCTTTATTGCAATTCGGACATGCTAGTTTGCCTTTTGTACTCCATCCAGACAAACTACCGTAAGCTGGGAAGTCATTAATAGTCCAAAGTAGAGCTGCATGTAATTGGAAATTCGTTCCGGTCAGGGCACCAAAAGTTTTAATACCATCTTCCCATAACTCTTTCAACTCATCTATCAATGGTTGCAAATACACATCAATATCGTTACCAGGGGACTTGGGCCCTGGAATAAGCAAGGACATGAACAGATAAGGTTCTTTCATACACATCCACAGTGGCAAGTTGTATGGAATAATAATTACCGGCCACATACTATAAGAATTGCTCATGTTCCCAAATGGGTTGAAACCATCACTTGCCAAACCAAGTCTCACATTACGAGGATCAATTGCAAACAAGTTATGTGTCTTGTCAAATTCGATCCAAGCTTCTGAATCTGCTGGATGCCTAAGTACACCATCCTCCTCAAGCCGCTTTTCCTTATGCCATCTCATATATGTAGCCGTCTTTTTTGACATAAATAACCTTTGTAGTCTTGGTTTTAGGGGAAAATATCGCAAAACTTTTTGAGGTATTTTTTTGCGTCCACCTTCGTTAAATATATATATATCTAGGCTCATGACAAACAGGGCACTCATCTTTATCTTCGTGCTCCTTCCAAAATATTACACAATCATGTTTACAAGCATGTATGGCCACATAACCAAGGCCCAGGTCGCGCATTATACTTTTAGCCTCATAATATGACTTGGGCAATGTTTTCCCATCTGGAAGTGCATCTTTATACAGCTCAAGAATCTGATCGAAGGCTTTGTTACTTAGACGATTGATTACTTTTAAATGAAGCAATTTTATTAGGAAAGATAATTTTGAATACTTTGTACAGCCAGGATAAAGTTCACGTTGTGCGTTCCTTAATAAGCTTGAAAATCTCTCTGATTTCTTCTCTGAAGATTGTTGATTAGGATGAGTATTACTAGTTTCTGCTTGTTCCTGACTAAAAGCTACTTCATCCAAACTAGAATTCATAAATGTTCCGGCATGTAAGTCTTCAAAAAAATCTTGCATCTCATGAATATTATCCGGTAGAGCCTCTTCTTCACGTGTGCCATCATCATCACTATCGTCATCCAGAATTGTCGTAGGTTCAAATTTTTCACCATGATGTACCCAATTGGTGTAAGTTTTAGTCATCCCTTTATCAAACAAGTGAGTTTCCACCACATTTATATGCTGGAAATACACATTGTTGCAGTTACGACATGGACAACGAATCCTATTATTCTTTTGGGCAAACCTACTCGCTTGTTGTATAAAGTCTTTAACTCCTTGTATGTATTGCCGACAGGATTTATTTGTAAGCTTCACCCAACTTTTATCCATATTTGTGTTCCTAAATAAAAAACAAAAGAATTGAAAGCTGATAACAAAACCAAAAATCTGAAAATACAAAGCAACATATAAGAGAAAGACAAATGAAAGATAAATTGAGTACAAGTACCTATTTGTAATGGCCCCTTCCTTTGTTATGTACTGCTAGATTATTTATATAAATATAAATTAGGTGAAAAAAATCTTGTAATTAGCTTTTTTTTTGTATATTTATGGAAAACTTAAATCTCACAAAGATTTAAAAGAACTATTTTTTTACACAAGACCCCTCCAACTAGGATATTAAACAATGAATTAAAGAGACCAGAAAGCTACAAAGTATAAGTTCCGTGAATAATAGATCATGTTACAATATCACAACTAAAAAGTATATAATACACAAAATAGAAATAAGTTAATCAAAATTGAAATAAAATCAATCAGATGTAGTGCGGAATTCTTCAGTTTGGTATCATGCTTTTGAATTTCAGCAATATGTTCTGTAGGTAGCTCTCATAACAAAAAAATTGAATCGAGCAATTTAATTTAAAAAGACATGCACGTAATATTTAAACCTACTATATAGCAGTTATATCATAAATGTGTTTGCACAAAGGACTACTACCCATATAATACTTTCAATCTGTGGATGCTAATTGTAAACAGCAAAAAAAAATTAAAGCAAAACTTTGTCTCTCTTACTTTTTATTTCAAAAAAAATAACGACGATGTCAGTAATATATATGCTGGAAGGATTTAGAAATGGTTATTCATGAACAACTACTTCAAAATTAACCGAGATGATAAAAATGATTAAGATAGTTGTAAATTGTCTTGAATTTTTTTTGAAACATGAACAATTACCTCGCCGCGTCCAGAAAACGTCACCGTCCAGAAAGCCTCGCTACGACGTTGACCTGCTGTCAGCCTTGCCAAGCCGTTGCGTCGTCCTTCCGTCAACCGTGCGCGCAACAACTTCTACCTTCAGCCTGGCGACAAAGGAGGAGGAAGGGAAGAGTGCTCAGAGAAGGGGAGAGAAGTATGGAGCAAAGGGGGGGCCACAACCACCACTTCCTGTTGCTTTGGCTTGGCCGAGAGAGAGAAAGAGAGGTGCGTAGAGGAGAAGAGAGAAAAGTGGAGCGGAAGGAGAGAGTTTTGGTAGAGAAGATTTTTATTAGAGAGGTGCGGGAGATTTCTGTTGAGAGATTTTGGGGGAAAGTGAGGGAACTGAAATTTTTGGAGGAGAATTTGCGGGTTTATTGGAAGGGAATACTGGGATTAGAGGGAATGAACGGGTTTTAAGGGTTTTGTTGATGGAAAGTTTCGTGGGTAAATTTTTTTTCCAAACCAATTTTAACGGATTCTTTTGGGAAAGAAAAATAATTATGTTGCCAAAGGGACATTAATTTATTGCAATGATAAAAATTTGTTGTCAAAAAAATTATTTTATGTTGCCAAAGGGACATCAATTTATTGCAATGATAAAAATTTGTTGTCAAAAAAATAATAATTTTTGACATGATTAGGTTTTGTTGTAAATAATATTTTTTGTTGCAAATAAATTTACCACTATTTTTTGAGAATGAGAATAGAGTAACCCCAACTATTTTGCGACGAAATATTTTGAACAACATACTTTTTGTTGCTTAAAAATTGCAAATCTAAGTTTTGCAACAAATATATAAATATTGTTGCAATTAAATACTTTTTGCAACGAAACAAATTTTATTGCAAAAAGAATTGTTTCAAAAAGTTATTTTTTATAGTGATTTCACAGAGGCGTATTATTTGCTGCTGTGCGTCTAGTATTTGGCCACAAGATGGACATTATTTTAGCAATGACTTGTCGCCTGAACGCAGGACTGCGTTCTTTTATAGACACTATGCTGCATGATAAGGATACTCGGTCGAATTTTCCCCGCACTGAAATGCTATATACTTATTTATTCGGGTGGTTATTGCTACACCATCCCAGTTTGATGGACCCTAACATGGGTGAAGTTGGGGGAAACTTCATCAGGCATTCTTTCAATGCTCGTTGGAATATAAATGCACTTTCAGAATATAGACGAGCCTTGAATCGAGGATCTGGGTAGAGATTTCAATTTGTTCCCCCTCCTCCAGGATATGAGAATCTTCCTCCACAACTGATGGATTTAGAAGCAGCATCTCTCTGTTTATCCCCGACTATTTTCGCATGGTTGAAGACAATCCGTCCGTCTCATCTAGTATATCGATTTGAGGAAGAGTATTTTCTAAAACCATATTTGCCAAGTCGATTCGCTCGATAATTTTGTCACGACCCGCACCCAGTGTAGGGGCACGAAAAGTGGGTACGTCCAGCCTATGCCGCAGTGTCAGCGGTATAACGCTGTTCTAGGTCATGAACATAACTAACACAATATAAAATACTCTCCAAAAGGAGGCCAATCACAGAAGGTACGACTCAATCACAAATCTAAAGGTAGAATATAGCACGATGTAATAGATAAAGAAATCCTCAAAATCGAGGTACAAACATAAGTGAAATAATCAAAGTTAACAAACACAAGTCTCAACATCTCCATAATAATACAACTCTGAAATCAAAGACAACAATTAACATAAAAAGAAAGAACAGTCTAAACTATCTATACTATGCATGGGTATCATCCTCAGCAGCTGCCTGAACCTCCCCAGGGGTCCAGGTCGCGAGTGTTATCTAGGCAAGCTCTGTAGTAAGGGGTACAGGGTTCCTCATCATCCTCTGTAATATTTTTAGCAGGTCCAGTCAGGACAGGAGCGAGCACGATACATCTCACGCAGATCATAACAGGTTAGAAAATATAAACATGTAAGAGAGTACGATACATAAAAACTGAAGGAATGTACATGATGTAAAAGAGAGAACTATAATAGAAATATCTACTATAAGTAGAGAACTAACAGTGACTAGTGATGTAGAGTACAAAGTCGACATGTGAACGGCTGGATTTGCGTATGAATATACTAAAGAGGCTCACATGGTTATACTACTTTGGAATTGTTCACATGACTATTTATACTCCCCCATACCCCAATCAATACACAAGGATCCAGACAAGTTATGTTACGCACATAATTTTTACATGAAAGCCAATAGATTGGTGCACATGAAGTATACATGAGGGCTCAGAACTGAGTGCACATGAATTCCATATGAAGGCCCATAAAGGGGTACACATGAAGTATAGGTTACACATGAAGCACATGAGAAATATGGTCGTACATGCGAGCACATGAGAGTACACGAGCGTACATGAACGTACATGAAGCACATGAGAATACATGAATAACATGAGAGCGAGGAATACATGATGTACATAAAACACATGACATGAAGTATCCGATGCTTCCGAGGGGGATAACATCTCAATGTAGGGATCCATATAGTACCAATCCATGATAATATCATGACAGCATCAATAAGGTAATCTAGAGCAAGAATATAATCCTAAGCAAGTTATGAAATAATCAGAGAATGTACTCGCCTGGGATGTGAATATCTATAAAAATATACTGTCCGAGATGAGGTATCTGACTCCTATTTAGAGTAACATAAGTCAAGATATATACAGGAGAGGATAAATAAAATGTACAATGCATCTGCATGTTGTCTAGGTCAAACTAGACTAAAGTCAACACTTGGTCAACTCTAGTCAACTATACTAGTCAAACTAGGTCAACTAAGTCATTCCTAGTCCAATCAAGTCTTACCAAGCCTAACCAAACCTAGACTAGCACTCACACACAATCTCAAGGCTAACATAAGCTATCAACTCACCATTCATATATTTTTATTTTTATTTTTTAACACAAGCTATCAACTCACCATTCATATATATTTATATATACATACAATGTACACACAAGTCATGCATAGTTTAAGGGTCTATATTACAAGGCATGATACATATTCAAGTGCAAATAATAGAGGGTGTGTGTGTTGTGAGTATTTATATATAAGGGTGGTGAACATTAAGAGGTAATGTGTACTTGCATGTATAGGGATATAGTATCATGGCAAGGGTTAGTGAACTTAGTGAATTAGAGTGTCAAGTGGCATATAGGTGTCAAGTGGATATGGCAAATTAGGGTGTGTGTGTGTGTGTATAACATACAAGGTTAAGTAATGAGTGTGTGGCAGAACATATCAAGTATGTGGTGAGGTTATAAGTGTACAGCACATAGCATATTGTGTGAGTGTACATGGCAATGGTTATGTGTGCAAGTGACATAGTGCAAGGGGGTTCTCTGGTTCAGTTAGGACAGCATCATAGGGTTCATGTGTTTAATTAGCAAGGGTGTAAATAAGTACAAGAGTGTATATAGGTAGCAGTAGCTATATGGTGTGTGTTTCCAAAATTATGACAGGTTAGAGTGTACTTGTGTGTATATTAGATTAGGTGATGTGTGTGTGTGTGAATATAGCAGTGGTGTGTGTGTGTGTGGTAGCTATACATGTAGGGTGTTCTCAGATTTATGTGTATGTGGGTGTCAATGTGTGAGGGAGTGTCTCAATATGTGTGTGTATAGCAGCTGAACATATAGGGTCTTAGGCTCCTATATACATATGTGTGTGTGCCTAAAACTTAGGTTGAGCATTAGTGTGTGTGTGTGTGTATAGGTTTCAGTTTTGTGTAAGGGTGTGTGAGTGTGTATAGATTTCAGGAAAACAGTATAATCACTGATTCCAGTTCCAGTTTTCAGTAGAGTGTGGGTGTGTGTGTAGGTCACAACATAGGTTCTCGGTCTTGTACATAGGTGTGTGTGTGTATAATATCAGGAATTAGTGCAACAGTTTTCAGTGTAACATGAATCGATTTTCAGTTTGAGTTTACAACAGTCCAACAGCATTCGAAACCTAAATCACCTAGCTGACATGAAACCTAACATGTAGATTAAACTCTCAGATGTAAATGTGATCTAATAGGATAATCTAATCATTAAAAATCAGTTTAGTGCACATCTATTCTCTGGTTTTTGAATTCAGTTTTGAGTGTACACAAACAGTTTCCAGGTTGACAGTCCCAAAATTATTTCGAAAACCCATGATCAAATACAAATCATGAATCCTAACATGTAGATTTAATTTTCAGACATAATATGGGATTAAACATAATGATTTAATCATTCAAAATCAGTAAACACAAGTTTAAATCTCAGAATAACAAGTATGGTATCAGAACATGGAAAAAACCTTAAATTCGCAACACAAAATCAATGAAAACCCAAATTACTTTGTGCAGAGGGGTCTAGCATGCATGTGTCCTAGTTAGGAACGTGTCCACGTGTCCAAAAACTCAATTAAAACTGTGTCAAAACTCAAACTTAAAGTATCAGTAAACACCAAGAACCAGTGCTCGTACGGAGGTGTCGGTTCAGATAGGACACAACACAAAGCACAATTGACCACGTGCTCATGTCCATGTGTGGAGGGGGTATAGGGCTACAAGCTCGTGTGTCTGCAATATGTCTACGACATGCATACACTCGATACGGACACCGTACCAATGCACATTTTTTGCCTGAACCAGCGTTGGCAAAAACGTGTGCACGTGTCATAGCGTATCCGATACGACACGAACAGGTCTGGGACTTGGGGGCTGACTTGTCAGTCGTGGCCCCCACGTCCATGCCAAGTGGCATGCGGCCACTTGGCCTATGCTGTGAGAAAACACCCCCGAACAGCAGGGCACGTGCGCGGCTTCTCGTGCAACGTGTTCGTGTCCATTTTGGACACGGACACGACACAAAAATCACCCCAGTCAGCATGAAAATCAAAGTGCATAATAAGGTCTATAAATTTTTTAAAAAAGTTTTGAAAAAGAAGAACAAAAGATTGGTTTAGGCATTTCATCAAACACATTCATAGACACATTGATACGTGTCCGATACAGACACAAAATGGACACGATTTCTTACCAAACTTGAGGGATAGCTAGGGGACACCTAGATCTACACACCCATGCAAAGAAATTAGGAATTTGAATGAGTTTGATAGGTTTTACCTATTGAGGTTGAAGTCACAAGAAAAGCCCCAATTTAGAGAAGCCCTCTTCCTCAAATGGTGTCCAAAAGAGCTCCACACCTTGCAAGCAAGCCTCCTTCAACCTCTACTCCAGATTTAGATCCAAATGCAAGATATTAGGATCAATTTGGTGGAGGAATGGTGAAGTTTAATAATTTGGGAAAGAAATTAGGGTTTCCTACAAGGGGTGTTCTAAAAGAGACAAGGGGTCATGTAGAGATACTTTATAGGCTGAAATTAGGGCTCTCTTGGCTCAATGTAGCTGCCCAAATAAAGAGCTAGGGTTAGGGTTTCTCATATTGGGCTTTGGACCAAGATTGCTAGCCCACTAGCTCAACTACTTAGTGTTAGGGTTATATACTAAAAGCATCACTTTTGTAGTAACCTTATTTCCTTAAATTTTGAATGAGAATCATATGGGCAAATGTTTGCATATTATATTTATTGCAAGTATTAATGCAAATGTCAGATATTCTATATTGTAGATAATATGGTGTGTGGTGTCACACAGAAGATCATATTATCAGTTTCCTATGGAGTATATAAATAGTTCATAACCTAGATGGACTTGGACAATCTACTGGAAAGGTTGTAGTGTAATCTGGTATTAGTCTATCTTAACTATAGGTTTACACTAGTACACTTTGTGTGTATTGAACAGGACCACTTGAGGTTGTTCTCTTTGTACTGACTACATAAAAGAACAAACACCTCTGTTATTATGGATGCTTGTGCTCTTAATCCGGATATAATAATGGACATGTATATGTAGTGTGCATTACTTTGACTCATAAAAGAGTGAGATTCATTATGGATCAACAACCTCTATGAATTGGGTAATAACATTGTATGTATGATGGGCTGTTGATTATAAATGGAATCCATGTCCCGATACATCGGGTTGATGATGTCCTCTTAAGGAACTCATAAGGATTGTCATATAAATCCTGCAGGTGGATTATATCCGACATGACAAATAAAGTTGAGGGGTACTACTTAAGGATAAAAGATGTCGAATCAATATAGTTGTCAGTAACTTAATTTGATCGACGGACATACGATATCTTAACATGGGGAGCCAAACGAGCATATAATAAAAGGAGCCCACAAACATAATTTGGGATTAGGGAGGTAGTACAATAATAGCTCATTAGTGGACCGAGCTATTGTTAATGGGCCTGGATTGTGTGTTCGGGCTGAACATGGGATATCCAGATCCGTTAGGAGGCCTAACCCTAATTTCTCCTCATGGTCCCTGTCGTAGCCTATATATATCCTCTATTCTCTGGTCGCCAGATGACTGATCAAAAATCTGAAACTTTCTCTAAATTCGTGATTCACGTAAGGAGAGAAAGAGAGGGCTGCCAAGGAGAAGAAAAGGTTGGGAGATCGTCGCCCACACGACGTCCAACTCGAGGAAGGAATATGTGCAGAAGATCTTGGTGTCGTCTGCTCGAGATTGCCAGGAATTACTTGTCTCCTTTTTACCGCAGGTATAATTTGTGAACCCTAGTTTCCGCCTATGAAGGGTTAGAACACGTATTAGATATGTTTAACTTTCTATCGATTAATACGCATACCAAAGTAAGGGTCCTGGGAATCCCCAGTTCTATCAATTGGTATCAGAGCAACTTTAGATCTATGTATTGATTGATACGTCCATGTTGTCCAATAAAACCTGCGCTGTGTAATAGTCGGTAGATGTAGATCTGTTCTAACTCGGTTTTGCAGGCATCTTAGATCCAACTATTATGGTCCAATGCATGTTTTTTATTGTGTTGTTTAAACCACGGACATGTCGTGGATGTTGTTGTTACTGTGGATGTAATTAAAATTACGAAGGTTGATCGTGCTTATTATTTTAATTTTGTAATCTAGATTATGTGTGAACTCCTTCGGAAGGCATAGGATTGATGTAATTTTAATTATTTTTGATCAATCGTGATGGCGATGGTGGCTGTTTCTGATGCCGGACGAGATGCTGGTTTTAAGCAGTCCAGAGGCAGACAGATGATTTTCGATGAAGGAATCGATAGCCAAATTTTGGATTCGGATAGTTGAGGACGGAGCAACAAAAATGACCATAATAGTTGGATATTTTCTCTTATTTTTGTCATTTTGTTTTTTCTGATTATGCATGTTTATTATTGTGTGGTTGTTTTTTTTTAAAAACTAAGCCTACATTAATAATGGACAACATGGACATAATATCAACTAGTAGAAAAACCCTCATTGTTAAATAACTAAGTGGGAGAGGATTTTTATTTAGTTTAAATCCTATGGTCTCCATTACTGGTTTGTAGGTGATATAATTATACTTGCGTGTTGGCTATAGTGCTTTCCTCCATATCGGATGAGTATAATTATGGATCACCAGTACAAACTTCCTTAGGGATAATTGTAGAAAGTTACCTAGTATGTGTTCACTTCTCCATCTGAAGGAACTCATTACAAGGTAATGGACTTAGTATTAAGTAATGGTATACACTTAGATACAAATAATAGTATCCTCCCCATCGGAGTCACTTCTATTATTTGTATGACCAGAGCAAGACCAGCATATTAATTTTATTTGTCATAAAGTTATGTTGACATGATAGTAAAATTAATAAGAAAAACCTACTTGAACAAAGTTGAATTTGTATACGTCCACACTATCGTGGCATGCTAAATTCATGGTGTTCAAGGTGTTGGTGAATTTCTTATTATTATTTTGAGGAAATCAATATTTAGTTAATTAAAAAAAAATTTTGCCCTACATAATTTTATTTATGTGATTCTCAGGATATCAAAAATGGGTTCTTTCAGTCCACTTATGGTTATTCTTAAAGAAAATAAACTTACTGGACCTAATTATATTGACTGGAAACGTAATTTGGATATTGTTCTGACTGTTGAGGAGTACAAATATGTACTTGTTGAGGAATGCCCACCTAAGCCTGATGCTAACTCTGGTGAAGAGGTCAAAGAGGCTTATAAGAAGTGGAAAAAGGCAGATGAGATGGCACGGTGTTACATTCTGGCATCTATGTCAAATGTACTGCAATATCAGCATCAGGCCATGTCTACTGCTTATGACATGATGTATAACCTCAAGGAACTCTTCAGACATCAGAGTAGAGCAGCTAGACAGTTTGCTATAAAATGTTTGATGAATACAAAAATGGTTGAAGGTACACCAGTAAGGGATCATGTTCTCAAGATGATGGGTAATCTGAATGAGATGGAGATCCTTGGAGCTGAAATTCATGGAGAATCCCAGGTCGATATCATTTTCGGGACTCTGTCTAAAAGTTTTGACAATTTCTGCCTTAATTACAACATGAACAAAAGGTTGTATAGTTTGACAGAACTTGCAAAAGAGCTACAGGATGCTGAATCTCTCTTTAGGCAGAGTGGTCATGTTTTTGTTTCTGAAAAGGCTTCTATTTCTAAGCCAAAAGGCGGTAAGAAGAATAATAACATTCAGAAACAGGCAAACTCAGCAAAGAAGGGCATGGGACCTCAAGGCGCGGTAAAAAAGTCGGAAGGCAAATGTTTTAAGTGCAAAAGGTCAGGACATTGGAAGACTGATTGTCCACTTCTCAAACAAGGAAACAAAGAAGGTATATCTCATTTACTAGTAGTTGAAACATGTTTAGCGGTGTTATCTATCGGCACCTGGTGTGTAGATACAGGAGCCACTAATCATGTCTGTAATACATTGTAGGGGTTCCAGGAAACCAGACGGCTCAGTGATAGAGAGATATGCTTGTTCATGGGTGATGCTACAAAAGTATCGGTCGTTGCATTAGGAGATGTTACTTTATCTTTTGGTAGAAATAAGTCTTTGACATTGAGAGATTATCTTTATGCACCTTCACTTAGAAGGAATTTAGTTTCTGTTTCTATGTTAGTTAAGGATAGATATTCAGTTTATTTTAATGACAATATTGTTATTAGAAAGAATAACATTTTATCTGTTCTGGTGCATTGGTTGATAATTTGTATGTTATTAATCCTATTTTGCCCACAATGCAACTTATAGAAATGAATAATATGTCATTAACTTAAATAAGAGAAAAGAACCTTCTTGTATGAACCAAATATATCTTTGGCACTTGCGATTGGGACATTTAACCTAAGAACGATTCAAAGACTGGTTGAAGATGGACCTTTGACTTCATTGGAAGTAGAGGCGCTACCAGTTTGTGAATCCTGCTTGGAAGGTAAAATGACCAAAAGGCCTTTTACGGCAAAGGGGTGTAGGGCCAAAGATGTGTTGGAATTGGTTCATTCTGATTTGTGTGGACCCATGACTATCCAAGCTAGAGGTGGCTTTGAATATTTTGTCACATTTATTGACAATTATTCAAGGTATGGATACATTTATTTGATGCGCCGTAAGTCTGAGTGCTTTGAGAAATTCAAAGAGTACAAGGCTGAAACGGAGAAGAACGTCATGGAAATATATCAAGTCATTACGATCAGATCGTGGTAGCAAGTACCTCTTTGGAGAGTTTAGGAATTATTAATCAGAGGCTGGAATTGTATCTCAATTGACTGCACCTGGAATGCCCCAACAGAATGGTGTAGCCGAAAGAAGGAATAGAACTCTTATGGAGATGGTTTGATCAATAATGAGTTATTCGGATTTGCCAGATTCGTTTTGGGGATATGCCTTAGAGACTGCAGCTTATATTTTGAACTTGGTTCCTTCTAAGTCAGTGCCTCTTACTCCCACAGAGCTGTAGATTGGGCGTAAGCCTAGTCTGAAACATGTTCGCATTTGGGGTAGTCAGCACATGTGCTGAATGGAAAAGCAGATAAGTTGGAATCTCGTACAAAAGTACGCTTGTTTGTAGGCTATCCAAGAGGAACGAAAGGAGGTTTATTTTATAGTCCTAAGGATCAGAAGGTCATTGTTAGCACCAATGCCCGATTCTTAGAGGAAGACTATGTGATGAACCATAAACCCACAAGTAGAGTTGTTCTAGAAGAACTGAGACGTGAGACACCAAGTACTTCAGTACCAACAGTATAAGAGGATGAACCACAAATAATTGTACAACGTGTCACAAATGTTACACCACAACCGATAATGCCTCGTCGTAGTGGGAGGGTTGTGATACAACCTGATAAATATATGTTCTTGGAAGAGTCGTCAGACTTCGTCCCTGAGGAACAAGATTATGATCCCTGTACCTACAATGAAGCACTCCAAGATAAAGATGCAGAGTCTTGGCAAAAAGCAATGATATCTGAAATAGAATCTATGGATTCTAATCAGGTCTGGGAGCTTGTAGAACCACCCGTTGGTGTAAAAGCCATTGGATGCAAGTGGGTCTATAAGAGAAAAAGAGGATCAGACGGTAAGGTTGAAACCTTTAAAGCTCGGCTTGTAGCAAAAGGTTTTACTCAAAGAGAGGGTATCGATTATGAGGAAACCTTTTCTCCTGTAGCCATGCTTAAGTCTATTCGGATTCTTTTATCTATTGTATATCATCTCGATTATGAGATTTGGCAAATGGATGTCAAGACAGCTTTCCTTAATGGAAGTCTTGAGGAAGACATCTATATGAAGCAATCAGACGGGTTCATTAAAAAGGGCCAGGAGCATCTTGTTTGTAAGCTCAAAAAGTCCATTTATGGACTTAAGCAAGCTTCCAGATCTTGGAACATATGTCTTGATCAGGTGATAAAATCCTATGGATTTGATCAATGTCAGGATGAATCATGTGTATACAAAAACTGTGACGAAAACGTGGTGGTGTTCCTAGTACTTTATGTGGATGACATCTTGCTCATTGGAAACAATATGAAGGTATTATCTGATGTAAGGGTATGGTTATCCAAACAGTTTGATATGAAGGACTTGGGAGAAGTAGGTCACATCCTTGGGATCAAAGTTCTACGAGATCGCAAGAAAAGGATGTTGGGCTTATCCCAAGCTTCCTATATCGATATTGTACTAACTCGTTTTTGTATGCAAAATTCTAAGAAAGGTTTCTTACCTTTTAGAAATGGAATTGCTCTATCAAAGGAGCAGTGTCCGAGGACACCTAAAGAGATAAAGAACATGAAGGTGTTTGCCATAAAATATAAAAGAACAGAACAATTATCGGAGGACCGGACTTTTACTTTACGTTACAAACTTGCTTGTACAAAGAAAGCCTAGGGACGAAAACCTAGGTACAGCAGTCTAAGTACAATTGTTTATTTTAGATTCTGGGGGGTGACGATAGAGACTCGGGAAGACGACGGCAGCCCTGCCTTACTCCTTGGACGATCGGTATGCAGCCTTGGCTCCTGTGAAGAGATGGTTGGCGTTGATGAAGAAATGCTCTTCTTGCTCTTCCTCTATTACTCTTCTGGCTTATCTTTCTCTCTGTGTATTTTTTTCTCTGATTATTGAGGGAGGTCTCTCTGTATGAGCGTATCTCTCTCTGACCGTGTATATTTTTACAAGGGAATGCCACATTGCTATTTATAATAGTAGGATCTCCTCATTAGGGTTGCCAATGATTGCCTCTTGGAGATGGAGGCGGCCTGTAGATTGGTCAATCCAGGCCGTTCGCTTTTGATTGCGACGAATCTGAGCCATTGAGTGTAGATTACACCAAATCCCATCAGCAATTAATGATGATTGGAATAAATCTTCCTCATAATGGTCTTCCGATGTCTGCCAATAAATTAGATTTATTCTTCTGTCACGTGTCACAGATTTTTGGGATTTGACCCCATCTTTGTTTGCAATAAATCTGAGGAATTGATCGGCTTAGGACACGTGTCCTAGGAGTCATTAGGGGGATCTGAACCGCATGACGAGTAAGCCGTATATGATTTTGGGCCGCATATGGTTAGGGCCACGTGTCAGGACCGCCTGGGTAGCGGCCCTCTTATGGAGGTGATCATTGCAAGCCGTACAGGGATACATTCGCCTGAGCCGCATGAAAATGGTCCTTTTGAACCGCATGAGAAGTCTTTGCTCGAGCATTATGAGGCTGTCTCGGCCTGGGCCGCATAGGACGGCTCCATTCTGAACCGCATGAGAAGTCTTTGTTCGAGCCGTATGAGGCTGTCTCGGCCTGAGCCGCATAGGACGGCTCTATTCTGAACCGCATGAGAAGTCTTTGCTCGAGCCGCATACGAACACCCACGTGGCAAAGCCACGTAGCATTTTTATGGCTCTCGGGGGATTTATGTCAGCGATCTCTTTTCTCTTCCCTAGAAGTCTGTCATTATGACAGAGTCATAATTACTTCTTTTTGTGTCAGGGCTGTCACTTTTTCAGAGTTGTCAGCCGTCAAACAATTAATGTGAGAGGGCAGAGGAGAGGGCTGTCCCGCCACGTGTCTTCTGAACCACATGGGATGTCTTGGGCCGCATAGTACCTTATGCCGCATGACTCTCTGAGCCGCATGGGCTTTCTGAGCCGCATGGGGTTCTTTGGCCGCATGAGTTATTTTCTTTAATATTTTCCATGCTTCTACAAGACCCCCTTCAAAGTTTTCAATTTACAAAATTGAAATACTTTGAATAAGAAGCATGGTTGTGTTCTTCTAGCCGCATATGAAACCCTGACCGCATAGAGATCTTGGCCGCATAGATTGTTCAGCCGCGTAGGTGGTTCAGCCGCAGGGGACTGTTCAGCCGCATAGCTCTTTGCCACGTCATTATTACCACGTATGACAATCTTTTGCATTTAAACGTTGTTGATTTGTTGTCAACTTTAAAGGCCACTTTTTAGTGCGGGATCTGAGGGGCGTGGCCTCCATTTTAGGCGGCTCATTTTGATAACCGAAGAGTCGGTCTGCGTGTACGCACGGGGATCAAAACGCTTCACTCTAGTTTATAAATATGGATGACTTTGGCCGGAGGGACTTCTTTACCTTCTCCTTCGTTTACTCTTCTTGCTGTCTCCTCTTTCTGATCTTCTTTGTTCGCCCGTCGAAGCAAATGGCTCCTAAGTCTTCCAAAGTCATCTCTGCCGCCGCGAAGGGCAAGAGGGTGACGTCTTCGTCGGCCGTCGAGCCCGAAGTGCCCGAAGTGCCCTCTGATGTTCGTCATGCCTTCAATGGTAAGGGTTGTATTTGAATCTCGAGAAGCCATGGCTCTGTTGCATATTTATGCACAAGCCTTCACCCAAGTTGATGGCATAGGTGCATATGCTGTATGGGCCGCATAACCTTCTCATACCCGAGCCGCATAAAAACTATCCTACGTTTGAATCGTATGAGAAGGATTTAAGTCTCTAGATAAAAACCGCATAAAGTCTCCTCTGAACGGAGCCGCATATGTTTGTAGCAGGCTGAACCGTATGGCATTTTGCGACGCATGAGCTCTTCTGTTAGAACTGCGTATATTCATATGATCCGCATAAACTATCGAGCTAGAGTCATACGGAACTCCCGTCTGATTTGGGCCGCATGAGACTCTGTTGACTCGAACCGCATAGGCTTCCTCGAAACCGCATCTATTGAGACCCAATTGGAATGGAGCCGCATAAGTCTTTGTTGACCCGAGCCGCATAGGCTTGTGGGAGCTTCTTTATTCAGTGATTTTTTGCTTTAACCATCTTTTAATCCTGTTTCTCTTTGTCCTTTTTTTCAGTGAACCTCCCAACCAATCCAGCATGAGAGCTTCTTGTGGGTTCAGCTCAGTTCGCCGTGGGCGTGCGGCTTGATGACTTAATCCGTCGTATAATGGATCAGCTTTCCACTAATGAACCTAGGGAGAGGGTGGCTGCCATTAATAACCAACCTTTCCACTTTCTTTGTTCAATGATGAATTCGGAGAAGCTGGATGGAGAATATCTGAAACCGGCTTTTCTCTTTGGGGACGCCTTTTCCATAAAGAACTCCCGATTGCTGGATGTTTCAGAGCACTGGGATTTTTCTGTAGACGAAGTAGAGATTCATATTCCCGAGATGGAGCGGCATTATCCTCTCTCATGGTTTAACATGGTACCGTTGGACAGGACCATGGTGGGCTCCCTGACTCCTACCCAACAGGAAATGTTTGTGAGCAACATCCACTACAACAGGCGCACGGGTTTAGTATGTGCGGGCAAGGAATCAGTGAGTCGGACTGTGATGGGGCTGCTCCCTAGCACTTTTGTAAATACGACTGGCCCTAATTTTACCTTCACTCTAGCTGATACTTTTCTGAATCAGCTTGCTCACAAGGGGTCTTATCCCGTAGGCAGGTTGTTGCTGCTGAACTGGATCAACCCCATTCCCACATGGACTAATCTTACCTCATGGATCTTGAGGAAATATGGAGAATACCTTCGGGAAATTGACCTCTACTATGCCGTCAGGGGCACCTGCTATGGGTTGCCTATTAACAAGCCTTTGTTTATGGCTCTTTTGGAGTTGTATAATCGGCGTACAGGGCTTTCTTTGCCTCCGGAGGAGAGCTGGGGCTTGCTCTCCATGAGATACACGCTGTTTCTAGATTACCGTAGAGAGGTGAAGCTTTTGAAGCATATACACCGACGAACGAAGAATTCGAAGACCTGGATCGATGATTTCCTGGTTTTGTCGCCGTGTACCAAGAACTGTTGTGCCATCATAGCGCCTGCCACCAGATGGCTATCAAAAAAGAAAATAGCTCAGAAGGGAGCGCCCCTCACACCACGGCCTGGGTTTTGTATCTTTTCAAGTTGCGTCCCTCCGGCCAAGTTTCGTCTCGAACTCCTCGAACCCCGGAGGAGGTGAAAGACATAATATTGAAGGTCAAAAGGTCGAGGTCTACCCGTGACCGGTTTGGGAGTCGCACTGACTCCCTCAGTTACTTCCACTATGGTACCCGAGAGATGTCTGATAAAGCGATCTTAGCTGGGTTCTTGATGGTGTGGCTACGCAATTGTGTAGTCTCGGGCGACGCAGGTTCTATGGAAAGGATCAGCCGCCATTTCATTCTCCCTGCTGTGAAATTGGTCTTTAAGGTAAGACTGGCGCTCCTCCCGGCCATGGTGTGTAGCATACACCACGGCCTTTACGCCTTTTCATCCAAAGTCATTGCTCGTGATGTGTCGATAGACTTTGAACGGATAGAACTACCATACCACTACCTCATGGGGTGGTTATTGATGCACTATCGGTCATTGATGAGGCCAGAAACTGATGAAAATGTCACCGATGATGACGCCTTCCTTTTTCGATATCGTCATCAGCCTTGGGAGCATGATACCATGCCGGCCTGCCGGAGGGCGTTGGCAAGAGTTGATGGGCCCGAATTCTTCGTATCTCTCCCTGAATTCACCCCTAGAGAAGTGAGGAGGGTACACGTTGACGGTATTGATCCTCTCCAACTTTTATCTGAGAAGATGCTTCTTTGGTTACGCAACATCCGCTCCGCGCACCTGGTGTATCATTACCGGAATAAAGTATACCTGGAGCCTTATCTGCCCAGTAGATTTTCCCGTCAATTTGGGTATAGTCAATTGTTCCTGGATTGCCCTAGCGCTTGCATGGGCTTTGAGGGCAGTGTACTCGATGGCGTCCGGGCTTGGCATTATTATAATATGGCCCATACTCGGGCCAGCTTCTCAGTCCCTGATGCCAAGGTGGCAGGGGATATCTTGTATATAGCGGCCCTTTATCATGTTGCGGCGAGCAAGCCTCCTGTCGATTTTGATATGAATACTAGCTTCATCGCTGGAACCGGTTTGGCTGAGAAGCCAGAGGGGTCCAAGAAGAGGAAGAGGGGGGCGAATAGGGTTCCTGTGCCGGACTCAGAGTCCACTAGGGCGGATGAGGAAGTTGACGAACAAGATGCCGATGATTCATCTCATTCTTCGGACGAGGAAGTTGGGAATCAACCCCCTGTCGTGCCGGCTGAAAGGACTGCGGGCCAACCGTCTACTTGGTCTGACGCGGTGGTGGAGGATCAACCATCTGCGGTACCTGGCCCTTCGTGTAAACGAAGCAGGCGCGTGACTATCGCTGACGACCGAACCTATTCTATGAAGCATGCTGCGGTAAGACGTCGCAGGCTGTTTGTTGATGATGTGGACATTGTTCCTGAGGTGATTTGGGCTTCGGCTGTTCGCTTTCTTCTTCTTTTATGTTATGGCCTAATTATTTGTTTCTTTTGCTCTTTATAGGTGTCGGATGAGCTCGCTCCTTAGGACCCGATTATCGAGGCTGACCCGGTCCTGTCTTATTTAGTCAGTGATGTGTGCACTGCTATCATTGCTGCTGGGGTGCTTCCGGTTGCGGTCGAGGATTCCCACCTTGCTGGGACCTCAACCCAGGGGGATGGGGGCTTTACCGCGCCCGTCCCTGAGACATTCGAACCCCAACATGATGACTTTGTGGGTGGGGAAACTACGCCGGCTATGAATGAGCCGTCGCCCCCACGCTCTTCCCCTGGTAATACAGATTAAACCATAGCTTGTGAATGAGCCTATGTATTCCGTCATCTTATCTTTCAGATTATGTCGACTAATGGTTGCTTTGGATGTTCAGATCCCAACCCTTCATTGCCAGTGATGGATATTGCTGGATTGAACCCTACCGGAGAGGGCCTGACAGGACCTTCCTGTATCGAAGGACCTTCGTCTGGGTCGAGCTCGGGGTTCCAGGTAGCAGCGCAGCTGGGACAAAGAACGATGCCTCCTGTGTCCTCCTCTGCGGATGTAGTTTCGGGGGTCAACCTTTCCTCCCTGTCGAGCATCCAGGCTCTTCGGGCGGCAGAAGAGGAGTTAGCCACCATTCAAGCATCTTTCCATGCGGAATTTGCTTCCTTGGTGGCGGGTACAGTAACTTCTGAAGCCGCTCCTTCGGTACCGTCTGCCACTCTCCCTCTGACGTCGTCCTCTACAGAGGTCTTGGATGATGCATTACAGGACGTGATTGCCAGTTTCTATCGCCACCTGAAGAGGGGGATTGAGGCAGCAGTGGAAAGGGGGACTCCCTTTACTCTGGCCCGTCGATGTGCCGGTGGCCAGATTAGTATCCTTAAGACACTCCCTGGCGGAGGGGAACTGGCCGCGCTTCTGGAGCCTAAGCTATTAGAAGCTGATCATCTCATGGCCCAGTTTTGCATGTTGCAACAGACTGATTTATCGGCAGTCATAAATCAAGAGCGCAACTTTCTCATTACCACGGTGGAGAAGGTGATGGCTGCCCGGGAATCGCTCAAGCCGACTATATTGAAGGCCCGCCGAGATTTGACCCGGTTGTACGATCAGTGGAGACGTCGGGCTGACGATTGTGTGGCTCGGGAAGCGGCAGCCTCTCGCGGGGTGACCGACACTCGGGAACAAATCCTCGAACTCCAGAGAAAGTTGGTCTTCTTGGAGTCCGAGCTGGAGGCTGCTTGTACTGAAAAAGGAATTGCCATCCAGGAAGCTGACAAGCTTAGCAGGGCCTCCGCTAATCTAGAACTTGCCCTGAAGAAGATAGAGACTAACTGGCAGGCCTATATGTATCTGAATGATGCGGAGCAACTATCCCAAGAGGCCGAGCGCCGAGCTAAACAGAGGCTTGAGCGAGGGACTGTCTTGGTGAGAGTCCGGCTCATGGAATTGTGCAATGCCGAGCTGTAGTTGGCCTTTTTCTTCTTGTTTTGTTTCTGTTTTCTTTCTTTCTGAAGGGGACGTGATCCCGGAATATGTAATACTTTTTTTCTTCCTTCAAAATAAAGAGTACTTTCAATTCTACCCTTCATTTGTATTGCTTACTGCGCCTGTGATATTGTGGTGATGTTCTCTCCCGCATAGGGGATACATTTGTGGACCTGTTACCTATAGCATACCTTGGTTTTAGGTACAGATAACAAGCTTTGGTCAGGATACCTGAAGCGGCCATGGCAAAGTGGTCATGGGTGCTCTTGGTATTGGGAAAAGGAATGTCGTAGAGCAGCTGTGCTCCTGGGGCATGATGAGATGGTGGGTTTGTGCTAAGAAACTTAGCTGAGGATATTTGTGGGCCTATTATCCTTGGCGTACCCTGGTTTAAGATACAGATAATAGGATGAAGGGGAACCGACATGCTTGCTCAGAGGTAATGAGGACATGGCAAGCAGGAAAGTTTTTTAGACGTAGAGTTTTCCTACTCAGAGGTAATGAGTACATGGCAGGAGTGAACTCGACGGAGGGTATTGGTGGTCAACAGAGGACATTTGTGGTCAACAGAGGACATTTGTGGTCAACAGAGGACGTTTGTGGACCTATTATCCTTGTAGTACTCCGGTTGTGGGTGCAGATAATAGGTTAAAAGAGAACCGACATACTTGCTCAGAGGTAATGGGGACATGGCAAGCATGAAGGTTTCTTCGACGGAGCCTTCCCACTCAGAGGTAATGAGGACATGGCAGGAGTGGGCTCAATGAAGAGGGGGTACATAGAACGACTCAGAGGTAGGACAACGTGGAAGTTCTATGCGAGGGGGCGGTTTGTTTTTGGTGGAAGTAAAAACGACTCAGAGGTAATGAGGGCGTGGCCGTTTCAAAAATTTGTGGATCGATTACCCTTTTTGTGCACTGGGAGTGCGGGTAGTGGATCAAGAGGGAGGATCTCTTTCAGGAAGAAAGTTCAGAGGTATAATCATACGTGACTTACTATCTGAAAGAGTGACCGGAATGTGAGTTCAGAGGTACCAGCGGGTACATAACTCGGTAATTTAGAATATTGAGAAAGTGTGAGTTCAGCGGCACCAGCGGGTACATGACTCGATAATCTAAAGGGAATATGGAGGTGAGTTCAGTGGCACCAGCCGGTACATGACTCGATAATCTGAAATGTTGTGGATGTGAGTTCAGCGGCGGGTACATGACTCGATGATCTGGAGAGAATGTCGTTTAGACATAATATTTCTTCAGGAACTTGCCATTGACGGGCAACATGAGCAAGTCTCCATTTTGTTTTGCGAGGCGGTAAGCACCGTTGGAGAATACTGTCTCGATGATAAATGGGCCTTCCCATTTTGGCTGGAATTTGCTGGCGGTCTTGTGAGTCATGACCATCGGCCTCCGGACTGCCAGAATGAGATCGCCCACCTGGAATGTTCTGATTTTGACCTTCTTGTTGAAGGCTCCGAAGATGCGTGCTTGGTATAGCTCAATTCGTTGCTGAGCCAAGAGGCGCTTTTCATCTAGTGCCTCCAATTCCTGTAGCCGGCGATGGTGATTTTCGTCCGTCGTCAATTGATGTGTGAGGGCGACGCGTAGTGAGGGGATCTGAGTCTCCAATGGGAGGACTGCTTCACTTCCGTACACCAGGGAGAATGGTGTATTCCCGGCGGCTGTTCGAACTGTGGTGCGATAAGCCCATAAGCATTCATCGAGCTTCTCGTTCCAGTCGCATTTGTTGGAGGAGACAAACTTCTTCAGGAGTTTGATGATTGTTTTGTTGAATGCCTCTGCCAACCCGTTCGCTGCCGGGTTGTACGGTGTTGAAGCGACATTCTGAATACGGTGCTTATCGCAAAACCGATAGAATGCGTGGCTTGCAAACTGCGGACCATTATCATGGATGATCCTTTGGGGCAGTCCAAAGCGGTAGATGACGTAATGCTTAAGGAAGATGATCATGTTTGAAGTTTTAACTTCTGCGAGTGGGACAGCTCCCGCCCATTTGGAGAAGTAATCAGTGATCGCAAGTATGAAGCGATGTCCTCGGGAGGAAGGTGGGGTGATTGGACCAATGATATCCATTCCCCATGCTTCGAATGGCCAGGACGCCACTGTCGGATATAGAAACTCGAATGGTTGGTGAATGAAGTCCGCGTGGACTTGGCAGGCTTTGTATTTTCTAGCATAATCTATCGCATCTGCCACCATCGTAGGCCAATAGTAGCCCATTCGTCGAAGGCGGTCTTGCAATTTATGACCGAGCTGGTGGGCCCCGCAGATGCCATCATGAGCTTCTCATACGGCTTCTTTGGCTTCTGCGTTTGACAGACACTGAAGCAGTAATCCGTCGTAGGAGCGGCGATACAGCATTCTTGTCTCTGTATCGTAGAAGAATCTGAGAGAACGCCGTCTGATGGAAGTGGCTTCCTTTGGGTTCTCGGGCAGGATGTCGTAGACGACGAAGTCGATGAATGGTTGTCTCCAATCTGGGGCATCATCGATCGTCTGGGCGGAATAACTCGCCATGAATTACATATTGTTCTTGGGACAGACCAGTTCGTAGTCTATCACATCCACTGACTGGCGATCGTAGTTCGGAACTGCTAGGGAAGCGGCAAGACCAGCTAAGGCATCAGCTTCGATATTTCGGAGTCTGGGGACATGTTCGATGAAGAACCCCTCAAATAACGAGATGATGTCAATCGCTATTTGGTGATAAGGGATCATGTCTTCATGGCGGACCTCATATGAGCCCCGTATCTGATTGACGATTAGTTGGGAATCGCCGTATGCTTCAAGGTATTCTACCCCCAGCTCTCTTGCGAGTTGGAGCCCAATAACCAGAGCGTTGTACTCGGCCACATTGTTAGAGCAGGGCTCTGTGAGGTAATAAGCACGGTTAATAACCAATCCGGAAGGGGAGATCAGCACTACCCCGACTCCGATGACTATATTGCCTTTAGGTCCGGTCCTCGAAGCACCGTCGAAGAACATTCGCCATATAGACTCATGAGAGGTTGCATGCGAGTCGGCGACCTTATCTGGGATCTTTTCATATATTCTGGAGGACTCCGAGCCTGGGTGGGCTGCTAAGAAGTCTGCCAGGGCCTGACCTTTGACTGCCATTTGTGGGACGAAGATCATATGATAAGGGGATAGCAGTATTGCCCATGTAGCGAGGCGAGAGTTGAGTGCCCCTAGTTTAGTCATGAGGACCCTGAGAGGGTTGACTCGTGAGATCACATGTATCGTTTGTCCGGTGACATAGTATCGCATTTTCTGAATGGCGAACACCAGGGCGAGGCATTCCTTCTCCACAGCGGTGTATCGGTGCTCTGGCCCAATCATCATTCGGCTGAGGTAATATATGGCTTGCTCATGGCCTGCGTCGTTGTTTTTCCAGGAACCGAGGCCCCCAAGACTGGAGGATTTGACAAATATTCTTTGATGCTGTCGAAAGCACGCTGACATTCCTCGTCCCATACGAATGAGACTCCTTTCTTCATGAGGTGCGTGAACGGTCGGCATCGCCCGGAGAGGTTAGAAATGAATCTTCTGATGTAAGCTAGCCTCCCTTGGAGGCCTCTGAGTTCGCGGAGATTTCTCGGGGGACCCATCTCCATGATTGCTTTCGTCTTCTCAGGGTCTATATGGATACCTCGTGCCGTGATGATGAAGCCTAAGAACTTCCTGCTGGATACGCCCAGAAAGGACTTCGTAGGGTTCATTTTCAAATTGTGCGCTCGTATTAGGTCGAATACCGTCCTTAGATCCTGCAGATGGTCTCCCTTGCAGCGACTCTTAACGGCTATATCGTCAACATAGCACTCCACTGTCTTGCGTAAGTGGTATCTGAAGATGATGCTCATGGCTCTTTGATAGGTGGCACCAGCATTCTTCAAACCGAAAGGCATGACTGTGTAGCAGTACGTGCCAATTGGCATTCGGAATGATGTATGCTTTTCGTTATCAGGAGACATTTTGATTTGGTTGTACCCTGAGAAGCCATCTATGAATGACATACGTTCGAAGCCGCAGGTATTGTCGATCATGATGTCTGTGATAGGAAGGGGGAACTCATCTTTGGGGCACGCCTCGTTCAGATTGCGGAAGTCGATGCAGATTCGAATCTTTCCATTCTTCTTGAGGACGGGTACTATATTGGCGACCCAATCGGGATGTTGCTCCTCACGAATGAAACCACTGGCTATCAGTTTGTTGACTTCGGCTTCGATCGCGTCCATGATGCCCGGGCGGAAGCGTCGCTGTTGTTGTTTGACTGGCTTCGCATCCGGTCGAATGTTAAGTTTGTGAAGAGCAACGTCGGGATTTAACCCTGGCATGTCTTTATAGCTCCAGACGAACACATCAATGTATTCTCTGATAAGTTCTAACAGCGACTCCCGTTCTTCGTCTGCTAGGCTTTTACTGACGAAAATTGTTTTGGAGAAGATTTGCTGCCGAGGTCAACCTGTATAACTTCATCTTCAGTAGGAGGTTCTCTCAGTTCGAACCATTTTTCCTATTGTGCATCCAATTGCTGGGCCCACGGCTCTAGCTCGAGGATCTCGGGGATGTCTTCGTCTTCTTCGTCAGCGTCGGCGAATGCCATATTGAATGTCATGACTTGTATGAACACATCTCCGATGCTGGTATCCGAGTTAGAAGTTGGTGACCCGGTTGAATATGACTGCCAGTCGCATTCTTCATCTGAACTCTCAGGGGTCGTAGTAGGCGTTACATACCCTAACCCGCATCGAGTTTTGCTATAGTAGTCCCGTGGTTTGCCCGCCGGGACTGGCGGCTTCAAAGGTAATCGTCGCCCAGTGCCGTAGTTCAAACCTGGCATCGTTTCTAGATCATACCCCTATTTCTGTATGAGATATTTGGATTGGGGGCTATAAAGATACAGAGGCAGTCTTTCGGCATCTGACCCGAGGTCGGCTTTCTCTATGGTAAAGGGATGCGGGATGTTCGTCCGGCCGAAGATGATCGGATGATCCCCTCCCTCGATTATTCGGTAAGCGTCTTCTACTGGAGTAAGCTGGATCGTGGTGTACACATTTGTCACTTGTGTGTGTAGGTGAGTGCCTATACCGTGTTCCATAGTATACATTGTACATAGCTTATGGAGCTCGGTGTAGTTCAAAGATAACCCTTTATTGATGAAGTAAGGTATCTTTTCTAGGGGAATTACATCATCAGCGGAGGAAACATCAGTATGGGCAGCCACATACTTGGCTAACTCTGGTTCCTCTTCGGCTACCCCCTGTGTGAATGAAGACTGAGAGGACGTCCTGGGAAGCTTGATTGTCAGTGGTTCAGTTGATGGAGCAGAGCGTGGAGTTGTTGGCAGACTAGCGACCCCCAGTTTGGCACTTGATGTGGAGCGAGGAGAGGATAGCATCATCATGGGGCAGATGGTCGGTGGTGACCTCGAAGTAAGTGATGTACCGACTTGCTGAGGTCTTGCCATCATACGGGTTGATATTGAACGGCTTATATCTTGGTGGGAATGGAACATCCCTCCATTCAGCAGGGTATGGTTGCCGAATTCTGAGGTCTTGAGCATTTTCTCGGGCATGGAACATGGCTCGGAGCTCCTGAACCTCTCTTCTTACTTCTCGGGCCTCATTTGTCGCGGTAGGGGCTGTTATTTCGGGAGGATTGTTGTCCGGGTTCGGTGCCGCCGAATTCGAGTTCGTATTGACCGCGGGACCCGCACTTGTTTGGCCAGGCGTTCCTCCTTGCAGAGTTGGAAGGGCTGCTTTAATCTCGTCTACAGACTTAACCAAAGCAAGTAATATGGCTTCGAGATTGTCGATGTGCTGGCGATCACTGGAACCACTTTGATTGCTGTCTGTCATGAACACCGTCCTTGTATGATGAGAAACGGAAGGGATGGTGGAGGATGTATCCTCCGAGTCATACCCATGTACCGAGAAGTCATCGGGATATGTGGGGATATTCTCTTCTGGTTCAGACTCGGAGGGAACAGTACCCCCAGCCTCAGAGCTTGCTTCGTCTTGAGAGTCATGGATGTCCTCGGGGACATCGACGTCTGTTGTACCTGATGGGAGAGTTGTTTCCCCGGGCTCGTCTTCTTGAAACATCGGATTATTGTGGATGTTTGGAGGAGCACTACCCCCAGTTTCCACGACCCCCAGCGATGTGGATGATGAATTTCCCATTGCAGCAGATTTCATCTTTGAACGGGTGTGTTGGAATATTCCGGTAGAGGACAACCGTTTAGACGACAGTTTCTTAGCTGTAGTGGTTGATATCTTGGGGCTGGAGATGCTTGTCTTCTTCCCTCTCCCCTCGGCGGAGACTTTCTGAGTGGAATTACAGGAGACAACAGGAGGTGCCTCGTCCTCTGAGCTCGGATGCTGTAGTCTTTGGAAGACTGACGGCCGGTCTTCCGTCGCTGCCGCGTTGTTGCAACAGCAGTTGACGATGATTTGGGTGCAGTGACGTCCAAGCGAGGACTCTTTGTACACCGAAACCCCTTTTCTTTCCTTGCGCTTGTGGAGGATCGCCTCACGCAGGTCAGAGGAACCACTTTCTCCTTTTGCCGTCGGGGGCTGGACTCGAGCGGTTCTATACAACTTCCTATCAGAGGCCCGCATGATAGTCAACGGGACGCCCCGACAGTCAGAGTTAGGGGCAGCTGACTGGGCTTGATGAGCCCACGCTGTCCTAGACTTCTTCTTTTTAGCACTTACGGGTGCGTAATAGGAAGAGTCTAAGTTGAATACCACAGAGTCTGGCTTATCATCCAGAGAACCATCAGGGTCAGGACCGTACGAGAGACGGTCGAAGACTGATCGAGAAGAGCGTGGAACGGACGCTATGCGGCTAGGATTGGAAATCGTGCAGGCTGTCTGTATGCGGTTATCTTCTGCTGTCGGATGAGTTGTTCTTGTGCGACTGGGAGTCACGACCGTGCAGGCTGACCGCATACGGTTGGCAACTGTGGCCGTATGAGTTTTCTGCAAGCGATTGACTTCAGTGACCGCATGAGTCTCATCCATGTGTTTGGCAACTGTAGCCGCATAAACTATACGGCTGACAGATGTGGCCGCATGAGTTTTCTTCATGCGGCTGGCGGATGTAGCCGCATGAGCTTTCTCCCTGTGGCTAATATCCTTATGTGGCTCGGATCGCATAGAGTTTCTCTCTGCCCCTGCAAGTCCAGCATCATAGTATTTTCTTCTGCCGGACTTGGGGACAGCAGAGTTGTCTACGGTCTGAAGTAGGGCCGCAGAAGAGTCCTTCTCGCCGTCTTGAGGAACAGAGGGTATCCCGTCGAGGGCTTGGGGAGGGGAAAATGAATTTGGCCTCCACTCTTTGCGAGCCTTCGTCGTGCGGGTGCGCTTCTGGACCGGACCAGCGCTTCCTTCGGAGAGCATCTCTTCAAACGCCTGTTGGTCGAAGCGGACGACCATCTTTTGTTGCGTGGAGCCAAGTTTGGCTGCATCCGACTGCGTCACCAACTCCTCAGCCGTGGAGAAGTTTGTCCCCAGCAGAGTCGCCATCGTTTATGCCATGAAATAGAAAAGAACAGAACAATTATCGGAGGACCGGACTTTTACTTTACGTTACAAACTCGCTTGTACAAAGAAAGCCTAGGGACGAAAACCTAGGTACAGCAGTCTAAGTACAATTATTTATTTTAGATTCTGGGAGGTGACAATAGAGACTCGGAAAGGCGAGGGCAGCCCTGCCTTACTCCTTGGACGATCGGTATGTAGCCTTGGCTCCTGTGAAAAGATGGTTGGCGTTGATGAAGAAATGCTCTTCTTGCTCTTCCTTTATTACTCTTCTGGCTTCTCTTTCTCTCTGTGTATTTTCTCTCTGATTATTGAGGGGGTCTCTCTGTATGAGCGTATCTCTCACTGACCGTATATATTTTTACAAGGGAATGGCACCTTGCTATTTATAATAGTGGGATCTCCTCATTAGGGTTGCCAATAATTGCCTCTTGGAGATGGCGGCGGCCTGTGGATTGGTCAATCTAGGCCGTTCGCTTTTGATTGCGACGAATCTGAGCCATTGAGTGTAGATTACACCAAATCCCATCAGCAATTAATGCTGATTGGAATAAATCTTCCTCATAATGGTCTTCCGATGTCTGCGAATAAATTAGATTTATTCTCCTGCCACGTGTCCCAGATTTTTGGGATTTGACCCCATCTTTGTTTGCAATAAATCTGAGGACTTGATCGGCTTAGGACACGTATCCTAGGAGTCATTGGAGGGGGGATCTGAACCGCATGACGAGTGAGCCGCATATGATTTTGGGCCGCATATGGTTAGGGCCACGAGTCAGGACTGCCTGCGTAGCGGCCCTCTCATGGAGGTGATCATTGCAAGCCGCATAGGGATACATTCGCCTGAGCCGCATGGAAATGGTCCTCTTGAACCGCATGAGAAGTCTTTGCTCGAGCCGCATGAGGCTGTCTCGGCTTGGGCCGCATAGGACGGCTCCATTCTGAACCGCATGAGAAGTCTTTGCTCGAGCCGCATGAGGCTATCTCGGCCTGAGCCGCATAAGACGGCTCCATTCTGAACCGCATGAGAAGTCTTTGCTCGAGCCGCATACGAACACCCACATGGCAAAGCCACGTGGCATTTTTATGGCTCTCGGGGGATTTGTGTCAGAGATCTCTTTTCTCTTCCCTAGAAGTCTGTCATTATGACAAAGTCATAATTACTTATTTTTGTGTCAGGGCTGTCACTTTTTCAGAGTTGTCAGCCGTCAAACAATTAATACGAGAGGGCAGAGGAGAGGGCTAAACGCCTGCAAGAGTTAAGTCATACATGATCAACCCTAGGATTTGTTAATCATGTTTACAGCCCGTAGGCAGACAGTAAGTAAAGTGCATCGAGCTAACAGGTGCTCGTCGGCTAAACGCCTCAAAAGAATAACTTTACAATAAAGTGAGCGAAACAAAATAGAAAACCCACTCGTAGCCCGGGTTCCTTCTAGTCGCCACCATTGGGCTGGAAGCTTGGTAGATCCTCGGGAGCTGCTCCGAAATCTGGCCACACAAAACCAGCTGGGTCAACCCCAGAAAGAGCAAGTGCCACAAGGGGGCCACGAAATAAGAACAAAAGCCAGCAATCAGCACAAGAAAATCTAATATTAAAACTAGAATTTATGAAAACATGGCAGGGTGATATACGACGAGATAACCATGGAACTATTCCGATAGCCAGGTTACAACCCGTAAACCAAACAAGGACCGGGGTTGTAACCCTTCCTCTGAACAGAACTTGGTTTCCGACCATTTATTGGCAAGATAATAATGCAAGAAATCAAGGCAGGGAGCAATCTTGTACTGGATCAAGACATGGCTAAACTGGTTATACCTCATTCAATCAATCACGGCCAAGCAGATACTGCGGCTTACTACTTTAACTAACTAGGGTTATCACAACCTAATTACTAACAAGATGCAGTAAGATTGTTCTACAGCCACAAGCCCTGCAGATCATCCAGGTTACCCAGGTCAAAAATTAGGGGTTGAATTTAGGTGGATAAATTGTCCGGGAGACAAATGTACCCTTAGGTGACTTAGAGGGTGCAACACGCGACGGTGTGCTGGAAATGTGTCCTACTCGACGGCAGGCTACAGATCCCAAGAGCGCCCAGGTAACGGGATTGCCTGTAGCTGTGTCATCTCTTCATGACTACTGAGTTATTCTAGTAATTAACCTTAATCCATTTTAGTAGGTGCTCCTGACCGGGGTACTCAGGAGTCCCATCCTAGACATGATGCAAGACAGGACAAGTGGATTTAACAAGCAAGCAAGAAAGAACTACCCACGGTGTCAAGGCAGGTCAAGTTAAGTTAGCCGTCGTAACAGCAATAAGTTATCAAGTCATGCTACAAGTCAGGAGTGCGCCGCCACGGGCCACTATCAAGTTATCAAGTCACAAGGATTAATTACAAGTTACAAGTTAGGTGTACACCCCACTGGGTCACTAGCAAGGAGATCAGAAAATACCAAAATCATAATCCACAGAAAATCGTACTAGTCATAAACAATTACTTGAAAACCGTGTTAGGCCGTGTCGGGTCAAGATAGTCGTGCTGTGTTGAACAGATCTCAGGAAAACTCAATCCACAAACAAAGAAACCAAGTCGAGAAATAAAACCAATACTCCTAGAGCCAATGGGTTAAGCAAGGGGTTCAGGGTACAGCGTACGCACAAGGGCACGCACAGCGTACGCACAAAAGCACGTACGCAGGAGAGCTAAAGTACGCACGCATGAGAGCTGCGTACGCGAAAAGACACGCACGCAGGAGAGCTGCGTACGCGAAAAGACACGCACGCAGGAGAGCGGCGTACGCGAAAAGACACGCACGCAGGAGAGCGGTATAAGCGAAAAGTCACGCACGCAGGAGAGCTGCGTACGCGAAAAGTCACGCATGCAAGAGAGCTGCGTACGCGAAAAGTCACGCACACAAGAGAGCTGCGTACGCGAAAAGACACGCACGCAAGAGAGCTGCGTACGCGAAAAGACACGCATGCAGGAGAGCTGCGTACGCGAAAAGTCACGCACGCAAGAGAGCTACGTACGCGAAAAGTCACGCACGTAGGAGAGCTGCGTACGCGAAAAGTCACGCACGCAGGAGAGCTGCGTACGCATAAAAACACGCACACAGAAGAGCTGCGTACGCACAAAAGCACGCACGCAGGGGAGCTGCGTATGCGTAAAAACACGCACACAGGGAAAGGGTCTTCTTCTCCATGGCTGAGAAGAAGCTCTCATGGCTCCAAAATTTTAAGGCATCACAACTTGGCCATCCGAACTCCAAATCCGGATTTCCAAAGTTCTAACCAGGGTGGAATTGAACTCTCTTCCACATGGAAGCATCAAAACCCATAAAAATCTAACTTAAATAGATCAAAATTATACAAAACCGAAAATAGAGAAAACTTAGATCTAGAACAATGGAGACTCCAAATCATAAAATGCTAAGTTCTAATGTTGATCACCATGTCCTAATCTAGCAAATGGACCAATAAAATAGGGTTCTCATGTGGTGGCAAGGTGCACTTGCCTATGGGTTGGGAGAGTTGTGTGGAGGAAGAAGAAGAAGAAGAAGAAAATTAATGGAGGTTTATGAGGAGAGAGAAGAAGTTGGTGGAGTTTTAAAGAGGATGGGATGTGGTGTGTTGAGGGTGGAGCATAGGCTAAGGTGTTCCAATACACATTAAACCAAACCAAACCAAACCAATCCAATTAAAACCGGGCCATGTCAAAACCCAAAATACGAGAAATACTGAAATTCCATAAGTTGAGAAAAATAAAAATACATGCCAAAATCCAGATACGAGTATAAATACGAAAAACGGGAAATACGAGAAATGAGGGTGATAACTCTACCCACCTTAAAAGAATTCCGTCCTCAAAATTTAATCAAGGAGCTAGAGATTGTCACGACAAGCTACATTAAGCACAGGCAAGTTACACTAAGCAGTTCAATCATACAATCATACAATGCAAGCAAGGAAGGGAAAACGTAAGGCATAAGAAAGACATTATACCTCACGAGTCAAATAGGTAGGGATATCGCGATCGGATGTCGTCCTCACGCTCCCACGTTGACTCACCTAGAGAGTGATGACCCCAAGCAACACGGACTAATTTAATAGTCTTGTTCTTGAGTATCTTCTCCCTCCGGTCCAATATAGACACGGGCCTCTCCTCATACGAAAGGTTGGTACCAACAACCAATTCCGAATTGTCTAGGATGTGGCTCGGGTCCGGAATATACCATCGTAATTGGGACACATGGAATACATCATGCACCTCACTTAGCGACGGCGGAAGAGCGAGACGATAGGATACATCTCCTACTCGCTCTAGAATATCGAACGGCCCTATATACCTAGGACTAAGCTTTTCCCGTACGCCAAAGCGAATGACCCCGCGGTTAGGCGAGATCCTAAGGAATACATGGTCGCCGACAGCAAATTTTAAGGGACGCCGATGAGCATCGGCCCAATGGCGCTGGCGGTCCTGGGCAACTCGGAGGTGATCTCTGACCTTCCTGACCACTTCAACCGTCGGGAAAATCAATTCGGGTCCGAGCATCTGCCTCTCTCCGACATCGTCCCATGCTAGCGGGGATCTGTACTTCCTGCCATAAAGAGCCTCGAAGGGTGCCATCTGGATACTGGCCTGATAACTATTGTTGTACGAGAATTCCACCAGGTGCAGATGATTCTCCCATGAACCACCGAAGTCAAGGGTACAGGATCTCAACATATCCTCAAGGGTCTGGATTGTGCGTTCTGATTGACCATCCATCTGCGGGTGATAAGCTGAGCTGAATTGAAGGCGAGTCCCCAAACTCTTCTGCAAGCTGTGCCAAAAGTGTGACGTGAATCTTGAATCCCTGTCCGAGGTGATGCTGACTGGCACACCGTAAAGCCTGACGATCTGCCTGAGATACATCTCTGCTAACTGCGCCGTTGACTGTCCAACTCTGAATGGGAAAAAGTGTGCCACCTTGGTAAGCCTGTCCACAATTACCCAAATGGCATCTCTGTCGGCCGGAGATCTGGGCAATCCGGTCACGAAATCCATGGTTATATGCTCCCATTTCCATTCTGGGATCGGTAAGGGTTGAAGAAGTCCAGCGGGCCTCTGATGTTCAGCTTTAACCTGTTGGCAAACCAAACACCGAGAGACAAACCGGACTATCTCCCTCTTCATGCCATTCTACCAGAAATGCTGACGAATATCACGGTACATCTTCGTACCACCCGGATGAATAGAATATTATGAACTGTGGACTTCTGCCATGACTTCCTGTCTGATATCTCCACTGGGTACACAAAGACGAGTGCCGTACCGAAGTGTACCGTCTTCATGGATACATAACTCTGGCCTTCTTTTTGCTTCACACTCTGCTCTGAGTCGCTGGATCTTGGAATCTGTTGACTGCGCCACCCGGATTCTCTCAACTATGCTGGACTGAACCTGTAGGCTGGCCATCAATGCCACGCTGGTTGGAAGAACCACTTCAATTCCCATCTTCTGAAGATCTGCCAATAATTCTAGATGCGCCGTAAGGAGATAAACTCCGGCTCTCCTGCTCAATACATCTGCTACAACGTTGGCCTTCTCAGGATGATACTGCAAATCCACATCATAGTCCACTAGTAGCTCGAGCCATCTTCTCTGCCGCATATTAAGGTCCTTCTGGGTGAAAACATACTTCAGGCTCTTATGATCAGCAAAGATCTCCACTCTATCTCCGTACAAGTAGTGTCTCCACAATTTCAAAGCAAACACTACCGCCGCCAATTCTAAGTCGTGGGTCAGGTAATTCTTCTCATGATCACGTAGTTGACGTGATGCATAAGATATTACCTTCCCATACTGCATCAAGACACATCCCAATCCTCTGCCTGAAGCGTCGTAATAAACGGTGAATCCTTCGGTCCCATCTGGAAGGGTGAGAATGGGAGCCGTTATCAAACCTCGCTTCAACTTCTCAAATGATTCCTGACACTCTGCTGTCCAAACAAACAGCACATCCTTGCGGGTCAACTGGGTCATCGGCGATGAAATCCTTGCAAAATCTGAAACGAACTGCCGGTAGTAGCCGGCCAATCCAAGGAAGCTGTGAACCTCTGCCACTGAACTGGGTACCGGCCATGACTCGATAGCCACAATCTTCTGGGGATCCACTTCCACTCCTCCTTGGGTAATGATGTAACCCAAGTATGAAATACGATCGAGCCAGAACTCGCATTTACTGAACTTGGCGTACAACTGATGCTCCCTAAGCGTCTGGAGGACGACTCTGAGATGCTGCTCATGCTCTGCTTTACTCTTGCTGTAGACCAGGATGTCATCTAGGAACACGATCACAAATTGATCCAAGTAAGGCATGAAAATGCGATTCATGAGGTCCATGAATACGGCCGGTGCATTGGTCGCTCCAAAGGGCATAACAAGGAACTCCCAATGTCCATACCTCGATCTGAATGCTGTCTTCGGGATGTCCTGCTCTCTGACTCTTATCTGGTGGTATCCCGACCGCAAGTCGATCTTCGAGAACACTGAAGCCCCTCTGAGCTGATCAAACAAGTCATCTATCCTCGGAAGAGGGTATCTGTTCTTGATTGTCACCGAATTCAAGGTACGATAATCAACACATAGCCTGGACGTACCATCCTTCTTTTTCACAAGAAGTATCGGGGCTCCCCAAGGCGATCCACTTGCACGGATGAATCCCTTGGTCCTCAGTTCTTCAATCATTTTGTATAAAATTTCCAACTCTGAAGGCGCCATCCTGTAGACTCGCTCTGATACTGGTGCTGTCCCGGGAATCAAGTCTATAGTGAACTCAATCTTCCGCTCCGGCGGCATCTCTGGAAGCTCCTCTGGAAAGACATCTGGAAACTCTTCAACTATCCGGGGTAACTGCACTGCTGATACTGCCATCCGCAATGCTGGAGAAGATGGCTCCACTACGCCTCTGGAAAACGAAAACTCTGGCTCGCCGGGGATACTGAAGACAACTCTGCCAATATGGCAGTCTATCCTAGCATACTGGTTCCTCAACCAATCCATGCCTAGGACTACATCATAGTCTGCCATAGGAAACTCTATAAATCTAGCGGGGAACTTCCTACCGCTAACTACGATCCGACACGAGGAAAACACTCGATCTACTCCCACAAGGCCATTACCAGTAAGTATATTGAGCCTCACCGATAATGACTCGGCCTCCAATCCTATCCGTGTCGCGAATCGTGCAGACATAAATGAATGCGATGCACCAGAATCAAATAATACAGACGCTGGAGAGGAGTTGACGAGAATAGTACCTGCCACAACCTCACCTGGTGCAACTTCTTCTTCCATAGCCATCATCATGGCCTGACCTTGTCCTCTGGCTGCTGGTCCCCTCTGCTGGAAACCTCTCTGCCTATTCTGGGTCTGAGCTTGGGCTTGTGCATATTGCTGGGGGTGTTGTTGCTGGAATGCCTGAGACTGAGGCGGCAAGGGCCTCGAAGACTGATACTGCTGCTGCTGAACTGGTGCTGGGGCCGGTCCTCTCACCGAAGAGCTAGGAGGGTTGGATGCTAATGAACCACCCCTATTCGGGCAAGCCCCTATCCTATGATCTGTTGCTCCACAAGCCAGGCACAATCCTTGCGCCCTGCGACAGTCTGCCACCACATGCCCTGGCTTCCCGCAATGAGAACATCCCATCGCGGAAGTCTGCTTCTGCTTCTGCTGCTGCGAGTATGTCGGGGTCGAATGCTGAACCGACGTTACTGAGGCCGCCCGCCTCGGAGTTCCAATGGTCAATCCCCTAGCTGCCGGGGCTGGAGCTGATGATTGGTGCATCTGACTGTGGGACCGCTTCCTACCTCCGGTCCTATCCACGATCCTCTGGGAGGTGTACTCATGTCTCCTAGCTGCTCTCAAGACTGCATCGAACGTCTGGTGCTCAAACTGCTCAACCACCAACAAGATCTCCAAATGCAGTCCCTACTGGAACTGCTGGGCCCTATCAAACTCGGTCGCCACTAAGGTGGGGGCAAACCTACTGAGCCTAGAAAACTCTGATGCATAACTGTCGACGGTTCTGCCTCCTTGCTGATCGGCAGGGTCAGGTACAGTGCCGCTGAGGAAGACGACACAGGAAAACAATAAGGAAGGACCAGGACAGATCAACGATACAAGCATGTAATCAGGGCAAGAATTTCAGGGATTTGAAAATACGGGCGGAGATCAAGGGCGAATACTGATTGAGACATCTATTCGGTAAACCTTCACATTTCTTGATTGACAAGACCTGCATGGGCCACCACTTAAACTATGTCACGCCCCAGAACCAGAATACTGGAAAGCGGGGGCAGACATAGCCAGCTACGTATATTGAAATGGAAACCACCTCGATATACGTTCACGGCTGTCTAGAAATATAAGGGTTTACTACAAGCCAACAGTCTCTTATGGTCATGAACAAGCCTAGTGTCTCAATCACAAGCAAGTAAGTCAGGTCGCAAGATGTATGATCATTAAATATACAATAATAAGGCGTCCCAAATATCACATATTCAGCTGATCATGAAGCTA
This sequence comes from Iris pallida, assembly GCA_029216955.1. NCBI lineage: Eukaryota > Viridiplantae > Streptophyta > Magnoliopsida > Asparagales > Iridaceae > Iris > Iris pallida. The sequence continues at coordinate 4,640,623 of JANAVB010006391.1, read as the reverse complement.
GTCATTACAAAATGTTAGGACTAGCAAGAGTTAAGTCATACATGATCAACCCTAGGATTTGTTAATCATGTTTACAGCCCGTAGGCAGACAGTAAGTAAAGTGCATCGAGCTAACAGGTGCTCGTCGGCTAAACGCCTCAAAAGAATAACTTTACAATAAAGTGAGCGAAACAAAATAGAAAACCCACTCGTAGCCCGGGTTCCTTCTAGTCGCCACCATTGGGCTGGAAGCTTGGTAGATCCTCGGGAGCTGCTCCGAAATCTGGCCACACAAAACCAGCTGGGTCAACCCCAGAAAGAGCAAGTGCCACAAGGGGGCCACGAAATAAGAACAAAAGCCAGCAATCAGCACAAGAAAATCTAATATTAAAACTAGAATTTACGAAAACATGGCAGGGTGATATACGACGAGATAACCATGAAACTATTCCGATAGCCAGGTTACAACCCGTAAACCAAACAAGGACCGGGGTTGTAACCCTTCATCTGAACAGAACTTGGTTTCCCACCATTTATCGGCAAGATAATAATGCAAGAAATCAAGGCAGGGAGCAATCTTATACTGGATCAAGACATGGCTAAACTGGTTATACCTCATTTAATCAATCACGGCCAAGCAGATACTGCGGCTTACTACTTTAACTAACTAGGGTTATCATAACCTAATTACTAACAAGATGCAGTGAGATTGTTCCACAGCCATAAGCCCTGCAGACCATCCAGGTTACCCAGGTCGAAAATTAGGGGTTGAATTCAGGTGGGTACATTATCCGGGAGACAAATATACCCTTAGGTGACTTAGAGGGTGCAACACACTACGGTGTGCTGGAAATGTGCCCTACTCGACTGCAGGCTACAGATCCCAAGAGCGCCAAGGTAACAGGATTGCCTGTAGCTGTGTCATCTCTTCATGACTACTGAGTTATTCTAGTAATTAACCTTAATCCATTTTAGTAGGTACTTCTGACCGGGGTACTCAGGAGTCCCATCCTAGATATGATGTAAGACAGGACAAGTGGATTTAATAAGCAAGCAAGAAAGAACTACCCACGGTGTCAAGGCAGGTCAAGTTAAGTTAGCCATCGCAACAGCAATAAGTTATCAAGTCATGCTACAAGTCAGGAGTGCGCCGCCACGGGCCACCATCAAGTTATCAAGTCACAAGGATTAATTACAAGTTACAAGTTAGGTGTGTACCCCACTGGGTCACTATCAAGCACTACTAAAATACCCCATATTAGCGACGTTAGAATACGTCGCTAAATGAGGAAAATCCGTCGCTAAACATAAACTGCGACGGATTTAGCGACGAAAATTTGACGTCGCGTAATGGCTTGTCGCAGATGACCAATTCGTCGCAGTTCGTCGCTATTTGCGACGTAAGCTAACTTGTCGCTAGACGTCGCAAAATTAGCGACGTCTAGCGACTATAGAGTATGTCGCCAGATTGGCGACGTAGGGCGACAACTTAGCGACGCATTGAACTTTAGATATGATGACATGGCATGTCAGCCACGTCAGCACGTTAGCGACGTCTAGCGACAAAGTTATCGACGTCCGCACTTTAGCGACGTCTAGCGACAAAGATATGATGATATCCCACGTCAGCACTTTAGCGACGTATAGCGACATCACGTCGCAAGTTAGCGACGTATAGCGACGTTCACTCTCCGTCGCTAGACGTCGCAGAACGTCGCTATACGTCGCAGACTGTATAAAAAAATTATAAAAAAAATAATTGCTATTTTTATTATGCTGTGTGTCTGTGTTTACAGTGTGTGTGAAGTGCAGTGTTCGAACCATCAACAGTTTCGCTTACTGTTCTATATTTTATCTTGGATAGAAAGAGCAACAGTTCAGGGTGCACTTCTCAGAGCTTCCTCTTCACGTCCTTCACCTTCTCGGGATCCTTTACGACGTCCCGAGAAAGTGAAGGCCGTGAAAATGAAGCTCTCAGAAGTACACCCTGAACTGTTGCTCTTTCTATCCAAGATAAAACATACAACAGTAATCGAAACTGTCGATGGTTTCGAACACTGTATTTCACATTCACTGTAAACACAGACACACATCATCACAAAAATACACATTATATTTTTTAAAAATTTGGGCAGCACCTCCTTTGTATATCAGATCATCGCTTATAACCCAGCGTAGGTATATTCGTCATCCCCGTCGCAGATAAATGGCAAAACAAGTCTACAACCAATAAAAGTTTACAATCAATAAAAGTCTACAAACAATAAAAGTCTAACAAGCAATACAACCAATAAAAGACGATGGAGCAATATCATCACCCAATACAACTAATAAAAGTCTCGCAAGCAGAGAAAGAAGTATCTCAACCAATACAAGTCAACCACAAATAAGAGTCTCACAAACAGAGAAACAAGTGTATCAACAACAAATAATAAAAAAGACATCACAAAGGACCCCGGCTGCGCATCTGGGATAAAATGATGTCGTACTGCTCCTGTGTGAGCTGTGCAACGTCCGGAGGCAGTGAAACGTCTGGAGTCGACGCCATCGATGGACCGGGAGGATGCTGCTCTATCTCTCGCAGTCGCTCAGCATGCACAGCCAGGGCACTCACCATCCTCCGACTACTATCCTCAAGCGAAGTCTGTACCTGATTGAGTGTGGCAGACATGGCGATCTGCGTCCCCTCCAGCTCGACCTGTCTACGCTCTGTGCGCTGCGTAGACTCGGTGAGCGTGTGCAAGTTAGCAGCTGTAGCCTGCTGCAGACTCATCATCTCCTGCATACTGCGTTCGATCGCATCAAATCGTCCGGTGATCGTCGGATCGTCGGATCGTCGCTCTGCCCCAGCTGCCTCAGAAATCTGCTGCTGCAACTCGCGACGCAGCACCTGGAGCTGACAAGCAATATCATGCGCCTGTGATGACGCCTGCGAAGCTGGAGACTGTGCACTGACAGAGGGGGCCCGGGATGACTCTGAAGCCAAATAGGCGCCGTAGGATCCCGTACCGTAGTACGTACCCTTCTGAAGACCACCAACGGCGGTCATCCAGAGATCGTCCGGCGATGGAGCTGTAGGCGGCTGGAAGGAAGTACCAGGCCCTCCCTCTGCTGGCGCACTAGCAGCAGCAGCAGCAGCAGCAGCCGCCTCCTCTTGTAGCCGAAGAAACTTGGCCTAAAATAATGTTTGCTAACGTCTAAGTGTTTGCTAAAGTCTATATTGATATCTATTTTCCTGTTTTCTAAGTTATAGTAAATTAATATAAAGGATAGAACGTACATATGCCTGCGTCGCCCTCTCGTCAATGAACTCCCCAGCCCTCCGATGGGTGACCAGGAAGACGGTCACCATGTTGGGGTCCTCACCCTTTTTTACCTGTTAAAATATATATTTATCTATTATTAGTATTAAATATTCTTTCCAACTATATATAAAATGATGTCCGTCATAGGAAACGTACCAGACGACGAAAATGCTCCGTCATAGGAATGGAGCCACCACACCACTTACCGGCGCTCGACCGCGCCATCTTGGCCTTCTCAGACCGCTCCCGGTACCCGTCCTCGTCGAATCTAGCCTTCATCGCAGTCCACTGCTCTGGCGTGATCCAACCTTGGATCGGCTTTCCGGCGCGGTCACGATCCTTCTGGTCGCGGATCGCATCACGAATGAGCTTGCCTGCGACGGCAGGAAATTGGCCCTCGATCTTCGCCGCCCGGTGTGGTGGATAGAAGTAGGTCCTCTACGAGAAGTCAAATAGAAAAGTTGTATAATATACAAAAATGATTATTAAAATTTAAAAATAAACAAATTTTTTACCTTGAAGTGGGCCAACCAAAAGGCCTTCCTATCGGCGGGAGCATCTGAGTAGTTAATCCAAGGCCCACCATAGTTCTCCCTCAGAAATCTTCCCAGCGCTCTCTGTACTGCAGGAGGCCAATATCTATAAAATAATAAATTTCATGAATATATATGTACATATAATCATTTGAGAAATATATATTAACTAATTAACTTACTTCGTAGGCCCGTCCGTCCAAATCTCCATCCGTGTCTCGCCCGGTGGAGCGCATGGAGGGTCGCTATCACCTCCTGCCTGGTCAGGATCAGTCTCATCCCCGTCCTCCATATGCTGGGCGTCGGCTCTCCCCATGGAGCCGTCGGCAGGAGGAGTGCTGGACGCAGGAGGAATGCTGGACGCCGGAGGAATGCTGGACGACGATGGTGGAATGCTGGACGACGAAGGAAGATCAGTCGCCAACCTGCTGGAACTGCCCTATCCCAGTAATGGACGGGGAACAGTACTGTACACTGGCGTACTCGGAGATGAGGATGAGGGTACGGAATCTGCCTCCCTATCCCGAGGCACACGGGACTGACTCGTATGATGACGTCCTCCGCGTCGTCCTCCTGCCATACCTGATAATAACATATTTATATGATAGACATCACAGATTTTTGAAAAATATCATAGTCCCAAAAGTGTCACTAAATACATCACAGATTTTTAAAAAATATTATAGTCCCAAAAGTGTCACTAAATACATCACAGATTTTTGGAAAATATCTGTCACAAAAGTGTCACTAAAGATAACGTCCTCCGCGACGTCCTCCGCGTCGTACATATTTAATCCTCTTCTGAAAATTCATCTTGTTCGTTTAGCTCTTCTTCTTCTTCTTCTTCTTCTTCTTCTTCTTTCTTCTCCTCTACATCTTTACTTTCATCTGCATCTTCCTCTTCGGATAATTCTACTTCTTCTACACAATTAGATGTGTAATGAGGAACTTCCGTATTGTCCACTTCTATATTATTTGTTACAAGAGGTAGTTCATCCTCTTGATAAGCTATATCGTCAACCTCAAAGGTATTTCTAGCTTTGGTCTTGTATACTGCCCACCAGTCCGACCTTGTTGTTCCCCGTTTAGGATAACTTGTGAAGTACACGAGCTGAGCCTGACTTGATAGGACAAATGGTTCATAGGCTTGATATCGACGCCGATAGTTTATATCCACAAGACCGTGCTTGTCTACTTTCCAACCTTGACCTTCAATCGGATCGAACCAATCACACCTGAATAACACAATCTTAGCAGGCTCTATTCCATAACTATATGTCAGCTCCACAATCTCCCGTAGGATGCCGTAGAAATCGTTGCCCGCATCAACATCTTTGTAGTTCGAAGATCTGATACACAAACAGCTGTTTTTGGTGGAGTCGAGATCCACAAAGTTGTCTCTGATCGGGCAAGTTGTTGACCTGAACCTGAACCCATTAACACAGTAGCTTGGCCATATTTTTGTAGCATAAATTGGTCCCTTGGCTAGCGTTCTAATAGACTCATTCTTAAGTCTTGCGTATGGACTATCGACCTAAATACCACAAAAAAATAAATTAAGCTCATTCTCAATCAAGTGCATATACTGAAAGGTAATTACAGAGTTTTCAAGTCTTACATATGCACTCAACCATGATGGAAAATAACGCCTCATTTCTTGTTCTAGTTCTTCTTCTGTTATGTGTGGCCTACCTGACCTCACTTCATCATTAAATATGCTGAAAACAACATCGTTCAATTAATGTAATAGTCTAATAATCAACACTATTAAAATAATGTAAACGTATTAATTACTTACCCCTCCAGCTTCTCTACTTCATCCTCATCGCAGTTGAGTAATACATACACCTGAGCAGCCCTTAGCTCATCATCGTTCAGATATCTCTTCTTCATTTTACCCGACGGCTTTCCTGAAGCATTGAATACCTTCAGTATTGTATCATTACATTCATGATCTCCGTCGTCGTTTCTGGAAGCTCTCGTTCTATTAGTTGCAACATGAGGCTTGAAATACATCGAACAAAAGTTTGTAATCTCCTCGAGAACATAGGCTTCACAAATAGAACCCTCGACCCGTGCCTTATTTTTCACCTTTCTTTTTAGGTGATTCAAATGCCACTCGAACGGGTACATCCATCGATATTCGACGGGTCCACCAACACGTGCCTCATAGGATAGATGAATCGGCAAATGCTCCATAGAGTCGAAGAATCCAGGAGGGAACACCCTCTCTAGCTTGCACAGTGTTACCGCAATGTCCTTCTCTTGCTTTTCTAGACGATCAACGAGCAATTTCTTAGAACAAAGGTCCCTGAAGAATATGCTAAGCTCCGTCAATGGATCCCAAACTGCCTGCGGTAAGAATTCCCGAAATGCAATCGGAATTAACCTCTCCATGAATACGTGACAATCGTGGCTCTTCATACCCGTCAATTTGTTTTCCTTCGGATCGACACATCTTCTCAGATTTGACACATATCCGTCTGGAAATTTTAGGCCCTGGATCCACCGACAAAGTCTCACTTTATCCTCCTTGTCCAGTGAGAAGATTGACTTCGGCAGGAACTGTTTTCCATTCTGCTCTATCAAATGCAACGCAGGGCGTTTGCATATTTCTGCTAAGTCCAACCTGGCCTTGGGATTGTCTTTCGTTTTTCCCTTTACGTCCATCACAGTATTAATTATGTTATCAAACACATTCTTCTCAATATGCATGACATCAAGATTATGTCTGATCAGATTGGTACTCCAATATGGCAGATCCCAGAATATGCTCCTCTTTGTCCAATTATGATCTCTACCAAATCCATCGCACTTGTACCCAGTTGTAGGATCTTCGATAGCACTTGGAAAATCTCTAACCTCCTCCCATATCGCGGCTCCGCACCACCTTGGCGGTGGATCACCCTTCTCTACAACGCCGGCACGGAATGCATTCCTGTTCCTTCTGAACGGATGATCTTTTGGCAGAAATTGTCGATGACAATCAAAGAAGCACGGTTTTCCTCCGTGTTTCAAGCGAAAAGCCTTAGTACAGTCCATGCAAATCGGACATGAGAGACGTCCATGAGTGCTCCATCCAGATAACATTCCATATGCCGGAAAGTCGTTGATGGTCCACATAAGGGTTGCCTTCATCTGAAAATTCTGCTTCCTGGAAACATCGTACGTGTTAGCGCCTACTTCCCATAACTGATTCAACTCATCTATTAAAGGCTGTAAGTACACATCAATGTTCCTCTTGGGATTGTTCGGACCAGGAATTATAACGGTTAGAAACATGTACTCGGTCTTCATGCACATCCAAGGCGGTAGGTTATATGGAGTGACAATCACAGGCCAGCACGAATACTGGGATCCCGAAAGACCAAAAGGAGTAAAACCGTCAGAACATAGCCCCAACCTGACATTACGTAGATCTGAAGCAAAATCAGGATACACTCGATCAAAGTGCTTCCACGCTTCTCCATCGAATGGGTGATCCAACACTCCTTCAATCTGTTCTCGCATGTGCCAACTCATATTTTCGGCCGTCTCTTTCACCATAAATAATCTTTGCAACCGCGGCGTTAAAGGCAGGTAGTGCATTGAATCGGTCGGTCTTCTTGCACCGGTAGACCTTCCTGTACTAGTTGGCTTATAGCGATCAGCACCACAAAATCTGCACACATCTGCGTCCTTGTCGTCTTTGTAGTACAGCATGCACCCATTGCGACAAGAATCGATTTTCTCGTATCCCATCCAGAGCGATCTCACCATCCTCTTAGACCGGTAGAAGTCTTTAGGTAACTTAGCACCCGCCGGCAAGATCTCTATAATCAACTCCAGCACTCGGTTGTAGCATTCTTGCGACATGTTAAAATCTGACTTAATGCTCAAAAGTCTTGTAACCACCTCCAACGGTGAATGATCCTCACAACCAGGATACAATGGAGTCCTTGCATTCTCCAGCAACTCCATGAACTTTGCAGCGTCGACATTCGGTGCCTCCTCAGCTGCATCAGGAACAAAACTGGGCCCAGCAGCGTCGAAAACCATGTTCACGCACCCGTCGTCGTATGCATGATTATCTGAAACAAAATTAGGTCCCGCATGCATATACGGCTCAACATAAGGCTCCGGCTCTGATGCTAACGACACAAGTTCTCCGTGTGCGGTCCACTGATAGTAATTAGGCGTGAAACCCCTCGAGTACAAATGATATGTCACTTCCACTTCTGGATAATATTTCACGTTATGACATTTCACACACGGACACTTAATTTTGGTGCCGTCCATGTACTGAGGGAACGCCTTAGCAAACTGCAGGAACTGCTCTACTCCCGCTATGTATTCATCCCGCACACCACACATATCTTCAGGACGACGATTGTACATCCATGAACGATTCTGCAAGTAGTAATTCAGCTCCATTTGGAAATATTCTGCAAAGATGAACACACCAATTAGTAATATTTGCTAACGTCTAAGTGTTTGCTAAGTGTTTCCTATTTTCCCGGTAACGATTTCACGGGAGGAGTACGAGATGTTTCCTATTTTCCCGGTAATTCATGGCTTCTGTGAAATAACCACATCTTGGCTATTTGTTAAATAGATCGACCCTGAGCTCCCATGTTCAGTCGTGCCTTCAACATCATGTTCAAATGAAGGTGACAAGCAGCTGACTATAGAAAAATATGTCGTATTGAGCTTCATAAAGAAATGCAAGATTACTACATAGGAGCTTATAATCTTGTATTTCTTTATGAAGCTCAAGACGGCATATTTTTTCATAGTCAGCTGCTTGTCACCTTCATTTGAACATGATGTTGAAGGCACGACTAAACATGGGAGCTCAGGGTCGATCTATTTAACAAATAGCCAAGATGTGGTTATTTCAAACGATAGGAGTCGCTATATTCCTTAGAATAGACTTGGAATATTCACTAGAATATTCTTGGAATATGCCTTGTAGCCAAGTGCTAATTAGATCTAGATCTAATTACTCCTATAATTACCTCTCCTGCCCCCATTAGTGCTAATCACTACAAGTGGGGGGCCATGGGGGTGCTACTGCTGATGTAAACTGCTGCTACAACAGCTGTTCTTGCTGCTGCTATTGCTGGAATGGGGGCAGCAGCTCCCCTTCTACTCCCCATCCATCTATCCACCTATCCATCCAACTATCTATCTAATATATATCTACACATACCAATAGCTAACTAGTATCCTATTTCTAACCCCAACTTGGTATCCCAAACCAAGGCTCTAACACTCTAGGATACTAACAACTACATATCTAACTAGGATATGGCCTAAGATGCTAACCTACATCTAACACATTTAACCTCACACTCATCCACACAACTCACTTACACACTCACTCACATATATCACCCATGATACCACACTCATAAGCTCTCACCTAGGCTTACATATAGGCTAACACACACACACACATATAGGCATATATAGGACACATATAAATAGGATTATAGGTCCACTAATCCTTCCTATCATCCTTACATCCATTCCATTTATCAATTCCCACACTATCACCACACTACAATATAACCACAACACTACAACATGAATATTATACCAAGAGACACACACACATATATATCTATATACAACCACATATATATAACATGTAGGTATATATATATAGGTGACATGTGTGTGTGTGTCTGTGTGTGTCTGTGTGTGTGTGTCTGTGTGTGTGTGTCCGTGTGTGTGTGTCCAACTAAAGGCTAATAAGTAGGCTAACTAATGGCTAAAAGATAGGCTAAAAGGATGGGCTAATAAGTAGGCTAACTAATGTCAAGTGGGGGGCACACTGCTGCAAATTTCAGCAGCATATAGCTGCTGTCCCCCCCCCAAAACTGCTGAAAATAGCAGCCCAGGCTGCTGGTTGCTGTCCAAAACCCCCTCCCCATAAGCACACTTCTATCCTCCTTCAATCTCCATCATTTTCTCATCCTTTCATTGATTTCCATCCTACTTCCCACACAACAACAACAAGAACAACAACTACACAACAATCAAAACCTCTCAACATTCCCACAACCATAACCCCAAATAAATATACAACCACACACAAATATATATATAAATATATATATACATGTAAAGAGATACAACGTATAAATAACACATGAATAATAATATGAAAAAGAGCACAAGAAGAATATGATAAAATCTGTGTCAGTGTGTGTGTGTCTGTGTGTGTGTGTGTGTCTGTGTGTGTGTGTGTGTGTGTCCGTGTGTGTGTGTGTCTGTGTGTGTGTCCGTGTGTGTGTGTCCGTGTGTGTGTGTGAGAGGAGGAGGAGGAGGAGGAGGAGGAGGAGGGAGAGGAGTTAGGGTTAGGGTTAGGGTTTACCTTAGGAAGAGGGAGGAGGAGGAGGAGCTAGGGAGAGGAGGAGGATCTCGGATTGGGGGAGGAGGAGCTCGTCGGAGCGGGAGGGAGTCGCCGGGGGAGGGGGGAGCGAGTCGCCGGGGGCGGGGGGAGAGAGTCGCCGGGGGGGAGAGTCGCGGGGGGGGGGGAGAGAGTCGCCGGGGGGGGGGAGAGTCGCGGGGGGGGGAGGGATTCTGAAAATTTTGGAAATTTTTGACTGAGGGGGAAAAGGAAACAGCGTGCCCTAAGTAAAACATTTAGCGACGTCAACTAAAGACGTCGCTAAACGTCGCAAAATTTTATTATATGGCGACATATATTAATACTCTGCCACTGAACGTCGCTGTTCTGCAACATAATTTATGTAATGTCGCTGAACGTCGCTAGTTAGCGACGATTTGCGACGTCACATGACGGGAGTCGCTATATCACATATATAGCGACGTTATTTTCTTACGTCGCTAAAACACGTCGCTAATATAGCATATTTTAGTAGTGAAGGAGATCAGAGAATACCAAAATCATAATCCACAGAAAACCGTACTAGTCATAAACAATTACTTGAAAACCGTGTTAGGCCGTGTCGGGTCAAGATAGTCGTGCTGTGTTGAACAGATCTCAGGAAAACTCAATCCACAAACAAAGAAACCAAGTCGAGAAATAAAACCAATACTCCTAGAGCCAATGGGTTAAGCAAGGGGTTCAGGGTGCAGCGTACGCACAAGGGCATGCACAGCGTACGCACAAAAGCACGCACACAGGAGAGCTAAAGTACGCACGCAGGAGAGCTGCGTACACGAAAAGACACGCACGCAGGAGAGCGGCGTACGCGAAAAGTCACGCACACAAGAGAGCTGCGTACGCGAAAAGTCACGCACGCAAGAGAGCTGCGTACGCGAAAAGTCACGCACGCAAGAGAGCTGCGTACGCAAAAAGTCACGCACGCAAGAGAGCTGCGTACGCAAAAAGTCACGCACGCAAGAGAGCTGCGTACGCAAAAAGACACGCACGCAGGAGAGCTGCGTACGCGAAAAGTCACGCACGCAAGAGAGCTGCGTACGCGAAAAGTCACGCACGCAGGAGAGCTGCGTACGCGAAAAGTCACGCACGCAGGAGAGCTGCGTACGCGTAAAAACACGCACACAGAAGAGCTGCGTACGCACAAAAGCATGCACGCAGGGGAGCTGTGTACGCGTAAAAACACACACGCAGGGAAAGGGTCTTCTTCTCCATGGCTGAGAAGAAGCTCTCATGGCTCCAAAACTTCAAGGCATCACAACTTGGCCATCCGAACTCCAAATCCGGATTTTCAAAGTTCTAACCAGGGTAGAATTGAACTTCTTCCACATGGAAGCATCAAAACCCATAAAAATCCAACTTAAATAGATCAAAACCATGCAAAACCAAAAATAGGGAAAACTTAGATCTAGAACAATGGAGACTCCAAATCATAAAATGCTAAGTTCTAATGTTGATCACCATGTCCTAATCTAGCAAATGGACCAATAAAATAGGGTTCTCATGTGGTGGCAAGGTGCACTTGCCTATGGGTTGGGAGAGTTGTGTGGAGGAAGAAGAAGAAGAAGAAGAAAATTAATGGAGGTTTATGAGGAGAGAGAAGAAGTTGGTGGAGTTTTAAAGAGGGTGGGATGTGGTGTGTTGAGGGTGGAGCATAGGCTAAGGTGTTCCAATACACATTAAACCAAACCAAACCAAACCAATCCAATTAAAACCGGGCCATGTCAAAACCCAAAATACGAGAAATACCGAAATTCTACAAGTTGAGAAAAATAAAAATACATGCCAAAATCCAGATACGAGTATAAATACGAAAGACGGGAAATACTGGAAATGAGGGTGACAACAAGATTTCGTAAAGAAAGAAAAAGTTGTTGTGATCAAGATAGCATCAGCCAACAACCTAGCTGATCCCTTTACAAAAAGCTTACCAGCTAAGGCTTTTGAAAGTCATGTTGAGGGAATGGGAGTCAGATGTGTAGCAGCATGGCTTTAAGTATAAGTGAGAGATTTGTAACAGTATACTGAAAAAGCAATGCTTTAAGTATAAGTGGGAGATTGTTAGGGTTATATACTAAAAGCATCACTTTTGTAGTAACCTTATTTCCTTAAATTTTGAATGAGAATCATATGGGCAAATGTTTGCATATTGTATTTGTTGCAAGTATTAATGCAAATGTCTGATATTCTATATTGTAGATAATATAGTGTGTGGTGTCACACAGAAGATCATATTATCAGTTTCCTATGGAGTATATAAATAGTTCACAACCTAGATGGACTTGGACAATCTATTGGAAAGGTTGTAGTATAATCTGGTATTAGCTATCTTGACTATAGGTTTATACTAGTACACTTTGTGTGTATTGAACAGGACCACTTGAGGTTGTTCTCTTTGTACTGACTACATAAGTGAACAAACACCTCTGTTATTATGGATGCTTGTGCTCTTAATCCGGATATAATAACGGACATGTATATGCAGTGTACATTACTTTGACTCATAAAAGAGTGAGATTCATTGTGGATCAACAACCTCTATGAATTGGGTAATAACATTGTATGTATGATAGGCTGTTGATTATAAATAGAATCCATGTCCTGATACATCGGGTTGATGATGTCCTCTTAAGGAGCTCATAAGGATTGTCATATAAACCCTGCAGGTAGATTATATCCGACATGACAAATAAAGTTGAGCGGTACTACTTAAGGATAAAAGATGTCGAATCAATATAGTTGTCAATAACTTAATTTGATCGACGGACATACGATATCTTAACATGGGAAGCCAAATGAGCATATAATAAAAGGAGCCCATAAACATAATTTGGGATTAGGGAGGTAGTACAATAATAGCTCATTAGTGGACCAAGCTATTGTTAATGGGCCTAGATTGTGTGTTCGGACTGAACACGGGATATCCAGATCCGTTAGGAGGCCTAACCCTAATTTTTCCTCATGGTCCCTGTCGTAGCCTATATATATCCTCTATTCTCGGGCCGCCAGATGACTGATCAAAAATCTGAAACTTTCTCTAAATTCGTGATTCACGTAAGGAGAGAAAGAGAGGGCTGCCAAGGAGAAGAAGAGGTTGGGAGATCGTCGCCCACACGACGTCCAACTCGAGGAAGGAATACGTGCAGAAGATCTTGGAGTCATCTGCTCGAGATTGCCAGGAATTACTTGTCTCCTTTTCGTCGTAGGTATAATTCGTGAACCCTAGTTTCCGCCTATGAAGGGTTAGAACACGTATTAGATATGTTTAACTTTCTATCGATCAATACGCACACCAAAGGAAGGGTCCTGGGAATCTCCAGTTCCATCACTTAGCCCTTAGTCCAAATGCAAAACTCGCATAATCTCTCCATGGAACTTAGCCATCCTCAAGTCAATTAAGACCAACTTAAGTTAGATTAGGGTCCCACACCATGTTATCTAGGTCACCAAGGTCAAAGTCAATTTAGGTTAGTCTCTTAAGTCACAACTAGTAAAAGTCAAAATTAACAACCATCAATCCAATAATTAATCAAATAATTCTAATAAGTCAAAATGATCAAAATACCCCAAGGCTAAAATGATAAATAAATATCCCAATCACATGGTTAGTCTCTTGGTAAGACAGTCTCTAGGGTTTCACTAGCAGCACATCAAAATTATAAGTCATAGTTTTTAATAGTTTTTAAAATGATTAAAAATCCCAAAAATCATATCACGATTTAAATATCATAAATAAATAATTATAATAATAAAATTTCAAAATTACCCTCATTTTAGAAAACTGGGTGTTATAAATTTGGTTATGACCAGCTGCATGTGGGAAATGCTACTACTTGCCTTCAAGCCAGAGGTTTCTTGATTGATGGTGCTATGGCTTGGAGATATTATAATGCCAGAGGCACTAAGGCTATATTCTCCATGCCCTATAATCTTGCTCAGGGTCCGTGTATGTTATATACATACGCGAATTTCTATACTTCGGCAAACACTTTTGCCGAAAACTTTCATCTGGCCCACAGTTTTACCAGTAATAAGCGATCGAAAGCTGGAGTTCATACCGTACAATTGTTCAGGGATGCAAAAGATCGAAACCCTGCCGATGATCGTCTGGAGGCTTCTCTTATAGACTTTTTAGATGAAATAAATAAGCCATTGGACGTATCATTAAAAGTCCAAAAGGAAAAGTCTCCTGCCAAGGGGCTTAAGAAAAGGAAGACTGGAGATTCCTCTGTTCCTTCACATCATGATGATCTTCATTCTTCTCCTAAAGTACCGGGGAAGAAGAAGATGAAGACTACTTCGATAATTAGTGAACAGCCTACCACCAGGATAACTCGGTCTCAGTCGAAGCAGATACATGGTGGAACTTCTCTTGGGGAAGGAGAAATAACTCCTTCTTCAGTTCTAAAACATAGTGGACTCATCCGAGAAGAAGTGCACAGAATACCAGATGACCTTGATAAGGTCGAAGAAGAACCTGTAGCACCTTTACTACGGAAGGCTAGAAGAAAATTATTGGTGACTCGAGCGGAACGTCAAACCATTGACACTTCCTCCCTCAAAAAGGATTTTTGACATATCATTACCCTCAAAGGAGGATCCACCCTCTCACAAAGGTAATTTCTATGCTTTTAAGCAAAATTTTGATATCTGAATGATATATATTGATATTATTTTCTTTCATCCGCAGAGACTACAGCAACTGATATTCCAGTCTCAATTACTACCGAGGTAATTCCAGGATATCAAGTTGTACGGACAACTGTTTCTATAACTGCCCTGGTTGCAGCAGGAGTAATATTGTCATCCCCTACTCTAAATGTCTCAGAGCCCTCCAGAGAAGAGTTGCCTTTTATAGAATCTCAAGCTGGAGCTGCCGATCTTTCGGCCACCCAAACCCCCACTCGTTCTCAATTAGATCGGAAGATGATAGATGCCCTTCTGGATTGTGACTACGACGATGTATCAATCGGAGATAATTTCGCAAGTATTGCCGAAGAAGAACCAGTTCCAGTAGATGCCCCACTGGTATCGACTGAAAAATGCCAAATGACTATTGAGGATGACGAAAATCCAATTGTTGAGGAGGGACATCCGAGCTCGAAAGCTAATGAGCCAGAAGATAAAGAAGATCAAACTATGGCTCTTGAAGATGTTAGGAATAATAAAAATCCTAATACTGTGGTTGCAGAGACTCAGACCCCTACTGAACAAATATTTGAAGTTAGGGATCTAGAGGAGATTCCCCTAGTTAACCAGGCAGAATCAGGGGCCGGAAGCAGCCGTTTCTAATCAGGCGGTTCTGAAGCTGGAAGTAGTCAGGCAGTTGCGTCTGAAACTACCATGGCCAGACTTCGTTCTGATCTAGACATGCCTCGTGAAACTCCATATGTATTGCCGGGATCAGGTAAAATTTTGACTATTATTTACCTTAATTTCTGTAATTTATATGTAATGACTATGTATCGTGATCATAGTGGGTCCTACGGGGATGCTTGCAAAAGCTGCATCAACCACCTTCAGTTTCAGCTCGACCATGGCTTATCTGGATATGGGAATCCAAACTGGAGAGGGGACTTCTTCTATGATGCCAGTACTCGGGTCTTCTGGTATACAATCTGTAATTCCACCAGTTACCTCGGAAATAAGAATTTCAATAGAAGTAGCTACCCCAGGGATCTTAGCAATGAATAGAGCTATTGTTGAAGCTTATACTAATGCTTTCTTCACTTCTCTGAAGCCTTTAATTTAAATGGTCATGGAAAAAGATCAACCTTATGAATCAGTAAGGGTCCCTTCTTTCTTCATTATTGGAGCCATCCGCAAGATCGGTGATCTGGATAGAGTCAATTACTTAGATCATATTTTGAATGAACTTGAAGAATTGATCAAGTCTTACAAAGACCTAACAAGAGGAAACATCCAGAAACTTGTAGATTCTGAATGCGAGGCAATGGCTCGCGAAGCTGCAATACGAAAAGCAAAATTTGAAGCTTCTGTGGTAGCTTTCTTACAGCGTTCTGCAGAGTTAGAATCTCGCATTGTCGAGACCACTTCTTCTGTTGAACGTTATAAAATTGAAGCTACAAAGAAGGAAAAAGAAGCTGTTGAATATCAAGTTTGTCTCCAAGAACTAGAAATTGAAATGGCTCGGCTTCAAGAAGCAGTTAAAGCAGCTTGACGACGCGAAGAAGAAGTATTGGAGATGCATCAAATTGCTGCGAGCCAATTAGATGATCTGAGGAGGCAACGGGATGCTCTTATTCAGACTGAAGGTGCAAAATTGGAATGTCGAGCAAAAATGCTTCAACCTTTTGATCCAGAATCCAGGAGAGCTCTTGCAAGACAAAGGGTACTTGACTCCAGAGTAGAGAGGGCGGAGAATTTGAAAAGATTAATCATTGATCTCAGCACTCAGCCTCCCAAATGAAGCAGTTTATAGGATCTTTTTATTTTCTTGCCTTTCAAATGATGTACTTTTTTTGACATTTTCAACATTATAGCAATAAAATAATGCTCTTTTTGTGATTCTATTACTTATTATATACCTATAGTAGATATAAGTAATAGATAGAAAAATATGTTCAGAGGTACCGGATATGACATATCCTCTAAAAAAATAATAATATTAATTATATCTGTTCAGAGGTAATGTGGGCGTAACAAAATATAACTCAGAAAATTGTTATTTCAAAAGACGACTTTATCAGAGGTAATGTGGACATAATAAGTCGCTGATACAGATAATAGAAGTCAGAGGTAATGTGGACGTGAATCTATTGATATAGAAAATAGAATTCAGAGGTAATGTGGACGTGAACACATTTTTTTCTATTGATGATCTTCAAATCGGTTAGGACTTAAAGACAAGATATCATGTCTAAAAAGACAATATTTGTGATAATACGAATTTATCATAAAGAAAAGACATCTTTTAAAATAGCTGGGTTTCAAAAGACGAAATTGATGATTCGTATGGACTCCACGGAAGATTTTGAGAGAAAGGGTATTCCTGACTCTGGAGATACCAGAACTCTTCTTTATCCTCTTCAGGGAGGCTTTTGCTGATAAATATTGGTTTTGGGGAAGTTTTATCTCCAATATTGACTTGAACCAACTGATCTTCAGTAGGTGGCTCACGTTGCTCAAAGCGAAGCTTCCATTGAGTATCCATCATTTGTGCCCATGGATCAGATTCAGAGGCTTCGACAAAGTCTTCGTCATCTTTCGAGAACTCGGCAGTTACCATATTGAAAGATAGAGTCACGCGATGGACGTGCCCTACACTGGTATCTGAATCCCATGAGATAGAATCAAAAAAATTAAATCGTTCTTCTTCCTCGGATTCGGAGGCTTCTGGAGTCAGAATTGGTGAATTATAACCTAATCCCCGCATTGTTTTGCTGTAGTATTGTTGTGATTTTTCTTTCAGAGCAGGAATACGAATAGGAGTTCGCCTTCCTTTGCCGTCATTGATACCAGCTTTAAAATTGTAGCCCATCTTTTGAATAATATCTTTTGATTGTTGACTATAATAATGTAGCTGAAGTCTTTCGTTATCGTGATTTTCTTCTTTACTATTAAGCGTGATCTTTTGTTCCATTCCTTTACTAAAAAGTATAGGAAGTTCATCTTTCTTCCTGGAAGGAACTAAGAAGAAGGAGTCTTGCATTGGCTCCAGCAATACTTCATTTTGGGAATCTTCAATTGCTCATATGGTAAGTGGTTCGAAGTTATCTAACATTTTTAAATAACATCGAGTATAATAAAGGACATCAGTATACTGTAAAGGAGATGCTACTTTATTGATTTGTACATCATCATTTACAACATGATCCTTAGCCTTAACAGAAGGCTTAGTAAGGTTGATAACCAGAGGAGAAAAAGGAGAAAATAAAGGTTTGTTACGACGAAGGTCAATAACAAGAGGCTCAGAAGAGGTGAGCTCCCTTTGTTCCCTTTCTACAGCAGGAGACTATTTGTTATGAGAGGAAAGATGTATAGTAAATGTCTGAGAAGAAGAGGGATAAACAGCACGTCCTTTGATGGGGATTATGAGAACATCTTTTGAAGTATGTTTCTGATCTTCCTCACTATCCATTGCCAATACAACTTTCATGAACTCCTCCTTGTTTATCCGAGAGTCTGTAAAATATGATTCAATGCCCCTGAAAAGATTTAAATCAGCTACTTCCTTTTGGACTTCTCCATTGACATCCACATATTTGAAGCATTGATGTAGAGTGGATGGTACAATGTTATGCTCATGTAGAAAGGGTCTTCCCAGTAAAGTATTGTAAGAACCATGATTATCTATCACGTAGAAAGTAACCTTTGTACGAAGATTGCCTATTTGAACTTTCAGGCGAATCTTTCCAAAAGGTTCACTTCTCCCAGAATTGAATCCCAAGATTGTCGTGATGGTTGTTGAAAGATTATGTACAGGAATCTTCAATGCATCTAGTAGAGTCTTTGGCATGATGCTAAGTGCAGACCCAGGATAGATCAAAATACGATCAACCTTCATGGTATCGACATATCCTGTGAAGTAGAGGGGTCGGTCATGACGATTATCTTCCAACTGCATATCATCTTATGTGAAGGTGATGTTTGGCATCAATTCCATCACACTATGACAATGAAGGCATATTATAGGCTCATCTTCTGGCTTCTTGAGAAGTACTAGACAAGTATCAGCTTGCGTCAAAGCTTCACTCAATGTCTCTCGAGTTTTCTTCGAAAGACGGAGTAGTTCAAAAATTGACAATCTTGTCGGGGTATTAGCCAGCTGAGCCAGTATATCAAAGTTATACGGCTTCTCAAGTCCTAAAGTCGAAGTCTTCTTCCATACTTTATCAAAATGGACAGGCTATTTTTCTTTGTCAGCTGTCGTCGGTTTGGGAAGAGTTGGCTCTATTAGAGGTAATGAAGCTGATGGAACATTGACAGCAGGAGAAGATGGTGTTTGAGGAACCTCCAGAGCTGGAGCAGGGTTTTCTTGACCTTCTGAATAGTCTCTTAGGTAAGGTTTCCCAGACCTGGTATCAGCTAAGACTTCTTCTTCAGATACAGGCTCAAAGGACACCATATTGCAACTTTTTGCCTGGATCTTGTTTCTAGAAGGTTTCTTTTGGAAAGATGGAGAGTTTGTCCAGTAACCCAAACCAACCCGAGATTGGTTGTGAGAAAGACATAGGGAAAGAGGTACAGGAGATCCTTTTCCATGGTTCAGACCAGAAGCCTTTTGTAGATCATATCCCATTTTCGTCATTAATTTATGAGATTGTGGGCTATACAGATGGAAAGCTGGTTGGTGTTTGGCTTCTAATTTTGATAATGTTGTCTTATCATGGAAAGAAGAAGAAGGATTATCTGCTGCCGAGATGAAGGTAGCAGTTAAAGGTGGAAGATAATGTTCACCAAATGAAACCAAATGACATGATTTATTTTTAGTGGCCTTCTTGGAATTGGTGGAAGAAGATGGTGTTTCAAAGTCTGCCACTAAATCTGGATGGATCCATATAATTTCCTCTCTATCAGCAGATAGAGGGACAAGACCATTAGTTCGTGTAGGTGGAAGATTAACAATCTTCAAAGTAGTTCTCGGGATGGGGATGACACCGTCCTACACAAATTAAGCTAGAAAATCTCTAAACTGTAAAGAGATAACATTAGCCGTTATAGTTTTCTCGTCTTATTGGAGAGTAATTGCACCAGAATTGACCATCTCTTGAATTTTACCCTTGAGCACATAGCACGCTCGAGTTGGATACCTAATAAACCTGTGGTAAACACAATATTTAGGATGGTCAGTCTTACCAACTTTATCTGGCCGTTTAGGTTCTGGCAGTTAGAGTTTATTGCTCTTGATGAGGCAATCAAAGATACTCATGATATCACCTTCATCAAAAGAGTATGTTGGAGTTTATTGCTCTTGATGAGGCAATCAAAGATACTCATGATATCACCTTCATCAAAAGAGTATTCTTCTTTTGGACATGGTGCCCGTTGTGGTGGTGCTGTTGAGGTAGATGTTGGCTGTTTTATATTAATGGCTAGGGCTTCTTTGCCTTTGAGGTTAATGGCCAAAGTCTCCTTGCTCTTGCGATTATTCTGACGGCCATTATTATTTGGTGTAGCACGTTCATCTTTATCAAGATTAGGCATTTAAATGCCTAATTGCTTGAATTTGTCAGCGCTCTCTTCTGCTGCTTTGGCGTTCATTATAAAAGAAGGCCAATCCTGGAATTGTGTTGACCCTGTCCACATGCTAATTTTAGGCAATAGGTTTGATTTCTAAGTGTCTACAGTCAAAGCATCTGGGGTTCTGAGAGGCATTTTGAGTGCTTCGCGACGGAACCATTCAATAAAACGTTCAGTAGTTTCATTATGTCGTTGTTTAATTTTGATGAGAGCAGACATAGTCATGTCGTTGGTTCCCTCATAAAATCATTCCAAGAACATTTATTTGAATCCAGTTTAAGAGGTTATACACCCATCTGGTAAACTACGATACCAGTCATATGTTGTACCAACTAAACAGCCGACGAATACTCTAGTAAGAAGAGCATCATTTGGTTGAAGTTGATAAGTCATTACTTCAAAGTGATTGAGGTATTGACTTGGAGACGTGCTACCATCAAACAGCATAATAGTAGGAGGTTTATATTTAGGAGGAAATTGGACCTCTTTCCATTTTATAGGATAGGGCTGTTTGATCCCAAGCTTCTGCAGGCTATCTTTCTGTTTGAAGGCTTCAAATTGAGTACGTAAAAGTTTTACGACCTTATTGGTATCTCCCGTTGATTGCGGAGTAGTGGATTGATTCAATGTGTTAGGAGGGGGTACCGCATGATAAGTACCACCCCCGGTACCAGATTGACGTAGAATAGCCTGCGTAGGAATGGAAGCGGTGTGAGGAGATTGTACCTTCAGATCAATATTGGTGGGAACTGATATTGTTATAGGTTCCTAATCAGATTCGCGACCGATGGAACTGTATGTTGTGACATAATCACAGCATGCATGCCTGTCATCATCTCAGCCATGTTCTTCAAACTAGCCTCCAAAGCAGCAATTCTCTGCTCTTGACTAGAAGAACTGGAAGTATCATGATCTTCTGTGATGGCATAAGCAGTCACTTCTCTAGCCCTCGAATATGAGCTAGTGGAAAGGATGATCATTTCAGAACTTTTACTGTTAGCATCAAAGTCACATAAAGAACTACCCCCAGAATAAGTGATAGGGATATCTTTTTGACCAAAGGAATATTGGTTAGAATCAAGAAGATTCTTTTGACCAATTGTGTCTTGGTTGGAAGAAAGATTCCTTTGACCGATTATTTCTCGGTTTCTTGATCTAGTATATTGATATACTCCTTCATCGGATTCATGAATCCAATCTAAGTATTATTGACTAGGATTGTGGGATGCATTATGTCATGAACGTTTTCTAGCCCCAGTGCTTTGAGATGTCATGTTGACAGGAGCATAAAGTAATTAATCTTCGTCCACTAGGATTGGTTCAGGAGTCTGAACATAATTCAAACGGTCAAAGATGGACCGTTTAGCTGACTAACAACAGCATTTGATGATAACTTCATAGTAGTGATTACAATGATGTTGTTGCTGTTGGACCACCGTTGGACAGAACAGATTTGCAACCTTCCGCTTCTGTATTAAGAGTTCACGAAGGTTACTAATAGGACGAGAATAAGTTGCAGGAATATAGTCCTTGACGATATTTGGGACATGATTCCTGTTCCTGAGGTGTCATGTACCTTGAGTGTACAAAGACGTGCTAAGTTGGTTAGCATAGGTCATGGGATTTTTTACCTCAGCATTCTTACTCTGGTTCAAGTTAGCAACTGATATAGGTTGTATTTTGTGTCTTCCTGAGGTTGACCTTGATTAGCACCTATTGATATAGGTGGACAAGTCTGACAGGGGTGTTACTTGTGCATCCACTTGAGACACTAACAGTTTGCCTTGTCGAGACCTTGAGATATGTAAGGTCAGTAGATCTTGCCCTGACCTCTTTGGAGTAGGCATAATAGCCTTTTGTGTGGAAAGTTCATTCTGAATAGAACCCATCTTCCTGGCAGAGATTTGTTTGTCTCTGTTAAGGAGAGTAGGATTCATGTTTGAATTAGCAGTACTTTCCACCCAGTCAATGACTCGGGCAGAATGAGGAAAAGCTAAAAAGCATTTTCTCTGATTTAGTAATTTTTATCAAGCTTCTGGTTTGGTAGCAAAGAGGGAGTCACTAAACAGTGCTTCTCTTAACATTGCGCTAGTGCAGGAGCATGTACAGGTTACGCCAGAGCATGAACAGGCATAGGTTGCGCCAAAGCATGAACATGCATAGGTTGCGCCAGAGCAGGAACACGCACAGGTTGCGTCGGAGAGGAAAAGGCCACAGGGCGTTCTCCTTTGTTTTGTCCAGTATTATGTCGAGATGAAGTCTCCTTCGATTTCAGAATCGGAGAAGTGGAGGGATTAGCCAAAAGGCTATTTCACTTAGGTTGCGCCAAGGCAGTGATGGGCGCAAGTTACGCACAAGCAAGAACAGGTGCAGGTTGCTCCAGGAAAGAAAAGGCCAGAGGGCACTTTCTCTTGTTTTAGACAGCGGTGTGTCGAGACAAAGTCTCCTTCGATTTTAGAGTTGTAGATGTGGAGGGATTAGCCAAAAGACTGTCTCTCTTAGATTGTGCCAAGGCAGTGATGGGCACAAATTGTACAGAGGCAGGGGATTGTGCCGTCGAGGACTTAGGAGTCCAAATAGAGCATGTTTTGCTCTTAATAGCGGCAGTAGTACGCTTGGCACCCCCAGTATTGATCATGGCCTCGTAGGCTTTCTGGTCGACTTGAACGACCAGGGTCTTTTGCGTCTTGCCGATTGACGCGGTATCACATTGAGTTGTCACTTTCTCGTCGGAGGAGAAAGTCGTCCCCAGCAGAGTCACCATTTTGTTTGCAAAAACAAAAAAAGTCTTATTACAAACTTAAAAAAGAGTACAATTGATTTCTGGGGAAGTACAACTATAGGAATCTGATCTGAAGACAATCACTTCATCCCTTGGACGATGTGATATCGAAGACACAAGCCTTTGGAGGATGCAACAGCACTTTAGCAAGAGATTATAATAGTTCTTGATGCTTTGAGATTGATTTAAAACTCTTTTTATAGAGTTCTTGAAATAATTGTATACCTAGGACTATGCTTTTCCTACACGCTGAATCGAATGACGCCACGGGTAGGCAAGATCCTAAGGAATACGTGGTCGCCGATAGAAAAC
This sequence comes from Iris pallida, assembly GCA_029216955.1. Classification (NCBI taxonomy): domain Eukaryota; kingdom Viridiplantae; phylum Streptophyta; class Magnoliopsida; order Asparagales; family Iridaceae; genus Iris; species Iris pallida. The sequence continues at coordinate 4,617,115 of JANAVB010006391.1, read as the reverse complement.
TCAAGTGGACACCGATAAGAATCGACCCAATGGCGCTGACGATCTTGTGCAACTCGAAGATGATCTCTAACTCGTCTGATCACCTTGATTGCATAAGTAACCATTTGTGGACCAAGCATTTGCCTCTTGCTAACGTCGTCCCAAGCTAAAGGTGATCTGCACTTTCTGCCATATAGTACCTCAAATGATGACATCTGGATACTGGCCTGAAAACTGTTATTATAGGAGAACTCCACTAGATGCAGGTGATCTTCCCACGAACCACCGAAGTCAAGTGTACAGGATCGTAACATATCTTCAAGAGTTTGAATCGTATGCTCCGACTAACCATCTGTTTGTAGATGATAAGCTGAACTAAACTTGAGACGATTCCCAAATTTTCTTTAAGACTCTGCCAAAAGTACGATGTAAATCTCGAATCTCGGTTCGATACGATGTTGATTGGCACTCCATGTAATCTGACTAACTGCCTGAGGTATATCTCTGCTAGTTGATCTGTAGACTGACCAATTTTGAAAGGAAGAAAATGAGCTACCTTAGTGAGTCGGTCAACTATAACCCATATAGTATCTATTCCAACTGGAGATTTAGGTAATCTAGTTACAAAATCCATGGTAATATGATTCCATTTCCATTCTGGGATCGGTAAAGGTTGAAGAAGTCCAGCTGGTCTCTGATGTTCAAACTTGACTTGCTGGCAAACTAAACAACGAAAGACAAACCGAGCAATCTCCCTTTTCATGCCATTCCACCAAAAAATTGATGGATATCACGATACATCTTCGTGCTACCAGGATGAATTGACTACTGAGAACTGTGAGCTTTTGCTATAATCTCTTGCCTGATGTCACCACTGGATATACAAAGACGCCTTCCATGTCGAAGTGTGCTATCTTCATGAATGCATAACTCTGCTCTCTGTCCCACTTCATATTCTGCCCTAAGCCGCTGAAGCTTAGAATCCGTTGACTGAGCTATCTTGATTCTCTCTACTATACTGGATTAAACTTGCATACTGGCCATCAATGCCATATTGGTAGGGAGAACTACCTCTATACCCATCTTCTGTAGATCCGCTAATAACTCTGGTTGTGCTGTTAGAAAATAAGCTCCTACTCTTCTACTCAATGCATCAGCAACTACGTTGGCCTTTTCAGGATGATACTGTAGGTTGATGTCATAATCCACTAGTAACTCTAGCCACCTTCTCTGACGCATGTTAAAATCCTTTTGGGTAAACACATACTTAAGACTCTTATGGTCGAAGAAAATCTCTACCTGATCTCCATACAAATAATGCCTCCAAAGCTTAAGTACAAAAACTATTGCTGCTAACTCCAAGTCATAGGTTGGGTAATTCCTCTCATAATCACAAAGCTGACGTGGTGCACAAGCTACTACCTTGCCATGTTGCATTAAGACGCATCCCAATCTTCTACTTGAAGCGTCACAATAAACTGAGAATACTCCAGTCCCATCTGGAAGCGTGAGAATGGGTGTCGTCATCAATTCTTCCTTCAACTTCTCAAATAAACTCTGACACTCTGCTGTCCAAGCAAACTGTACATCCTTGTGGGTCAATGGCGCTGAAATTCGAGCAAAGTCTGATACAAATCGCCAGTAATAACCCGCCAATCCTAGAAAACTGCGAACTTCTACGACGGTACTAGGTACTGGCCATGTCTCTATAGCTATTATCTTCTGGGGGTCTACTTCCACTCCACCTCTGGTGATGATGTGACCTAAGTACAAAATGTGATCAAGCCAAAATTTGTACTTGCTGAACTTCACGTACAACCGGTGCTCTCTAAGAATCTGAAGGACTACTCAGATATGCTGCTCATGCCCTGTTTCACTCTTGCTATAGACCAAGATATTATCTATAAATACTATCATGAACTGATCCAAATAAGACATGAATATGCGATTCATAAGATCCATGAATACTGCTGGCGCATTGGTCACCCCGAATGGCATAACGAGAAACTCCCAATGTTCATATCTAGATTTGAACTCCGTCTTCGGAATGTCTTGCTCTCTGACTCTGATCTGATGGTACCCCGATCGCAAGTCAATCTTCGAGAATATCGCTGCTCCACTGAGTTGATCGAATAAGTCATCTATCCTTGGTAGGGGATATTGGTCCTTGATTGTTACAGAATTCAAGGTACGATAATCAACACATAATCTTAACGTACCATCATTTTTCTTCACAAGAAGCATCGGGACTCCCCAAGGTGATCCACTAGCACGAATGAATTCCTTGGTTCTTAGTTCTTCAATCATCTTGTATAGGACCTTCAACTCTGATGGTGCCATTCTGTAGACTCTCTTTGATATTGGTGCCATCCCTGGAAACAAATCAATGGTGTACTCTATCTTTCTCTCTCTGGCGGCATACCTGGAAGCTCTTCAGAAAACATGTTAGGAAATTCCTCTACTACTCTGGGAACTGCTTCTGCTACTGCCATCCGTAAGACTGGTGGAGAAGGTTCTACTTCGCCTCTAGAAAACAAAAATTCTTCTTCCAAAAATACTAAAAATAATCTTGCCAACATGGTAGTCTATTCTTGCGTATAAATCCTTCCATTAATCTATTCCGAGGACCATATCATAGTCGGCCATCGAAAATTCTATCAACCTAAGGGGAACTCTCTACCGCTAACTACGATTCGACACAAGAAAAAGACTCTATCTACTCCCACAAGACCGTTACCAGTAAGTATATTGAGTCTTACTGATAATGACTCGGGCTCCAGTCCTATCTGTGTAGCAAATCGTACAGACATAAATGAATGCGATACACTCGAATCAAATAATACTGATGTTGTAAAAGAGTTGACAAGAATGGTACATGCCACTAACTCACCTGAGCCAATTCTTCTGCCACGGTCAGAGCCATAGCTTGACCCAATCCTCTTGGTGCTGGTCCCCTCTGCTAGTGACCTCTCTTCCTGTTCTGAACCTGAGCTTGGGCCTGAGCATACTGTTGCGGCCTCTACTGCTAGAAGGCTTGAGCCTGAGACGACAATGGCCTCGGAGGCTGGTACTATTTCTGTTGTACTGGTACTGGTCCCTTAACCGATGGACTGGTTAGGGTTGACGAAGATGAACTGGCTCTATATGGGCAGGACCCTATCATGTGGTCCGGTGCCCCTACAAGCCAAGCACAATCCATGTGCTCTGCGACATTCTGATACCATGTGCCCAGGCTTCCCACAATGAGAGCAGCCCATTACGGAAGATTGGTTCTGCTTATGTTGCTGAGGGTACGTTGGAGTCGAGTGCTAAACCGATGAAACTATGGTCGCCCTCCTAGGAGCTCCAATTGTCAAGGCCCTAGCTGCCGGGGCTGGTGCTGATGACTGGGATAATTGCACATGAGGCCTCTTTCGTCCTCCTGCTCGATCTACTATCCTCTGGAAAGTATACGTGCCTCCTTGCTGCTCGCAAAATAGTATCAAATATCTGGTGCTCAAACTGCTCCACCGTTAGAATAATCTCTAGGTGGAGTCCATGCTGGAATCGCTGCGCTCGATCCAATTCGGTCGCCACCAAGGTGGGTGTAAACTGACTAAGCCTAGAAAACTCGGCCGCATATCCATCGACCGTCCTTTCCATCTGCTTGAGATTTCTAAACCTTGTCTATAGATCATACCGAGCTCCTGCATCAAAGTACTTTGTCTGGAATTTGTCACTGAATACCGCCCATAAGACAGGCATTACCAATCGAACTGCTTGTATCACCCACCAGCTGCGGGCTAAGTCCAATAATTACAGGCGCACAATGGCCACCTTCTCTTCCTATGGAATCCTTGTTGCCTCCAGAATGACATATATATCATAAAGCCGCGCGTCAGCAGCAATCGCATCTTCACTGCTGTCAAAGAAGGAAGGCTTCATGCGCTTGAAGCTGTTAGCCGTATTATTCCCTTAATAACTAACTCTGCCCATGGCTGCTTGTACTGTCTGCTGTAGGATATTGCCCCGACGATCTTGTGTTGCAAGCAAGTCCCGAATGAGTCCCATCAGAGCTTTATTGTTAGGCTCTACAGGCTGTACTAGATGAACTGGTGGCTCTGGATCCTCGGATGGCATGACTCGGGATGCTACCCCTGAGTATTAGGTTTGGTCCCCAGGTTGCGGTTGGTTCACTTGTTGTTGCTGGTTCTCTGAAGGTGCTCCACCTGGCTGATCGGTAGGACCAGGAACAATGATACTGAAGAAATGACACGGAGAACAATAAGGAAGGACCAGGATAGATCAAAGATATAAGCATGTTATCAGGTCAAGAATTAGCAAGATTAGAAGGCATAAGTAGAGATGAAGGGCGAATGCTGATTGAGACATCTATTTGGTAAAACCCTCACACATCTTGATTCACAAGACCTGCATGGCCCACCACTTAAACCGTGTCACACCCAAGAACCAGAATACTGGAGAGTGGGGGACAGACACAGCTAGCTACGTACATTGAAGTACAACCCACCTCGCAATACGGTCACGGTTGTCTAGATGCATAAGGGTTTATCTACAACCCATCAGTCTCTTATGGTCAAGAACAAGCCTAGTGTCTCAATCTCAAGCAAGCAAATAAATGTTACGTTACAAGATGTTAGACTATCAGACATACAAAATAAGGCGTCCCAAACATTATATATTCAGATGATCATGAAACTAGTCATACAAAATGCAAGACTAGCAAGCGTTAAGTCATACATGATCAACCCTAGGATTTGTCAATCATGTTACATCCCTTAGGCAGACAGCAATTTAACACGAGCTAACACGTGCTCGACGGCTAAACGCCTCAAAAAAATAAGTTACATAGAGTGGGATAGCAAAAATAAGAAACTGCCAATTGCCAGAGTTATGCGTGGTGTTCACCATCTGGCTGGAAGGCAGGTAGATCTTCGGGTATCACTCTAAAATCTGGACATACAAAACCAGCTGGTTCAGACCCCAGAAAGAGCAAGTACCACAAAGGAGGCTCCACTTGGGAACTAAAACCAGTATAAACGAAATAAAAGAACTGATAAAAGAATATAATTAAATAACACAAAAGACATGCTTTAAAGAACATACTAGCTTGTATTAAGAAAATAAGAGGTGGAATATAATTTCCATGTTAATCATGAGACAATCATTCAGGCACGACCAATCAAGTCCTACAGCTTGCTATCATTAGCTAACTAGGGTTTTTACGGGACTAGTTACTAACAAGATATAATAAGATATTCCTGCAGACTATCCAGGTTATCCAAACGGGGTTACAAGAGTTACAAGATTACTGGTGTACTTTAGTACTTATGATTCAAGAAGTGCAACACATGACAGTGTGCTGAAAATGTGCCCTACTCGTCGGCAGGCTACAAGTCCACAAGTGTGGCCGGGATAACGGAATCGCATGTAAGTAGAAAATCTCTCTATATAAACTACTTGATCAATCTAGTCATTAACCTAGTCAAATTTATTATTACGAGTCGTGGCTGGCAACTCATTGCCAACTCTCTCTCCCTACGTCTTTTTTTTATTTATTACTTCCCTTATAGCACTTCTGTCTCTAGATCTATTGTTCATAGCATCAAAACATGAATTCAGTCCTGTATTAGGAGTCGACCTGAGATAGTTTACAATATCTGTTGTCATAAATTTAAAGAAATATTTATCCTAATCTTGGTTTTATTTAAATCCTAATCATGATAGAATTCTTCCTAAAGCCAATCTTATCTCTATACAAATATATATCTGACAATTCCCCTTATTTCTTTCTAATAGACAATATACAACCCCGACTTCTCGCCCATAAAATACGCTGCCACCACCATCATAACTGCCACGGACACCCCTGCTTCTCCCCTATGCCAACCAATCCTCCGCTATGGCAAGCAACAGAGCGTCCACTCTTCCTTGACACCATCTATAGTTCTCCTTGGCCACCTCGATTCCTTTATCACCACCACGACGACCACCACCACCAAACCGAATACCACGACCATCGCCAACCGTACATCGTTGCCTTGCCTGACTAAGTCAGCACAACGCCATGCTGCCTCTGCCGGTCGTTCTTCGATGAGCGTCGTACGGCCCGCCTCCAGGTCTGTTGGAGCCGTCCACGACGACCAGCCCTCGACCGTGCAACCGGGCTGCTATGGCCGACGCCTCGCTGTCCAAGCGAGCAAGAGTCCCCAACCTCCAGCACTCGTGCACCTGTCCCGCAAGTGGTTTCCATTCGTCAGCCCCGTCGAGCCTGGTCGCCCCATTCGTCCGTGCTCCACCGTGAACTTCCCACACTCCCACACCGTGGCCTAGGAACCATGGTGGCCGACCTTCCCGTCGCCTCATCCCGAGCGCCGCCACCCCTCAAGCAAAGCGCCTTGTCGGACTTCACCTTCCGGCGCGCACGACCCAGCGCCGCCTGAGCGACCCGAGCGCCGAACGGGCACACTCTCGGTGAGCACTCATTCGCTCTCTCCCGAACCTCTTTTTTTTCTCTTTCTGATCAGTTTCTTCCTTTAATGCTATTATAGTAATCAATTCCCTATCGTAAAACGAGAAGGAAAGAGTAGCTGTCCTAGTGTATTAATTTATATTTATTATTATTATTAACAAATGTATATAGTTATGTATTATATATTATGATGATTATTACTATAATTAAATATTTTGCTATTTATTAGTTATTATTATTATTATTATTAATTGTTTTACTATTGTTAATCATTATTATTATACTATTATTTTCGGAATACAGTAAGTATGTATGTGTATAAATATTTATTGTAGTTATTATCATTTCTTGTTATTTATATTACTATAATTTTTATCATATATGTAATTAATAGTTCCAAAATTATAGTGATAAAATAATTTTTTAAGCTTGGCCTACACTGATTTTCAAATTGGACGTAGAAACCCTAGAAATATTATTACAATAAATTATATCTATTTAAACTATAGTTTTGACCTAAAAGTTGTATTTTGACAAATTTATGATTTTTGCCCTAAAATAATTCTCCTAGAATTTTCAAGTAACTATCTAAAATATTTTAACTAATAAAATACAGTTCCAAGGTACCAAAAATATTTTCTAAATAGTTTTAATGTTTCTTTTCTAAATAAATGTAAATTACTTTTCCTAAAGGATTTCTTAGATTTTAAATATTTATCTAAAAGTATTTGACTAGTATAAATATAGTTTTAAATATAGTAATTATTTCTCAAAATAGTTATACGTGTTATTAATGTCATTCTCTTCGATCATCAATCCTGGCCATGACAAATCGTTCGTTTTCTATCTCCATGCGAATTCTGAAAACCTCCACATCGATCCTAGCCAACTGGACTATTCTGGACCTAACGAGATGGTATTTCACCAGCAATGGACCCTAGGCAAATACATATACTGATTGCTTTCAATTCTTGATAGTTTTTTCATTACATATTATACATATGCTTCTCCTGCTTGCTAATACGTTGTTACACGAGATTAGTTTCATGGATCTTTCTATATTATATTTCTCGGTTGCTATTCACATGATTACCGTGTTCGTGACTTGTTCGTATCCATGAGTATTAATCGAGCGGAAAAATATCTTAGTAGACGTGTGAACTACCATTTCTACCCCAGTGTCTTTCGTGGAGAATAGCAGCCGCATACGACACGTGCGGGGTGCCGGATTTACCCCTTAGCCGGTCACATGTCGAACACGATATTTCAATACACATAGATAGATATTGCTTTCACTTGTTCATCATGTTTTTCTTCATCACATACTATGTCACCATGTTTCCTTCTAGTTGCTATATTTTGTTATAAAGTTTCCTGTTCATTTTCCTACTATACCATGACGCTTGTTACTTTCTAGTTTAAATTCTCATATGCTATTTTCATGTCTTACAAATTCTATCATATCTTGAATAGCTTGTCATATGTGTGCTTGTTCTATTCCTGACTAGAAAATAATATTTTTCAAATAGTCGCCTGCTACATTACGCTTTGGACCATTGGGGAAAACATGGGTATGTTGGAAGGCCAACCTAGAAGAGTAGTTAGATAGATTAGTTGTTTCATTTTATTTTGTGAGACTTGTAAATTCTTTAAATATAAATCTTGTAAATGTTGTAATTAAGGTAACAATGTGTATGAGCAATAAAGTTATATTTTATGTGATTTTGAGCATTGTAGTCTAGACAGCGTTCTATCGTCGACATTGCGGCGTAGGCTGGACTTGGACACGCACTCGTATCCGAAAAATGGGTGCGGATCGTGACAAGTTTTTTGGGTGGCCCATGGAGGTCAGTTTTCGTAAAATATTGTAAACTCGTTATAGTACTTAAGTTAGCCATACTATTGCGAGCCTGCTACTAGGAATTGCTCATTCATAATTAGGATTGATTCAGGAGAATGACTAGGACTAGGAGTCCCTTATCCTTTTGACTTTTGGTAGTTACGGTTGCTATATAGGCCATGTGATTTAGGTAGGGATTTATTGAATTCCTATTAGATACTTAAGAAAATTCTCCTAGAAGGATATTGTTGTATTTAATACGAGGGTATGATCCAAGATGGGTAGACTTTTTGTTTGGTAATTTAGGCCTCCCTAGGCTTCATTTTTTAATCATTTGTGCAATTTTATTTTCTTCCCTCTAATCACCATCATCATATCATAAAAGTCATATTTTCTATTTATTTCCCATTAGCCATAGTAATCTTTTTTTTAGTTAATATTTTAATTCCATCCATTGTGTTTGAGCTTAGCATGATCGAACAATCCATATATATATTCTGTGTTAGTTTTATTAAAATTCAAGATATATATATATATATATATATATATTTTTATTTTTTTTAAATTCAAGATATATATATATATATATATATATATATATATATATATATATATATATATATATATATATATATATATATATATATATATATATATATATATATATATATATATATATATATATATATATATATATATATAAAATTCAAGATATATATATATATATATATATATATATATATATATATATATATATATATATATATATATTCCCTCAATCATGAATATTATATATATATATATATATATATATATATATATATATATATATATACATATATATATATATATATATATATATATATATATACCTATATATATATATATTCCCTCAATCATGAATATTAGAGAAAAAATATATATATACATATATATATAATTCAAGATATATATATATAAAAAAAAATATATATATATATATATATATATATATATATATATATATATATATATATATATATATATATATATATATATATATATTCCCTCAATCATGAATATTAGAGAAATAGGAATTAAATTTTATATTTCTCTTGTTTTCGATTATATTCTTCCTAATCAATCGTCTGAATTTCAAAACTGATACTTTTCTTCAAGAACAAATACTTATATTTTTCTATCATGATCAACTTGTTGAAATTCTAGACGCTCCTTTGAAATTCTTTTGGATATAGTTGGAAGAATATTTGTTGACTTACAATGGCAAGATAGGAGCGCATTATCGCCATTTATTTGAAATATCGAGACTGTGGGTTCACTACATCCAGCAGCGCACTGACGTGGCATGATCCCTAAGTTGAAGTAATTCTAAGTAAGCGTAGGTTATCAAATATTATTAAAAACTATGTTTTAATTGTCCTATTTGATCCTTAAGTTATTATGCCAATATTTGATAGAGTTAATAAAATATCTGATATCATATCATATTTGAGTCACGAAACCAAGGGTCTACTGCAGCTAGGTGTACACTAATGAGGCATAAATTCTTGGCAAAGTGACTTCACGTATACATATGATTTTTGAATATTATAGAGATTGCATTCTTTTTGGCATATGACTGTTGAATTCTATTGCTCGTAATTTCATAAATTCTCGCTTAAAAATTGATTAGTTCTTATCATTTCATTTTCTTAAATCTTTCTTTTTACCTTTTGTATCGTTTTTAGGTTTCCTAGAAATCATTTTAAAACTATTTTGATTCCATATCACTAGAATCATAGTCGTACCTAGATCTTGATTACATAATCATGCCTAATTAATTTGCTTTGTGTCAAAATGATTTCAAATTTTGATCGTTCTTAAACGACTTTGATCGTGACTAAACTATTTTGACTATAGTCATAGTTGTGCCTATATTTCAAACTCTATTATTGCTAAGGTTTAGATTTTATTCCAACATGATCATGATTATTGTGATCATATTCATACTCGTACGAAATTTTAATCATGCTTGGATGACTTGCATGATTAACCTTCATCGAGACTACATTTTACTTGTATCTAAGTAATTTTAATCTTGTTAGACTGTCTAAACTTTTTTATCATACTTACATAATTTTAATTAGTGGTTAATCATGCCTAACAATTTTTTCTTGCTTAACTAACCCTATTTTGATTATATCCTTAACCATTGTGATTAGAACCTTTGGACTATACTTTAATCATGCCACATGGTATCTTTTCTTAAAGTTCGATTCTATTCACAATCTAAATCATTTTGATCATTGATCATATCATTTCTTGATTATATTCTCAATCATGACTAAACGTTCCCTTCGAAATTTCGAAGAAAAAATTTCTAAGGTGGGTAGATTTGTAAGCCCTCTTCCCGAATTTTTAAAAAAAATATTTGTTTTATTTCAATTTTCTAGTATATACATATCTATATATATATATATATATATATATATATATATATATATATATATATATATATATATATATATATATATATTATATATATATATATATATGTATATATAAATATATATAACTATATATAAATATATATTTAAATATATATAAAAAAAAAAAAAAAAAAAAATATATATATATTTAAATATATATATATATATATATATATATATATATATCTATATATATATATATATATATATTATATATATATATATATATATATATATATATAATTCTAGAATAGAAATTTTTGAAAGGAAAGAGTTATACCAAAGTTATTTTTTAAAAGAGATTTTTACAAAATAGACTACTAGAAGTATTTGATCATTTAATATTACGATTTAAATTTACATAATATATTTCAAATGTTATTTGATACCATTAAGTACTATTTTTTAAAAAAAATATTATTGTAACGTATTATTGATACAAAATATTATGTTTAGTTTTAGCTAAAATGTAGTATTGTTAAAAAAAATTTATATATTGATTTTGAACTTATTGGATTCGATAATTTGATTTATTAGTATAATTTATTCTTAATGATTTAAATTATAAAAACTATTCTTAAATAGTATTTGAAATATGGATATTATTTTAAGTAATATTGTTTGAGATTCAATCAATCTAATTGATTGAATAGAATCTATGGAAGTTTTGTTCCATAAATCTTAATCATTTTCTATCTAGGAAATCCCGAACTCTTATATAAAGGGGAGTTCCCTTTGCTTCTCCACAAGTTTTTTCAACTTCAATTCGACACAAATTTCCTAATTCCCTAACCCTAATTTCCTAATCCTAAAAAACCCTAACCCTAATTTCCTGTTTTCATGTCCTGTGTCCAAGGACGTGGACACGGGCTCATGTCGAAACCACCGACCCCGGCGAAGGCTTCCCGGCCTTCCACCACAGCCTTCCCCCTCTTCCCAAATTTTTCAAAAAATTTATTTATTTATCCTATTTTTCCTAGTTATCTAAAATTTCCAACATTAGAATCATCTAGGAAACCTAACCTAGAACCCAACATCAAGCCAAACCATATCTATCCTTCCTCTTCCAAACTCATCCTTCTCGACTAATGAATTAATCGATATTGTATTTTAAGAAATCCTTGTTCTCCTTACGATTAAATTGATCAATACTTTCCTATTATAATATTTTATTTTTCACATTTATCCTAAATTTTTTTTAAATTCGAGGACGAATTTATTTCTAAGGTGTGTAGATTTGTAACCCCTCTTCCCGGATTCCTAGAATTTTTTATTTAATTATTTATTTACCTTAATTTACTTATCGTATGAAAGTAATTTTTCGTCGATACTTTATTTTATGATTATTTTGTATTTAGAAATTAGTTTTAAAATTAAACATTTTCAAAATACTATGTTGTTTTAATAAAAGTATTTGATTGTTGACATTATAAAAAGGCTTTACTATTTTGGACTTTCAAAGGATCGGCGCAAAAATGATTTGAAAATCATATTTATTTTGATCAAATAAAAAGATTTTGATTCAAACTGTTTAAAATACGATTTTTGACTTATAAAAATATATTTCAAGTCATTTTGATAATATCGATTATTATTTTAAATTATTTGGGTGATCAATTAATGGATTATGACTAGGTTCATGTAATTTTAAAATTATTTGATTAATTATCTATTCAATAGGCTAAATATTTTTAAAAGCAAATATGAGTCGAGTTAAGAGAGTGGAACGAGTTGAGTCTTCATCAAGCTTAAGCTTTGATTAGACAATTTAGTACATTTCCATACTCAAGCTCGAGTTCTTCTGAAGCCAAGTCGAGCTCGCGAGCTACTATGTTTACTTGCTTTCCTTCTCTCTCCTCTGTCTACACATGAGCCATGCTTCCACCGCCACCAAGAAGCAACGAAACTGACCAGTACATAGGTTACGAGTGGTGGCTGGCAACTCATTGCCAACTCTCTCCCTACGTCCTTCTCCCCTTTATAACTTCCCTTTCAGCACTTATGTCTCTAGATCCATTATTCAGAGCATCAAAACTTGAATTCAGTCCTGTGTTAGGAGTCGACCAAAGATAGTTCACAATATCTGTTGTCGTGAATTTAAAGAAATATTCATCCTAATCTTGGTTTCATTTAAATCATAATCCAGATAGAATTCTTCCTAAAACCAATCTTATATATATATATATATATATATATATATATATATATATATATATGCCAATTCCCCTTATTTCTTCCTGATAGACAATATATAACCCTAATTTTTCGTCCACAAAACACGCTGCCACCACCATCATAACTGCCACGGACACCCCTGCTTCTCCCCTGTGCCAGCCAATGCGCCGTTACGATGAGCAACAAAGCATCCCCTCTTCCCTGACACCACCTGCAGTTCTCTCTGGCTACCCTAATTCTGTCATCACCACCACGACGACCACCACCACCAAACTGAACACCACTACCACCGCCAACCGCACGTCGCTGCCTTGCCTGACCAATTTAGCGCAGCGCCACGCTGCCTCTGCCGATCGTCCTTCGGTGAGCATCGTGCGGCCCGCCTCCAGGTTTGTTGGAGCCGCCCACGGCGACCAGCCCTCAACCGCGCGACCGGGCTACTGCGGCCGACGCCTCGCCGTCCCAGCGAGCAAGAGTCCTCTACTTCCAACACTCGTGCACCTGTCCTGTAAGACCCAGTTTTATGAAATTAGGGTATTTTTGAAAATTTATTATTTTTATTATTTATTAATGGTGATTTAGTCATGTTATGAATTTTGGTGATTTTTAGTTAGATTAAAATTATTTTCTAAGTCATGGCTTATGACTTTGTGATTTTACTAGTGTAACCCTAGTGTAAACCCTAGAGATTTCATAACCTAGAAACTAACCATGATCATGTGAGCCTAGCCATAGGTTTAGAACATCAAATTAGGGCTTTTTAGCCTAAAGGGTATTTTGGTAATTTTCTAGGATTTATTAGGAATTATTTGGATTTATGTAGTTTATTATTATTTAATTAGTGGATTAGTGTCATGTTAGTCCCTAACCTAGTTTACCCTAACCTAGAGATTAGTCACTAACCTAGTAGGCTAATGTTAGATGTTAACTTATGTGTAAATATCTTAGGTTGGAAATATCTAAGATATTACTTTCTTAGATATTTAGAAAACCTAGAAATATCTATCCCCTAGTCAAAGCCTTAGGAGCTAAGTTAGCAAGGTGGAAAGGAGCCCTAAATATCTACCCATGGCAGCCAAGAACCCCCCCCCCCCCCCCTTGCCCTACACCATTCTATATAACCCCATTGCTTTCATTCATGGCCATTTACATGAATTTAAACCTAAAAAAATCCCATTTCTACAAACCTTGATAACTTGATCAATTTTGATCTAAATCACCTCTAGTTTCTTGCATTGGACTCCCCTACACTAGAGGGTACTAGTTAGGGACTGCTATCGAGGATTTGTGGAGCTTTGGACATTGGGAGTTGAAGGGGGTTTTCATTCAAAAAGGCCTAATATTGAGGATTTTGCACTCATAGGTAAATAACTATAAACCTAGCTAATATTGTGATTTCTCTTCATAAATGCATGCATATAGGTATACCCTAACTGTAGGCTAAGTTTGGTGAGATTTAGGCTTGGTTTGGTGTCCGTATCGGACACGTGTCTGTCTCTTAATTTCAGTGTTTGGTGAAATGCCACTTAGGATTAAACTTTGTTATTTTGTAAAACAAATTATATTTTTGGGTAGCCCTAGACATGTAGGACACAACCCTAGTTGACTGAGCACACTTTGAGTCGTGTCCGTGTCCAAACTGGGACACGAACACACTGTTAAAACCACACTGTGCACACTAATTTACCCCACTGTTTGACCCTTTGTGTCGTGTCTACACGTGTCGTAGACATGATACAGAAACCTAGACACAAACCTAACCACCCTACCTACCCACTGACACGAGCACAAGGCTCTACGTGCCACGTGTGGAGCACACGACCCTTCGACACGCGTGCACGAGACTGTGCACGCTGTCCTGCTACCCGACACTGAATGCGGACACGACACAACACGTGAGAGGGTGACACTTGGTGGACATGAGGGGGCAATGTCTGCGAACATGCCCCCCAAGTTTCGTGTCTTCTAGTGCAGTGTCGGACACGAATTCGTGTGTGCATTGAAATTGCACTGACAGCACACACGTGGAAATTGAGCTCTGATACGGGCTCGGATACGACACTGTGCGACACTTGGACACGAATTAGGTACCTAGACACCTAGCCTGACCCTAGACGAACCTACACACGTGTGCACGAGACCTATGGATACGTGTGTCATGAGCACGAGACACATGAACTCGTGCACGATACAGTGCAATTCCTGTGCACTGTATTTACCCGATTGGGTATTTTCACCACTGGACACGCCGTGTCGTGTCGTGGTGGACACCTAGGGACACCTACGACACATGTACACCTAGGGGCTCAGTTACCAACCATTAGTGTCGAGCCACAGCTCGGTTTAGTGCACGAATTTGGGTTTACCTATTATCAAGTGCACAGTGCACTGTTACCTGTTTTTGGGTTATTTCCAGTTTTTGTATTTCGAATTTCAAACCCGATTTTAGTATGATTAATCCATTGTGAGAGTGTATTTTAGTATGTATATGTGTAGTATATATGTATATGTGAGTGTGGGTCAATTTTGGGAGTATTTGGTAGAGTATAGGTGGAGTTATGTATATATATACATATGTGTGTATATATGTTATTGTGTGTGTGTGTTTGGGGACTGAATTTGGTTCCAGGATTTCTGAACCCCCCCTGCTGTTTACAGCAGCACTCTCTCTCACTGTCCTCTTCTCTCTCATTCACTCTCTCTCTCTCACCCTAAGTCTCTCTCACTTTCTTCCCTCTCTATATGTAAGTTTTATATATATATATATATATATATATATATATATATATATATATATATATATATATATATATATGATATATATATATATATATATTTGTATTAGTTCTCATGAAGTATCATTATATATATATGTGTGAGTGATGGTATGATATATAGTATTTTACATATTGGGATATAGGTCGTAGATAGATGTGTATAACTATTTATATAGATATATATATATATATATATATATATATATATATATATATATATATATATATGGCCCAAAACCCTACTTGTTGACCCTTGATTACTAAGGGTTGACCAAAGTCAACTTAGGTCAAACTTGACCTAGTTGACCTAGATTGAACTTAAATTAACCTAGAATGACTAGTTTGACATTGGTTGACCTAACTTGACTAGTAGACCTAGTTGACTAGTAAGACATAGTTTGACTAGGTAATTGACCATTGTTGACCAAAGTCAACTATAGGTCAAACCTTGACCTAGATTGACCTAGAAATGACTTGGATGAATATAGAAGGACTATTTGACTTGAGTTTGACTAAACTAGATGATTAGGTTGACCATATGGATTATGAGGGTAATCCTATATAGATGAAGATATGTATGGGGTTAAGTTAAATACTTAGAGTTGAGTCATGACTTGAGTTGGAGAATAGGATTAGCTTGATTACAGGATTAAGGTTGGTATTGTACTATATATATTTCATGTGAAATACTTTATTGTAGTATGGTATCTTAGGTATCCTAAGACAGGTTAGCCTATGTTTGGTTGTGAGTTAGCCTTATAGAGTTTGACTGGATGTTGACCATTAGTCAAGATTAACCTAATTGTCTTATTGACTAGTCTATGATTAACCAAAACCTTAGTTAGTCTAAGATTGACCTAGACTTTGACCATGTTGACTAGTATTGACTAATCTGACCATTATTGACTAAGCCCTAGATAACTTGACTAGTTTGGCTAGAATGTTTGACCAAGGGTTGACTTTAACCTAGATTAGACTTGCTTAATCTTGTATGACTTAGTTTAACTTCTTGTGACCTAATATGACTTAATTTGACTTAGTTTGACTGTAGTATTGACCAAGTTTGACTTTGACCTAGATTGGCTTAGAATTTATATAGATTGCATTGTAGATTTCATTTACCTTCATTTTGGACATATCATAACTTTATTGCTCTATTTTAGGACATTGTGACCCTGGTACAGACATCTGATATTACACTACTCTTTTCAGAGTAACAGGCGAGTACATTCTCTGATAATTCTCTCATTTATTTGTCGATTACTGTATTTCAGTTCTAGTTAGTTCTATGTGATTCTCTGTATCAACACGTATGGATATTTTTGGATTCATGTATGCGACACATACCTTACTTACTGATCTCTATTACAGGAATCACTGGAATCATTCCGGAATCATTTCTGGAATCATCATTTGGCCGGACTCATCTCGATTTTTTTGTCTTGTACTGGATTCACTTGCTGGGCGGGAAAATATTGAGTAAGACATGTAGACATACCCCAAATCCGGAATCTCCTACAGGAATCTACCGGAAGCATAGCCATCTCCTGCCTGATCAGTGAGAGATGTGCCTGATACCTACAGCCGTTTACATATCGACCTCGGTATTTTAAAACACACTGTTAGATCATAGTTGGACTCATCCTAGTTTCATTGATCACTGTTGGACTCATCTTGTACTGAAAATTATCTGGTATCAGATTATATGGACTGGACTCACACTGGGATTACTTTAGACTTATATCGTACTGTCTGGACTCACACATGATATTCTAGTTCAGTTAGCTTTTATTACAGTCTTCATTGCCACGATTCTTCTCTTGTTTTAGTTACCTTTCTTTTCTTGTATCTTACTGTCCCTCTATGCCATCATTACCTGTATAGAACTGCCATGCTCATCAATAAAACTGTCTATAACTGCTTTATAGTTCTTTGTCATTTATTTGGGTTTTTTTTGATGAGTTGTGCTCGTTCCCGTCCTGATTGGACCTGTTGAAAATATTACAGATGATAATCCTGAGGACACATGCCCTGCTTACCATGGACCTGGCGAGGGATTAGCTACCTTTGGTTCTGACTCTCAGGAGTGATTCAGGAGATTAGCTAGTAGACTACTTTAGCTTTCATGTTTTGGCTTGTTGTATTAAAGTTAAGATATTGAGTCTGTATTAAGTTGGTTTGAGATATTAGTATATTATTTTAGCAGTTAGTTGTTGTTGTCTTTAATTCCTTAGGTATAACTTCTGTGTTATCTTTTCGTGCTTAGACTGTGTTTGAGTAGATCATACCCTTTACTTGCCCTCCATTCGGAGCTGATATCTGGACAAGTACTTTTTATATTCACTGCATGAGATTAGTTAGCAACCTAGAACAGCTTACTACCGCCGACACTGCGGCGTAGGTTGGACGTAACCACTTCTCGTGCCCCTATACAGGGTGCGGGTCGTGACACGTTTTTAGTGGTGGCCCAGGCAGGTCGAGAGTCGCATTTGTGTGATTTCGTAGTAGCACGATGACTTAGTTGTACTGCTACGAGCCTGCGATAGAATATAGGAATTAAGGTATTAGGATGAGAGTATACTCAATCACTGTTAGGATTTCATGAGAGATTCCGGGACGACCCTTGAGAATCTTATTTTGAACTTCGATATTGAAAACCCTTTTCCTCTTATTTTAATTCACCCTCACTCCTTGATGTTTAAAGGGATCTTGGACTATTTAACCTTATTCATCATTACCTCCCTTATATTTTGACCTTCTTTACTGCTAATTTAGCCTTAGTTTTGCAAGCTTATATTTTATCGAGCTTGATCACGACATATTTTATTGGGGGCTAGTACCCACTAACATATTGTCTAATCAGCGCCGGTGTATGATGGTCTGATCAACCTATTGCACTTTGGTTTGCTTTCATATATTATTTTACATGGATGGAGCCACTTGCAGGTTCTGTTCTTTCAAATCCATTCCCATCTTGTTTCATTATATCTGTCTTGAAATCCAATTCCATATGCTCCTACCTATTTCTTATTTTTGATGAATTTGACCTGATAGTTCTTTTGATTTTATCTCTTACTTAGGAGTGGGAGTAGGAGTAGGAGTAGGAGTAGCTCTAATTGTTAATATAATCCTTTAGGAATGAATTGATGTATGTGCTATACCTTTGACTTAGAAGAGTAGCTCTAACCATAGAATGGTAAACCTCTTAACCCTATTGATTCATTATTTTCTTACCTACCTAGTCTAATACCCATAGTCACAGACGATCCCATTTAACCTATCCTTGTACTACTATTGCATCACAACTTCTGGTTTAAATTTAGGCCATTGACCATTCCCACTCTAATTATGATCATCGTAGGCACATTACCATGACTTTTAAATTAGGAGCACAAGACTAGTTATTTTCTCAAAACCAATTTCACAGGCATGACCTAGACTTGACAACCTACACCCATGACCTTAGTATCCCACTAAGGCACACCATTTTATACTTCAATTGCTTAGTACGACTTTCCTGACACAAGACTTCATCCTAAATTACCCCATAGAGTTACTTTTGATTCCAATTTAAATTGAGGACACCCTTGACCTAAACCTGCCAGTCCAATTTATTGGACATGACCCAGTATAGGTCTACTACCCATATTTTACTTGTTGACCTTGTATGCTGCTAAGTAGTAACTCTGACTTTGATTGTTGAGGGTTTGACCCAGGAGGAGTACGACCATCTAAATTTCGAGGACGAAATTTCTCTAAGGAGGGTAGACTTGTAAGACCCAGTTTTCTAAAATTGGGGTATTTTTGAAAATTTATTATTTTTATTATTTATTAATGGTGATTTAGTCATGTTATGAATTTTGGTGATTTTAGTTAGATTAAAATTATTTTCTAAGTCATGGCTTATGACTTTGTGATTTTACTAGTGTAACCCTAGTGTAAACCCTAGAGATTTCATAACCTAGAAACTAACCATGATCATGTGAGCCTAGCCATAGGTTTAGAACATCAAATTAGGGCTTTTTAGCCTAAAGGGTATTTTGGTAATTTTCTAGGATTTATTAGGAATTATTTGGATTTATGTAGTTTATTATTATTTAATTAGTGGATTAGTGTCATGTTAGTCCCTAACCTAGTTTACCCTAACCTAGAGATTAGTCACTAACCTAGGAGGCTAATGCTAGATGTTAACTTATGTGTAAATATCTTAGGTTGGAAATATCTAAGATATTACTTTCTTAGATATTTAGAAAACCTAGAAATATCTATCCCCTAGTCAAAGCCTTAGGAGCTAAGTTAGCAAGGTGGAAAGGAGCCCTAAATATCTACCCATGGCAGCCAAGAACCCCACCCCCCTAGCCCTACACCATTCTATATAACCCCATTGCTTTCATTCATGGCCATTTACATGAATTTAAACCTAGAAAAATCCCATTTCTACAAACCTTGATAACTTGATCAATTTTGATCTAAATTACCTCTAGTTTCTTGTATTGGACTCCCCTACACTAGAGGGTACTAGTTAGGGCCTGCTATCGAGGATTTGTGGAGCTTTGGACATTGGGAGTTGAAGGGGGTTTTCATTCAAAAAGGCCTAATATTGAGGATTTTGCACTCATAGGTAAATACCTATAAACCTAGCTAATATTGTGATTTCTCTTCATAAATGCATGCATATAGGTATACCCTAACTGTAGGCTAAGTTTGGTGAGATTTAGGCTTGATTTGGTGTCCGTATCGGACACGTGTCTGTCTCTTGATTTCAGTGTTTGGTGAAATGCCACTTAGGATTAAACTTTATTATTTTGTAAAACAAATTATATTTTTGGGTAGCCATAGACATGTAGGACACAACCCTAGTTGACTGAGCACACTTCGAGTCGTGTCCGTGTCCAAAACGGGACACGAACACACTGTTAAAACCACACTGTGCACACTGATTTACCCCACTGTTTGACCCATCGTGTCGTGTCTACACGTGTCGTGGACATGATACAGAAACCTAGACACAAACCTAACCA
This sequence comes from Iris pallida, assembly GCA_029216955.1. Classification (NCBI taxonomy): domain Eukaryota; kingdom Viridiplantae; phylum Streptophyta; class Magnoliopsida; order Asparagales; family Iridaceae; genus Iris; species Iris pallida. The sequence continues at coordinate 4,596,383 of JANAVB010006391.1, read as the reverse complement.
CCCCACCTACCCACTGACACGAGCACAAGGCTCTACGTGCCACGTGTGGAGCACATGACCCTTCGACACGCGTGCACGAGACTGTGCACGCTGTCCTGCTACCCGACACTGAATGCGGATACGACACAATACGTGAGAGGGTGACACTTGGTGGACACGAGGAGGCAATGTCTGCGAACATGCCCTCCAAGTTTCGTGTCTTCTAGTGCAGTGTCGGACACGAATTCGTGTGTGCATTGAAATTGCACTGACAGCACACACGTGGAAATTGAGCTCTGATACGGGCTCGGACACGACACTGTGCGACACTTGGACACGAATCAGGTACCTAGACACCTAGCCTGACCCTAGACGAACCTACACACGTGTGCACGAGACCTATGGACACGTGTGTCATGAGCACGAGACACATGAACTCGTGCACGATACAGTGCAATTCCTGTGCACTGTATTTACCCGATTGGGTATTTTCACCACTGGACACGCCGTGTCGTGTCGTGGTGGACACCTAGGGACACCTACGACACATGTACACCTAGGGGCTCAGTTACCAACCATTAGTGTCGAGCCATAGCTCGGTTTAGTGCACGAATTTGGGTTTACCTATTATCAAGTGCACAGTGCACTGTTTCCTGTTTTTGGGTTATTTCCAGTTTTTGTATTTCGAATTTCAAACCCGATTTTAGTATGATTAATCCATTGTGAGAGTGTATTTTAGTATGTATATGTGTAGTATATATGTATATGTGAGTGTGGGTCAATTTTGGAAGTATTTGGTAGAGTATAGGTGGAGTTATGTATATATATACATATGTATGTATATATGTTATTGTGTGTGTGTGTTTGGGGACTGAATTTGGTTCCAGGATTTCTGAACCCCCCCTGCTGTTTACAGCAGCACTCTCTCTCACTGTCCTCTTCTCTCTCATTCACTCTCTCTCTCTCTCACCCTAAGTCTCTCTCACTTTCTTCCCTCTCTATATGTAAGTTATATATATATATATATATATATATATATATGTATATATATATATGATATATATATATATATATATATATTTGTATTAGTTCTCATGAAGTATCATTATATATATATATATATGTGGGTGATGGTATGATATATAGTATTTTACATATTGGGATATAGGTAGTAGATAGATGTGTATAACTATATATATAGATATATATATATATATGTACTTGTGTAGAGATGGAAACCCTATGACTAGCCTATGGCCAAGAGTATTAGCCTATGGCTTGGGGCTAACCCTAATGGCCCAAAACCCTACTTGTTGACCCTTGATTACTAAGGGTTGACCAAAGTCAACCTTAGGTCAAACTTGACCTAGTTGACCTAGATTGAACTTAAATTAACCTAGAATGACTAGTTTGACATTGGTTGACCTAACTTGACTAGTAGACCTAGTTGACTAGTAAGACATAGTTTGACTAGGTAATTGACCATTGTTGACCAAAGTCAACTATAGGACAAACCTTGACCTAGATTGACCTAGAAATGACTTGGATGAACATAGAAGGACTATTTGACTTGAGTTTGACTAAACTAGATGATTAGGTTGACCATATGGATTATGAGGGTAATCCTATATAGATGAAGATATGTATGGGGTTAAGTTAAATACTTAGAGTTGAGTCATGACTTGAGTTGGAGAATAGGATTAGCTTGATTACAGGATTAAGGTTGGTATTGTACTATATATATTTCATGTGAAATACTTTATTGTAGTATGGTATCTTAGGTATCCTAAGACAGGTTAGCCTATGTTTGGTTGTGAGTTAGCCTTATAGAGTTTGACTGGATGTTGACCATTAGTCAAGATTAACCTAATTGTCTTATTGACTAGTCTATGATTAACCAAAACCTTAGTTAGTCTAAGATTGACCTAGACTTTGACCATGTTGACTAGTATTGACTAATCTGACCATTATTGACTAAGTCCTAGATAACTTGACTAGTTTGGCTAGAATGTTTGACCAAGGGTTGACTTTAACCTAGATTAGACTTGCTTAACCTTGTTTGACCTTGTATGACTTAGTTTAACTTCTTGTGACCTAATATGACTTAATTTGACTTAGTTTGACTGTAGTGTTGACCAAGTTTGACTTTGACCTAGATTGGCTTAGAATTCATATAGATTGCATTGTAGATTTCATTTACCTTCATTTTGGACATGTCATAACTGTATTGCTCTATTTTAGGACATTGTGACCCTGGTACAGACATCTGATATTACACTACTCTTTCCAGAGTAACAGGCGAGTACATTCTCTGATAATTCTCTCATTTATTTGTCGATTACTGTATTTCAGTTCTAGTTAGTTCTATGTGATTCTCTGTATCAACACGTATGGATATTTCTGGATTCATGTATGCAACACATACCTTACTTACTGATCTCTATTACTGGAATCACTGGAATCATTCCGGAATTATTTCTGGAATCATCATTTGGCCGGACTCATTTCGATTTTTGTGTCTTGTACTGGATTCACTTGCTGGGCGGGGAAATATTGAGTAAGACATGTAGACATACCCCAAATCCGGAATCTCCTACAAGAATCTACCGGAAGCATAGCCATCTCTTGCCTGATCAGTGAGAGATGTGCCTGATACCTACAGCCGTTTACATGTCGACCTCGGTATTTTAAAACACACTGTTAGATCATAGTTGGACTCACCCTGGTTTCATTGATCACTGTTGGACTCATCTTGTACTGGAAATTATCTGGTATCAGATTATATGGACTGGACTCACACTGGGATTACTTTAGACTTATATCGTACTGTCTGGACTCACACATGATATTCTAGTTCAGTTAGCTTTTATTACAGTCTTCATTGCCATGATTCTTCTCTTGTTTTAGTTACCTTTCTTTTCTTGTATCTTACTGTCCTTCTATGCCATCATTACCTGTATAGAACTGCCATGCTCATCAATAAAACTGTCTATAACTGCTTTATAGTTCTTTGTCATTTACTTGGATTTTTCTTGATGAGTTGTGCTCGTTTTCGTCCTGATTGGACCTGTTGAAAATATTACAGATGATAATCCTGAGGACACATGCCCTGCTTACCATGGACCTGGCGAGGGATTAGCTACCTTTGGTTCTGACTCTCAGGAGTGATTCAGGAGATTAGCTAGTAGACTACTTTAGCTTTCATGTTTTGGCTTGTTGTATTAAAGTTAAGATATTGAGTCTGTATTAAGTTGGTTTGAGATATTGGTATATTATTTTAGCAGTTAGTTGTTGTTGTCTTTAATTCCTTAGGTATAACTTCTGTGTTATCTTTTCGTGCTTAGACTGTGTTTGAGTAGATCATACCCTTTACTTGCCCTCCATTCGGAGCTGATATCTGGACAAGTACTTTTTATATTCACTGCATGAGATTAGTTAGCAACCTAGAACAGCTTACTACCGCCGACACTGCGGCGTAGGCTGGACGTAACCACTTCTCGTGCCCCTATACAGGGTGCGGGTCGTGACATGTCCCGCGGGCGGTTCCCAGCCGTCCGTCGCCGCCGAGCCTGGTCACCACGTGCGTCCGCTGTCTGCCGCGAACTTCTGCATTCCATACCGTGGCCGAGGAATGTAGGAAATAATAATGCCTTGTTCTTATTGCTAGGGTTTGTTACAATATATATAGTGTCTACAATTGGGCTTGGGCTTATGGGCCATATTTACATTACAAATATAATCTAACAATCTAACACCCCCCTCAAGTTGGAGCATACAAGTCACAAATGTCCAACTTGGGAAGGAAAGAATCAAACACTTGCTTTCCAAGGGGCTTAGTGAAGATATCAGCCAGTTGAGTAGAAGTAGGAACATGCGAGGCTATTACGGTGCCATCTCTAATAGCATCGCGAACAAAATACAAATCCACCTCAATATGCTTACTACGCTCATGAAACTCCGGGTTCTGAGCCAGGTGCAGGGCTGACTGACTATCACAATACACCGACATAGCAGACTCCTGGTAAACGCCCAAACACGCCAATAACTCCTTCAACCATTTCAACTCACAAACAAGCACAGCGAGAGATCGATATTCAGCTTCAGCGGAAGATCGGGAAACAGTTGGTTGCTTCTTGGTCTTTCAAGAAATAGGAGACCCCCCAGAAACACCAACCATCCAGTAACAGAGCAGCGAGTCAAGGGACAGCTGGCCCAGTCGGAATCACACCAACCAGAAAGACGGAGATCACAATCAGCTTTCAAAAGAATATCCTGTCCCGGTGCATGTTTGAGATATCTGACAACTCTCAAAGCAGCATGCCAATGATCTTGTCGAGGCTTCTATAAGAATTGAGACAAGATATGCACAGCATAGGCTAAGTCAGGGCGAGTAAATGATAGATAAATCAACCTCCCAACCAGCCTCCGATAAGGCTCTGCATCCGCCATCTTTGGACTAGTCGATTCTGCCAGCTTGTGATTGGGCTCCATGGGAAAGCCAGCAGGTCGAGACCCCATCAAGCCGCATTCTGAAATGATGTCCAAAGCATACTTTCTTTGACACAAGGAAATGCCTTCTGCACTCCGAGCCACCTCTATGCCAAGAAAGTACTTCAACACACCAAAGTCCTTCATGTGAAAGCAAGAACTAAGGTACTGTCATCCCCACTTTCCTGAATAGGGCTAATATGGTCATTTACATTATTTTATTTTTTTTAATATTATTATTAGTGTTTTTATATTATTATTTAAATAAGTATTTTACTGATACAGTTTTTATTTATAAAAGTTTAATATATTTAATATATATAAAAAATAAAATATTTAGTTTTGTTTATAAATAAATTCCGATTTTATTTATATTTAGGTAATATTTCATTTATGGGATATATAATTATAAATATATATATTTATATTAATGGGGTTATTTTATATAAATAAATAAATACGTATATGTGTATATATATGTAGGTGTGTATGGATGTATGCATGTATATATGTATGTATGTATGTGTGTGTGTATATATATATATATATAATAGGTAAAGAAAGAAAAAAAAAAGAAAAAAAAGGAACACCAAAACTAAAGCACTCACGTACCCCTTCCCCACATTAGAAACCACCACCAGCAGTAGCAAAATCCGAGTGGCCCCTCCCCCGCGTTTCCTTGTATAACCGAACGACCTATTTATATATTTATATATACATATTTATAGAGAGAGAGAGAGAGAGAGATTTTCACAAAAACCAAACACTAGCCGTCACCCTCAACCCAACGTGCACCCCGACGTCGCCGGCGACCAACCCGTGGCCGTCCATCGTCGGAAAACGTGCAACGAGCTTCCCACTCGTACGGGAAAACTGTCAGCGAAGAGCCAACTTCGGAAATAGATTTCTCCTTTCTCGCTCCGTCGTTTTGCGAACCGCTCAGTCAGGTATGATCCCAACATATACACCTTTAATTTTCTTCAAATAGTTCGTGCCGATTCGCACCATGTGCGACGAAAAATGAGTTCCAAAATTGAGAAAAAACTCAATTTTCTGGGTTTAGAAACTGTCCCGAAACCCCAACTTTGTGGCCGATTTGCGACCAGAATGTTACGAGTTTTCAAAATCGGTCTGAAGAGACTTGTAGAAAATTTATAGGACTTTAAAACCTTTTTTGTAGAATTAAATTTCATGTAATGTACAGGAAGTTATTGGTTTGTGAAGTTGGAGAAAAAAATAAATTTCAAAAGTGAATTTTAAGAAAAATTGTCCCGATACGCCGTCCGTCCCGTCAATCTGGGCGACGTGGCCGCGAACGAAAGCATCTAAAGGTGCGTATCGACTTCGTGGACGTGTGGGCTTTGGCAGAATTCAAATTAGTTTCGTGTGCGCGACGAATTTGACCCGTATCCGTCAAATTTTTTCGTATCGGGCTTTTTCGAAATTTCTCAATTACTTTGTGCACACGCATAAAATCGCGACGAAACTTGCGCCATTGAACTTGAAATATTTTTCTGGTCCTGTGAGCCAAGTTTGGTCCGATTCTGAGACGATCGAGTGGAACGCTATTTTGGTGGGCCCACAATTCCACTCAACGGATGATTTTGTGCACAGTCCACCGGAATCCAAAATTGGACATACCGTTGGATTCGTCTCGTCAAACTAGACATGTAAACATATAGTTTTATAACTTTAGAGACCGTTGGTTCTGGCACATTTTTTGGTGCAAAGTGGGTCCAACGGCGGACACCATTTTGACCCGAAATTACTGTTTTGCCCCTGTGTCCAGAATTGGACTTATGGGTAGACATTTCTAGCTAATTTGACCATTCTGAGAATGTTGATAATGTCTGTTTCAGCATTAGGAGACATTTGTACGAGTTGACCGTTCATGGCTCATTGAGTGGGTTGTAGTTTCGATTTTCTCAGCTCAGAACGACAGGCGAGTACATTCTCTAATAGTTTTTATTGTCTTAATATCTACTATATCTGATTCAGTTGTAGTGTTATACTTGATTCTCGACACGAGAATACACGGACTAGTATATGTGAATCTCGTCATGAGATGTCATTCCTGGTTTACCTGGTATATGAGTACATTTTTCGATACTGTTTCCTGTACTTGTATAGACACCGATTTGGGAGTGGACTGGCCCCCTGCTCTTCGAATCCCGTGTCATGACCTGTCATGTCTGAATTCATTATACTACTCGAGGATGGGGAGTTATTAGAGGTTATGTGATCATACCCCTACTTGTTTATTACTTGCGCATAGCTCCACCCTCACCACACGTAGGGTGTAGCCTGACCTTATACTACTTGTGCATAGCTTTCCATTTTGGCCGGCCTGATCCCTATATTATTATACTACCTGTGCATAGCCGATCAAATGGAACAGCCTGATCTTGACCCAAGCCGATCACATAACGCTCTAATATCTTATGGCACTTTATTTTTATGTTTACATCATACCGCAGATTACTTTCCATTTATTTATATTCCAGTTTTATCTTATATCTCACACATGACATGATATCCAGTTCTCTTGTACCGTTTTACTTTCAGTCTTGATATTCCATCTTGTATTTTATTATGATTGTCTCTTATAGTATTTGTCAATTCACATGGAACTGCTGTTGGCATTTGTACTTGCTCATATCCTGACAGGATAACTCCCATTATTTTTTAGAGGATTTAGATGCAGATTGCCCGACCTACTACGGGTTTGGCATAGATGGAACCCACGACCAGGACCAGCCTGTGGACCCGGTGCTCGTAGAGGACGCACCGCCAGTAGTGGCCTAGTTTACCTAGATTTTGTCTTGATTACATTCCAGTTTGATACTTTGAGACTTATAGTATTTATTTTGGGATATTGTTTTTTGTCATGGTCTCTGAACTTGTGATTGTGGCTCGGCACTATTTCAGACTATTTATCTCATATTTATCTTTATCTTTATCTTTATCTTTATCTTTATCTTTATCATCGTGTTTATCTTTCTTAGAATTATGTGATTGAGTTGTGGTTATATTTCTCCGTGCGGAGATGACAGGTTATATTTGTGTCTTAGATTCTATATATTCTAGATGACCTTTACAGCGTTCTATCACCGATACTGCGGCGTAGGCTGGACGTACCTACGTGCTCGTGCCCCTAAACAGGGTGTGGGTCGTGACATGTTTTTATGGTGGCCCATGCAGGTCAGAGTCGCAACTAGTACGATTTCGTAATGGGTGCTCGACTTAGAGTGCTAATTACGAGCCTGCTATTAGGATATAGGTTTTAGGTTATGATAGGAGTTACTCAATCACATATTAGGAAAACTCCAATCTTTTGATTTCCATGACAAACTCTTCTTGCATTTCAAAATAAATTATCCTTTCTTGACGATATCTTATCATGTGACATATTGATCTCTTTGCTTAGGACTTTTGAGAGATTTCTGGGACGACCCTTGAGAATCTTGTTGGAACGACAATTTGAAATCCTTTCTTTTTGTTTCTGTTCACCCTTGCTTTTTGTTATTGAATTTGATTTGATGGATCATCGTTGGTTTTGATTTTTATATCGAGATGAATTTTATGGCCTGAGTTACGGTATCTTCTGATAACATATATGACGGGAATAATAGGGAAGGTAAACGTCTACTTGGTTATGGAACCTGGAGTTTATCGTAGCTATATTAGCCGGCGTGGCGAAAACGTAGAGACCTGACTTTGGATGTACATATCTTAGTCATGAGATTTGAGATTTCTTGTAGCTATACTAGTCGACGTGGCGAGGATTCCAAATGATATGATTATAGAGGTGCATACCTAGTTATGGAATCTATCGTTTATCGCAGCCTTGCTTACTGGCGTGGCGAGGATTCTGAGTATCATGATTTAGGACAGACGTGTATGATTATCAGATTGTATCTTGAGAAGGGTCCTAACATGTCATCTCTATCATTTCAACTCTATTATTATAGATTCTGTTCCAACCTCAATTAGCTTAGGAGTAAGGATACTTTCGGTTCTTTAGTCTAGATCCTTGTAGATTCTCATTTCATTATAGGTTTTTTGTGGTGTGATGGCTTGGTGATTTGCAATTGGTCTGTGTCCTTGAGTAATTGTGTTAATAGTTTAGAGTATGGTTAGAAAGTATTATATATGATTGTTGATAATTAAATATAGATGAGAAACCTTAGTGATTAATGAGTGTTAAGGTAGGAGTTGCACCGGGTGTCAGAATAGGAGGAGTACCTAGTAGCAATGGCCAGGGTATTTCAAGTGTTACAGAGGTTTAGGCACCAACATTTTAAGTGACTAGTTAGAGGAGGGACATGAGTAACCTAGTATAGAAGTATCATCCAAGTATCATATAGATGAGTTAGTGCCTTGTGTAGACAGCATCAAGACTTGGGTAGACACCCTAGAGAGAGTATCCTAGATAGACGAATGTTCTTCCGTGACTTTGATTTCTGGAGCGTCAGAGATGTCAATCTCTGGAAACTTCCTTCACGAGTTTGTAGTAGACAAGATTATCTTTATTTTGATATATCGCGTCCCACTCAAACTCGTTTTCTTGTACTATCTTTGTATCGCACAACTTTGAGATCAATTTAGGCCATTGACCATTCCCACTTTTTTTTATGATTATCATATGTAATGCCTGTGTTCGTATTTCGTATTCTTGGAATACGTGTACGTATTTATTCTTGTATTGTATGATTTTCTTGCATAATTTCTTCCCTGGGCTTGGTTTATTCTTGGTTGGGTTGGCTTGGTTCGGTTTGGGATTGCTCTTGGTTCATCATGAACCAAGGGGTGAACCTCCTACCTACCACCACCAACCCCTTTATTAATGCACTCTCTCATTTTTCTCTCTTCATTCATCATCATCTTCCTTCACCATTAAATTTCTCACCAACCTGTGAGTGAGAGGGAGAGAGAGAGAGCTAGGCAAGTGCAACTTGCTTCATGGAGGAACTCCAATTTTATTACTTCATTCTCTTCCTTACTACATTCTAAAGCACTTTAGTACTTGGCATTTTCAGGTTCCATGGCTAGATTCTTGTAGATCCATATTTATTTTATTTTCGGATTTCTTGGGTTTTGATCTACTTAATCTTGTTATTTCTATGTTTTGATGGTTCCATGTTGTAGAGTAGCTCGTTCTACCCTATTTTGACGTAAGGAAGTTCGGATTTGGACTCCGGATGAGGGTTTTATGCATCATGGCAGCCATGGTTTTCTTGGTGTGCTTTTTCTCGAAAATTTGGAGAAGAAGCACAGTCCTGAGCCGCATGGCAGCACTTGACCGCATGACAAGTTCATGCGGCAAGTATTCATTTTGAGCCGCATGGATTCGGTTTCCCGGCAGCCGCATATCTGGATCGTTGAGCCGCATAGAATTCTGCCTTTGGCAGCCGCATAGGATTTCATATCCCCTGGCCGCATGGGACTTGACTTGGATCGAGCCGCATAGCCTCGCTCAGACTGAGACGCATAAGACCCTGTCCTGTCCAGCCGCATGGGAACATTCTCCCTTGGCCGCATGAGACTTAATTTACCTCAGCCGCATATGACTAATTCTCTGAGCCGCATGGAGCTCACTTCCTCCCCCCCGAGCCGCATGTGACTCATCTAAATTGGGCCGTATGGGATTTCGTCCAACCTGACCGCATGAACCCATATCAGTTGAGCCGCATGGGAAGTTATTCCCAGCCGCATAAGAATTGTTATTCCTGGCCGCATAAGACCCTGTTGTCCCAGCCGCATAGAATTCTGCCTGGACCCAGCCGCATGGACTTCCCTGTCGTGCCCTGTTACATTATTATTGCTACTATTGTTCTTTTATTATTATCATGTATCTTGTAACTTCAGTACAACATGAGTACGCTTTACCTCTATTAGATATTTTACGCCCATTTTATATCCTTACGCCTTTTGTCCTGAACTTGATAATCATGGATTCATTTGTATGTTTGGAATTGATAATTGAACACGACGTGATAGTGACCCGTAGTGGTGCACTCCTGACATGATAACCTGGCATGACCTGACAGTGGCCCGTCGTGGCGCACTCCTGACAAGGTACCCCTGACATGATAACCTGACATGATTTCTCGAATAGCTGTTGCGACGGCTACCTGACATGACATGACCTGTATAATTGATCCTGACACCGTGGGCGATTGTGCTTGTACAAATAATCCAGTCCTGTCTTGCATCATGTCTAGGAGGGGACTCCTGAGTACCACGGTCAGGAGTACCTACTGAAATGGACTAAGGTTAATGACTAGTATAATTCACTAGACATGAAGAGATGTTCCCCAGTTACAGGCGATCCCGTTATCCGGCCGCAAATATTTGGACTTGTTGCCTGCCGACGAGTAGGGCACATTTCCAGCCCACTGTCATGTGGGACACTCTTGATTGTCACTTAAATAATTGAACTCTATTGTCACTCTAATGCATTGTACTCTCTGAATTGTCACTATAATGATTGCCTGGATAACCTGGATAGCTGCAGGGCCTGTGACTACTTGGAGCATCTCATTGCATCTTGCTAGTAACTAGGATTGTGATAACCCTAGTTAGTTAATGTAGAAAGTCGTAGGCAATGATTGGCCGTGATTGCTTGGATGGAGTCTAGTCCAGTATGGTATTGTCTAGAAATGATTGATTGTAAGATTGTACCAGAATGATTGAATGATTGTCACTCCAAATTGTCACTATAATGATTGTCACTCCAGATTGTCACTATAATGATTGTCACTCCAGATTGTCACTCTAATGCCTTGTACCCTCCAGATTGTCACTATAATGATTGCCACTCTAGATTGTCACTATAATGATTGTCACTCCAGATTGTCACTCTAATGCCTTGTACCCTCCAGATTGTCACCATAATGATTGTCACTCCAGAATGTTACTTGGCCTGATTTCTTATATTTATCTTGCCGATAAATGGTGAGAGAAACCAAGTTCCGTTCAGACGAAGGGTTACAACCCCGGTCCTTGTTTGGTTTACGGGTTGTAACCTGGCTATCTGAATAGTCCCATGGTTATCTCATCGTATATCATCCTGTCATGCTTTCTTTCCATATGTCATGTCTTTTAGTGATTCTATACAAGATTGTCTTTTATAATTATCCATCATGCTTTTTCTTAAACTACTGCCTTTTATTATGTAATTTTACTCTTGTGCTAATTGCTGGTTTTAGTTCTTGAGTGAAGCCTCCTTTGTGGCACTTGCTCTTTCTGGGGTCTGACCCAGCTGGTTTTGTATGGCCAGATACCGGAGCAGCACCAAAGGATCTCCCTGGATTTTAGCCCGATGGTGGTCACCAGGCGTAACCAGGGCAACGAGTGGGTTTATTTTTGCTCTCCCACTCTATTGTAAAATTATTCTTTTGAGGCGTTTAGCCGCCGAGCAAGTGTTAGCTCGTTTGCAACTTTATTTACTGTCTGCCTACGGGTTGTAAGCATGATTGGCAACTCGAGATTGATCATGTATGACTTAAACTCTTGCTAGTCCTTACATTTTGTACGACTAGCTTCATGATCATCTGGATATGTAATGTTTGGGACGCCTTACAATTGTATATTTGGTGATCTGATATCTTGTGATTATTATTAGTTGGTTGAGATTGAGACAATAGGCTATTTTATGACCTTAAGAGACTGATGGATTGTAGTGAAACCCTCACATATCTAGACAGCCGTGACCGTATGGTGAGATGGATTCCATTTCATTATACGTAGCTGGCTATGTCTGCCCCTGCTCTCCAGTATTCTGGTTCTGGGGCGTGACATGGTTTAAGTGGTGGCCCATGCAGGTCTTGTTAATCAAGATGTGTGAGGGTTTACCGAATAGATGTCTCAATCAGTACTCGCCCTTGATCTCTGCTCGTATCCTCTTGATTCCTGAAAATTCTTGTCCTGATCACATGCTTGTAATCGTTGATCTGTCCTGGTCCTTCCTTATTGTTCCCATGTCGTCTTCTTCAACGGCATTGAACCTGGACCTGCCGATCAGCAAGGTGGATCACCTCCCGTGGACCAGCAGCAACCAGAAGATCAGGCCCAGCACTCAGGAGCAGCCTCCCGAGTCGTACCTACTGGAGGAGAGCCGCCAGTTCAACCAGTCCAGCCTGCGAATCCTGATGATGGCACTTTGGTGGGTCTCATCAGATCATTGTTAGCTTCCCAAGATCGTAGAGGCGATGTCTTGCACCAGGCAGTAGAAGATGCTCTGAATAGAAGTGAACCCCGAGGGTACAGTACGGTCAACAGTTTCAAGCGCCTGAACCCTCCATTCTTCAATGGCAGCGAGGATGCCATTGCTGCCGATGCTTGGCTACAAGATATAGAGGTGATTCTCGAAGCCGCGAAGACTCCAGAAGACGAGAAGGTGGCTGTGGTACGCCTACAGTTATTGGATCTAGCCCGCAGTTGGTGGGCCGCACAAGCAGTAGTATTGGCAACACCTGTCCCCTGGGCAGTGTTCAGCGAAAAGTTCCAGACCAAGTATTATGATGCAGTGGCTCGATATAACTTGCAGACCAGGTTCAGTAATCTTAAGCAGATGGGGAGGACGGTCGACGGATATGCGGTCGAGTTTTCCAGACTCAGTCGGTTTGCTCCCACCTTGGTGGCAACCGAGTTTGACAGAGCGCAGAGGTTCCAACAGGGACTTCATCTGGAGATTATATTGGCAGTAGAACAGTTCGAGCATCAGACCTATGATGCGGTGTTGCGAGCAGCAAGGAGGCACGAGTATACCTCCCAGAGAATAGTGGACAGGACCGGACGTCGAAAACGGTCCCACCATCAAATGAATCAGTCTTCAGCCCCAGTTCTGGCAGCCAGGGCTTTAACTATTGGAACTCCGAGGCAAGCAACCTCAGTTACGTCGGTCCAGTACTCAATCCCGACGTACCCTCAGCAGAAACAGAAGCAAGCATAGTCTTCCGCAGTAGGTTGTTCTTATTGTGGGAAGCCTGGGCACGTGGTAGCAGAATGTCGCAAGGCGTTGGGATTGTGTTTATTGTGTGGAGCACCGGATCATAGGGTAGGGTCCTGTCCTTTCAGAGTTGATTCAGCATCGACAGTATCTAGTCCCTCGGTTAGGGGACCAGCACCAGCACCAGCACCAGCACCAGCACCAGCTCCAGTTCACCAGCAACAGCAGTTCCCGTTCCCGAGGCCATTGCCGACTCAGGCCCAGACTTTCCAGCAACAAAACCCGCGACAGTTTGCCCTAGCCCAGGCTCAGGTTCAGAATCGACCGAGAGGTATATGTGTCCTCTCATCTTGCTTTCTACCGTCATTATGCGGGGTGCATGACGTATTTTATGTATCCTAATTACAACGGTACATCCCGGGCCCGAGCCATTTCCTAGATCATTCGAAAGGTTGGTACCAATAGTCTTTAACCTTTTCATATGAGGAAAGGCCCGTATCCCTGTTTGACCAAGGGGAGAGACCTCAAGCGTAAGACTATCAGTTTAGTTCATGTTGCTTGAGTTCATCGCTCTTTGGGAGAGTCAAACGTGGGAGGGTGAGGATGATATTCGATCACGTTATCCCGACTTGTTTGACTCGTGAGGTATAATGTCTTTCTTATGCCTCATGCCTTCGATTTCTTGCTTGAATGAGTGATTGTCTGCCTAGTTATAGCTTGCATGTGATTAATGTAGCTTGTCATTGCTCCTCTAGCCTCTTGATTAAATTCCGAAGACGGAATTCTTTTAAGGTGGGTAGAGTTGTAATGCCTGTGTTCGTATTTCGTATTCTTGGAATACGTGTACGTATTTATTCTTGTATTGCATGATTTTCTTGCATAATTTTCTTCCTGGGCTTGGTTTATTCTTGGTTGGGTTGGCTTGGTTCGGTTTGGGATTGCTCTTGGTTCATCATGAACCAAGGGGTGAACCTCCTACCTACTACCACCAACCCTTTTATTAATGCACTCTCTCATTTCTCTCTCTTCATTCATCATCATCTTCCTTCACCATTAAATTTCTTACCAACCTGTGAGTGAGAGGAAGAGAGAGAGAGCTAGGCAAGTGCAACTTGCTTCATGGAGGAACTCCAATTTTATTACTTCATTCTCTTCCTTACTACATTCTAAAGCACTTTAGTACTTGGCATTTTCACTTTCCATGGCTAGATTCTTGTAGATCTATGTTTATTTTATTTTCGGATTTCTTGGATTTTGATCTACTTAATCTTGTTATTTCTATGTTTTGATGGTTCCATGTTGTAGAGTAGCTCGTTCTACCCCATTTTGACCTAAGGAAGTCCGGATTTGGACTCCGGATGAGGGTTTTATGCATCATGGCAGCCATGGTTTTCTTGGTGTGCTTCTTCTCGGAAATTTGGAGAAGAAGCACAGTCCTGAGCCGCATGGCAGCACTTGACCGCATGACAAGTTCATGCGGCAAGTATTCATTTTGAGCCGCATGGATTCGGTTTCCCGGCAGCCGCATATCTGGATCATTGAGCCGCATAGAATTCTGCCTTTGGCAGCCGCATAGGATTCCATATCCCCTGGCCGCATGGGACTTGACTTGGATCGAGCCGCATAGCCTCGCTCAGACTGAGCCGCATAAGACCCTGCCCTGTCCAGCCGCATGGGAACATTCTCCCTTGGCCGCATGAGACTTAATTTGCCTCAGCCGCATATGACTAATTCTCTGAGCCGCATGGAACTCACTCCCTCCCCCCCCGAGCCGCATGTGACTCATCTAAATTGGGCCGCATGGGATTTCGTCCAACCTGACCGCATGAACCCATATCAGTTGAGCCGCATGGAAAGTTATTCCCAGTCGCATAAGAATTGTTATTCCTGGCCGCATAAGACCCTGTTGTCCCAGCCGCATAGAATTCTGCCTGGACCCAGCCGCATGGACTTCCCTGTCGTGCCCTGTTACATTATTATTGCTACTATTGTTCTTTTATTATTATCATGTATCTTGTAACTTCAGTACAACATGAGTACGTTTTACCACTATTAGATATTTTACGTCTATTTTATATCCTTACGCCTTTTGTCCTGAACTTGATAATCATAGATTCATTTGTATGTTTGGAATTGATAATTGAACACGACGTGATAGTGACCCGTAGTGGTGCACTCCTGACATGATAACCTGGCATGACCTGACAGTGGCCCGTCGTGGCGCACTCCTGACAAGGTACCCCTGACATGATAACCTGACATGATTTCTCGAATAGCTGTTGCGACGGCTACCTGACATGACATGACCTGTATAATTGATCCTGACACCGTGGGCGATTGTGCTTGTACAAATAATCCAGTCCTGCCTTGCATCATGTCTAGGAGGGGACTCCTGAGTACCACGGTCAGGAGTACCTACTGAAATGGACTAAGGTTAATGACTAGTATAATTCACTAGACATGAAGAGATGTTCCCCAGTTACAGGCGATCCCGTTATCCCGGCCGCAAATGTTTGGACTTGTAGCCTGCCGACGAGTAGGGCACATTTCCAGCCCACTGTCATGTGGGGCACTCTTGATTGTCACTTAAATAATTGAACTCTATTGTCACTCTAATGCATTGTACTCTCTGAATTGTCACTATAATGATTGCCTGGATAACTTGGATAGCTGCAGGGCCTGTGACTACTTGGAGCATCTCATTGCATCTTGCTAGTAACTAGGATTGTGATAACCCTAGTTAGTTAATGTAGAAAGCCGTAGGCAATGATTGGCCGTGATTGCTTGGATGGAGTCTAGTCCAGTATGGTATTGTCTAGAAATGATTGATTGTAAGATTGTACTAGAATGATTGAATGATTGTCACTCCAGATTGTCACTATAATGATTGCCACTCCAGATTGTCACTATAATGATTGTCACTCCAGATTATCACTCTAATGCCTTGTACCCTCCAGATTGTCACTATAATGATTTTCACTCCAGATTGTCACTATAATGATTGTCACTCCAGATTGTCACTCTAATGCCTTGTACCCTCCAGATTGTCACCATAATGATTGTCACTCCAGAATGTTACTTGGCCTGATTTCTTATATTTATCTTGCCGATAAATGGTGAGAGAAACCAAGTTCCGTTCAGACGAAGGGTTACAACCCCGGTCCTTGTTTGGTTTACGGGTTGTAACCTGGCTATCTGAATAGTCCCATGGTTATCTCATCGTATATCATCCTGTCATGCTTTCTTTCCATATGTCCTGTCTTTTAGTGATTCTATACAAGATTGTCTTTTATAATTACCCATCATGCTTTTTCTTAAACTACTGCCTTTTATTATGTAATTTTACTCTTGTGCTAATTGCTGGTTTTAGTTCTTGAGTGAAGCCTCCTTTGTGGCACTTGCTCTTTCTGGGGTCTGACCCAGCTGGTTTTGTATGGCCAGATACCGGAGCAGCACTAAAGGATCTCCCTGCATTTTAGCCCGATGGTGGTCACCAGGCGTAACCAGGGCAACGAGTGGGTTTATTTTTTCTCTCCCACTCTATTGTAAAATTATTCTTTTGAGGCGTTTAGCCGCCGAGCAAGTGTTAGCTCGTTTGCAACTTTATTTACTGTCTGCCTACGGGCTGTAAGCATGATTGGCAACTCGAGGTTGATCATGTATGACTTAAACTCTTGCTAGTCCTTACATTTTGTACGACTAGCTTTATGATCATCTGGATATGTAATATTTGGGACGCCTTACAATTGTATATTTGGTGATCTGATATCTTGTGATTATTATTAGTTGGTTGAGATTGAGACAATAGGCTATTTTATGACCTTAAGAGACTGATGGATTGTAGTGAAACCCTCACATATCTAGACAGCCGTGACCGTATGGTGAGATGGATTCCATTTCATTATACGTAGCTGGCTATGTCTGCCCCCGCTCTCCAGTATTCTGGTTCTGGGGCGTGACATCATATGCACATTGTCATGACTTTTAATTTAGGAGCACAAGGCTAGTTGTTTTCTCAAAACCAACTTCATATTGATGATCTAGACAAGACACCCTACGCCCATGACCTTCATGTCCCACTCAGGCACACCATCTTGTACTTTATTTTGTCACATGACTTTTCTGACACAATGCCCAATCTTGATTCACCCCATAAAGTCACTTTTATTTCTGACTCTTTTATTTTTGACTCGAATTGGGGACACCATTCGACCCAAACATGTTGACCCAAAATATGGGCACGACCCACATTAAGCCTACTACCCACATGACACTTATGTCACATTCAACTGAGCCCCACATGCTACTTATTTACCTGCATTCATTTGAGGAAGACAATAGAAGGTAGTATCCCATAAGTGTAGTATAGTATCCTAGATAGAGTGTGCCAGTAAGTTGAGATCTTCACGGATCACAAGAGCTTGAAGTACGTGTTCACCCAGAAGGAATTGAACATGAGGCAGAGGCGCTGGCTTGAACTGATGAAGGACTTCGATACCTCTTTACAGTACCATCCAGGGAAGGCCAACGTAGTTGCAGATGCCTTAAACAGGTATCCAGTCGCTATGTATTTGACGGCAGATCGTCATCTATTGGCCGATCTGGATAGTTTGGTTATCAAGGTTATCGTCCCGGGGATGGAGGTTCAGATGTAGGGTTTACAAATTTAGTCTGCGTTGATGGACAGAGTCAGATCAGCACAGTTTGATGACGTGGCCTTGAGGAGCATCAGGGAGCAGGTGCAGGCCGGATTGCTAGACGATTTCTCTATAGCCAAAGATGGGTCGCTGAGGCACGGTTCTAGATTGTGCATTCCGAGTGGAGAGCTTCAGGAGGAGATTCTGCAGGAAGCGCATCGTCCTCAGTACTCTATGCATCCTAGAGCCAACAAGATGTACAAAGACCTGAGGGAGCACGTGTGGTGGCATGGCATGAAGCGAGAGGTAGCTCAGTTTGTATCTCGATGCTTAGTATGCTAGCAGGTGAAAGCCGAGAGACAGAGGCCAGGTGGTATGCTTCAGCCACTACCCATTCCAGAGTGGAAGTGGGAGCACATCACTATGGACTTTGTATCTGGACTTCCACGATCTTCAGGTGGAAAAGACGCGATTTGGGTCATCGTCGATAGATTAACCAAATCGGCCCACTTTTTTCCTTTCAAGGTGGGACTATCTACGCAGAAGCTGACAGAGATGTATGTGCGACAGATAGTCAGATTGCACGGAGTTCCGATAAGCATAGTCTCGGATCGGGATAGTCGTTTCACTTTCCACTTCTGGAGGAGTTTGCATACTAGCTTGGGCACCCAGCTCAAGTTCAGTATCGCGTATCACCCTCAGACAGATGGGCAGTCAAAGAGGACCATCCAGACACTCGACGATATGCTTTGTACTTGTGTATTAGATTTCGGAGGATCTTGGGAGGACCATCTTCACCTGGTAGAGTTTGCTTACAACAACAGCTATCAGGCCAGTATAGAGATGTCGCCATTTGAGGCTCTATACGGACGAAGATGTCGTACTCCTTTGTCATGGGACGATATCGGCGAGAGAGTTTTGCTTGGCCCGGAGATGGTGGTGGATGCAGCAGAGAAGGTTAAGTTGATCAGAGATAGACTTCAGATAGCTCAGGATAGACAGTGGCATTGGGCCGATAGCCACCGGAGACCGTTAGAGTTCGAGGTTAGTATTAGTTTTTCTGTTTGTGCTTGTTTGTGATTGTTTGCTTTAGGGTCTTGTATTGAGTCTTGTCTTGTGTCTAGGTTGGCGATATGGTGTTCCTGAGGAATTCTTCGACACGGGACACGATTCGTTTTGGCCGAGGAGGAAGCTTAGTCCACGCTTCATCGGACCTTTCACTATTCTTGGAAGGGCGGTGCAGTGGCCTATCGACTAGACTTGCCGCCTACGCTCGAGAGAGTTCATAACGTATTCCATGTGTCGTAGTTGAGACGGTACGTGGCAGACCCTAGTCACGTATTGGATCACTCCGAGTTAGAGGTGGGGCCTACTCTCCGCTATCCAGAGCAGCCTGTGGAGATTCTGGATCGTCGGGAGAAGGTGCTCCGGAACCAAGTTATCCTTTTGGTTCGTGTCGCATGGATGCATCACTCTCCAAGAGAGTCTACCTGGGAGAGGGAGGACGAGATGCGGGAGCGTTACCCTTATCTCTTCGAGCCTTGAGGTATTTTTTTTCTTTTTTCTTGCTACTGTTATCGTGCTAGTTTGCTCTAATTTCGAGGACGAAATTTTTTTAGGAGGGTAGATTTGTCACCCCCACTTTCCTGAATAGGGCTAATTTGGTCATTTACATTATTTCATTTTATTAATATTATTTAAATATTATTGTTAGTATTTTTATATTATTATTTAAATAAGTATTTTACTGATACAGTTTTTATTTATAAAAGTTTAATATATTTAATATATATATATATATATAAAATAAAATATTTAGTTTTGTTTATAAATAAATTCTGATTTTATTTATATTTAGGTAATATTTCATTTATGGGATATATATATATATATATATATATATATATATATATATATATATATATATATATATATATATATATATATATATATTAATGGGGTTATTTTATATAAATAAATAAATACGTATATGTGTATATATATATATATATGTAGGTGTGTATGGATGTATGCATGTATATATGTATGTATGTATGTGTGTGTATATATGTATGTATGTGTGTATATATATGTATTTTTTTTTATATATGTATGTGTGTGTGTATATATATATATATATATATATATATATATATATATATATATATATATATATAATAGGTAAAGAAAGAAAGAAAGAAAAGAAAAAAAAACACCAAAACTAAAGCACTCACGCAACCCTTCCCCACATTAGAAACCCTCAGTAGCAGTAGCAAAATCCGAGTGGCCCCTCCCCCGCGTTTCCTTGTATAACCGAACGACCTATTTATATATGTATATATACATATTTATAGAGAGAGAGAGAGAGAGATTTTCACAAAAACCAAACCCTAGCCGTCATCCCCAACCCAACGTGCACCCCGACGTCGCCGGCGACCAACCCGTGGCCGTCCATCGCCGGGAAACGTGCAACGAGCATCCCACTCGTACGGGAAAACTGTCAGCGAAGAGCCAACTTCGGAAATAGATTTCTCCTTCCTCGCTCCGTCGTTTTGCGAACCGCTTAGTCAGGTATGATCCCAACATATACACCTTTAATTTTCTTCAAATAGTTCGTGCCGATTCGCACCATGTGCGACAAAAAACGAGTTCCAAAATTAAGAAAAAACTCAATTTTCTGGGTTTAGAAACTGTCCCGAAACCCCAACTTTGTGGCCGATTTGCGACCAGCATGTTGCGAGTTTTCAAAATCGGTCTAAAGAGACTTGTAGAAAACCTATAGGGCTTTAAAACCTTTTTGTAGAATTAAATTTTATGTAATGTACAGGAAGTTATTGGTTTGTGAAGTTGGAGAAAAAACTGAATTTCAAAAGTGGATTTTTAGAAAAATTATCACGATACGCCGTCCGTCCCGTCAATCTGGGTGACGTGGTCGCGAACCGAAAGCATCGAAAGGTGCGTATCGACTTCGTGGACGTGTGGGCTTTGGCGGAATTCAAATTGGTTGCGTGTGCGCGACAAATTTGACCCGTATCCGTCAAATTTTTCTGTATCGGGCTTTTTCGAAATTTCTCAATTACTTTGTGCACACGCATCAAATCGTGACAAAACTTGCACCATTGGACTCAAAATATTTTTCTGGTCCTGTGAGCCAAGTTTGGTCCGATTCTGAGACGGTCGAGTGGAACGCTATTTTGGCGGGCCCACAATCCCACTCAACGGGTGATTTTGTGCACAGCCCACCGGAATCCAAAATTGGACATACCGTTGGGTTCGTCTCGTCAAACTAGACCTATAGACATATAGTTTGATAACTTTAGAGACCGTTGGTTCTTGCATATTTTTTGGTGCAAAGTGGGTCCAACGGCGGACACCATTTTGATCCAAAATTACCGTTTTGCTCCTGTGTCCAAAATTGGACTTATGGGTAGGCATTTCTAGCTAATTTGACCATTCTGAGAACGTTGGTAATGTCTATTTCAGCATTAGGAGACAGTTGTGTGAATTGACCGTTCGTGACTCATTGAGTGGGTTGTAGTTTCGATTTTCTCAGCTCAGAATGACAAGCGAGTACATTCTCTAATAGTTTTCATTGTCTTGATATCTACTATATCCGATTTAGTTGTAGTCTTATACTTGATTCTCGGCACGAAGATACACGGACTAGTATACGTGAATCTCGTCATGAGATGTCATTCCTGGTTTACCTGGTATATGAGTACATTGTTCGATACTGTTTCCTGTACTTGTATAGACACCGATTTGGGAGTGGGCTGGCCCCCTGCTCTTCGAATCCCGTGTCATGACCTGTCATGTCTGGATTCATTATACTACTCGGAGATGGGGAGTTATTAGAGGTTATGTGATCATACCCATACTTGTTTATTACTTGCGCATAGCTCCACCCTCACCACACGTAGGGTGTAGCCTGACCTTATACTACTTGTACATAGCTTTCCATTTTGGCCGACCTGATCCCTACATTATTATACTACCTGTGCATAGCCGGTCAAATGGAACAGCCTGATCTTGACCCAAGCCGATCACATAAAGCTCTAATATCTCATGGCACTTTATTTTTATGTTTACATCATACCGCAGATTACTTTCCATTTATTTATATTTCAGTTTTATCTTATATCTCACACATGACATGATATCCAGTTCTCTTGTACCGTTTTACTTTCAGTCTTGATATTCTATCTTGTATTTCACTATGATTGTCTCTTATAGTATTTGTCAATTCACATGGAACTACTGTTGGCGTTTGTACTTGCTCATATCTTGACAGGATAACCCCCATTGTTTTTTAGAGGATTTAGATGCAGATTGCCCGACCTACTACGGGTTTGGCATAGATGGAGCCCACGACCAGGACCAGCCTGTGGACCCGGTGCTCGTAGAGGACGTACCGCCAGTAGTGGCCTAGTTCACCTAGATTTTGTCTTGATTACATTCCAGTTTGATACTTTGAGACTTATAGTATTTATTTTGGGATATTGTTTTATGTCTTGGTCTCTGAACTTGTGATTGTGGCTCGGCACTATTTCAGACTATTTATCTCATCTTTATCTTTATCTTTATCTTTATCATCGTGTTTATCTTCCTTAGAATTATGTGATTGAGTTGTGGTTATATTCCTCCGTACGGAGATGACAGGTTATATTTGTGTCTTAGATTCTATATATTCTAGATGACCTTTACAGCGTTCTACCGTCGATACTGCGGCGTAGGCTGGACGTACCCACGTGAACGTGCCCCTAAACAGGGTGCGGGTCATGACAGGTACTTTTTGAAAGCATCTAAAGCACCTGAGTCATTACCAGACACAATCATATCATCCACGTAGATCAAAACATGCAACTCTACCTTCCCTTTAAAAAGAGAGAAAAGGGAATAATCGGAATGAGATTGAATAAATCCATAGGATATCAGGGAAGCAGTAAGCTTAGCTAACCAACAATGTGGTGCCTGTTTCAATCCATATAGAGACTTACGCAGGCAACACACTTTGTTAGGTTCATTATGCGAAAAACCTGGCATGTTTTGAACCACGGTAGCCGACCTTCCGTGTCGCCTTATTCCGAGCGTCGCCACCCCTCAAACCAGACGCCTCGCCGGCCTTCACCTTCCGCCGCGCACGCGACCCAGCACCGCCCGAGCGACCCGGGCGCCGAGCGGGCACACTCTCGGTGAGCACTCATTCGCTCTCTCTCTCTCTAACCTCTTCTTTCTTCTCTTTCTGATCTGTTTCTTCCTTTAATGCTATTATAGTAATCAACTCCCTCTCGTAAAACGAGAAAGGAAGAGTAACTATCCTAGTGTATTAATTTATATTTATTATTATTAACATATGTATATAGATATGTATTATATATTATGATAATTATTAGTACAATTAAAAATTTTGCTATTTATTAGTTGTTATTATTGTACAATGTATGCAATGGTAGACTAGTAATGATAGTTATTACTTTAATATTGTTAATCATTATTATTATACTACTATTTTCGTAATACAGTAAGTATGTATGTGTATAAATATTTATTGTATCATTTTTGTTATTTGTATTACTATAATTGTTATCATATATGTAATTAATATTTCTAAAATTATAATAATAAAATATTGTTTTAAGCTTGGCCTACACTGATTTTCAAATTGGACGTAGAAACCCTAGAAATATTTTTATAATACTTTCTATCTATTTAAACTATAGTTTTGACCTAAAAGGTGTATTTTGACAAAATTATGCTTTTTGCCCTAAAATAATTCTTCTAGAATTTTCAAGTAACAATCTAAAATATTTTAACTAATAAAATATAGTTCCAAGGTACCATAAAAATTTTCTAATAGTTTTAATGTTTCTTTTCTAAATAAATGAAAATTACTTTTCCTAAAGGATTTCTTAGATTTTAAAAATTTATCTAAAAGTATTTGACTAGTATAAATATAGTTTTAAATATAATAATTATTTCTCAAAATAGTTATACGTGTTATTTATGTCATTCTCGTTGAGCATCAATCCGGGCTATGACTAATCGATCGTTTCCTATCTCCATGGGAATTCCCAAAACCTCCACATCGACCCTGGCCAACCGGACTATTCTGGACCCAACGAGACGGTATTTCACTAGCAAAGGACCCCAGGCAAGTACATATACTAGTTCCTTTCAATTTCTGATAGTTTTTCCATTACATATTATACATATGCTTCTTCTGCTTGCTGACATGTTGTTACACGAGATTAGTATCATGGTTCCCTATATATTATATTTCTTAATTACTATTCACATGATTACCATGTTCGTAACTTGTTCGTATCCATGAGTACTAGTCGAGCGAAAAAATATCTTAGTAGATGTGTGAGCTACCATTTCCATCCCTAGTGTCTTTCGTGAAGAATAACAGTCGCACACGACACGTGCGGGGTGCCGTATTTACCCCTTAGTCGTTCCCCTGTTGAACACGATATTTCAACACACATAGATAGATATTGTTTTCACTTGTTCATCCTATTTTCCTTCATCACATGATATGTCACCATGTTTCCTTCTAGTTGCTATATTTTGTTATAGAGTTGCTTGTTCATTTTTCTACCATACCATGACGCATGTTACTTTCTAGTTTAAATTTTTATATGCTATTTTCATGTCTTGTAAATTCTATCATGTCTTGAATAGCTTGTCATATGTGTGCTTGTTCCATTCCTGACTGGAAATCAATATTTTTTAGATAATCGCCTGCTACATTACGCTTTGGACCGTTGGGGAAGACATGGGTATGGTGGAAGGCCAACCTACAAGACTAGTTAGATAGATTAGTTGTTTCATTTTATTTTGTGAGACTTGTAATTTCTTCAAATGTAAATGTTATAAATGTTGTAATTAAGGTAACAACGTGTATGAGCAATAAAGTTATATTTCATGTGATTTTGAGCATTGTGGTCTAGACAACGTTCTACCGCCGACACTGCGGCGTAGGCTGGACTTGGACACGCACTCGTATCCGAAAAATGGGTACGGATCGTGACAAATTGTCCCCTACTTAAATTGATTTTAGGTTGTCATAAGTCTCGCAAATATATATATATATATATATATATATATATATATATATATATATATATATATATATATATATATATATATATATATATATATATATATTACCATTATATATATATATATATATATATATATCTATATATATATATATATATATATATATATATATATATATATTTTTTTTAATATATAATGGTAATATATATATATATATATATATATATATATATATTATATATATATATTTTTTTTTTTTTTTTTTATATATATATATATATTACCATTATATATATATATATATATATATATATATATATATATATATATATATATATATATATAATGGTAATATATATATATATATATATATATATATTTATATATATAAAAAAAAAATATTTATATATATATATATATATATATATATATATATATATATATATATATATATATAAAATATATATATATATATATATATATATATATATATATATATATATAATGGTAATATATATATATATATATATATATATATATATATATATATATATATATATTACCATTATATATATATATATATATATATATATATATATATAATGGTAAGAAATCTAGGGATATCAATAGTATTTTTGGGTATCGAAATTTGGTTAACTTCCGAAATTCTTAGAAATTTTGGCAGAATCTCTTTGTATTTGGAGCTCCAAAATTTATAATTTATATATATGAGACCCGAAGCAACCCTCCGTAGTATTTCCCCGAGTTCGCCGACCCCTTCGGTGGAGCAAATCTCAACACCGGATCACACGCAGGTATGATATATATACAATTAAATTAAGTAGAAATTTTGTTAGCTTAGCAAGCAAGCTATTTATTTTTTTGTGCCATTGCCCTTTTTATACAATTCATGCCCAAAAAGCACAATTTGTTAGAAATACATTAATTATCACATCCACACATAATAAATCAATTTCCAAACAAAAATTTATCTTATAATATATATATCATTAGAGATATATAATTTAAAATCTAAACGCGTAAATGCTAACTTAACAATACGTGTTAGATAAACAAACCACTATTGCACGAGGTACCATTTCTACTGCTAGAATTAGAATACATGTAACCACCATTGAAATGATTCCAAGAGATAAACCTAGTATAAACAATCAACTTATAAATATACTCAAATCCTAATCCAAAATTGCTTGTGGCATATTCTATCTTTAGAAAATCTATACTCTCTAACTAGACTTGGAATTCGACAACTAGGTTAACATAATATCTGAGTATCTATAAATGTGTAAATTCAACTAATATTGGTAATAAATATACTAAAACAATTCATAATTTAAAATTTTGGACAGAAATATATTTACATTTTTAATATATATATATATATATATATATATATATATATATATATATATATATATATATATAGTCAAAGTAATTCCTACCATAAACCAACTATGAATAACCACAACAATTTCATATATCAATTTATGTCTAAATCGTATCTAAACCTTGTGTCCATACAATTGTACTTCAAAACTTTTCAAAATATTTACAACCAACCATATAGCCATATCTAGAATTAAATTCTTTTGTGAGAAAATTTAACAAACACTTTGTACTCATGGATTCATGTGTCTGCGTCATAACTATTAGGTTCAAAACTATGTATACCAATTTTATTATATGCTAAATAGGAATTAAAATCAGACATTAAGCCATACCATAAATCAAATAGTACTAATAGTAAATATTAAAAAATTAGGTTAAGGACTTGCCTTAATTTGAGCAACCTAGAAATTTTCCCAAGTGAAATTCGATTTGTGCCTTCCTTCTACTCTTTCCCTAATCCAATAATTTGAAGAATTTAATTCTGACCTAAGTTTAGTGGAAAGAAAATTAGGAAAAATTATAAAATATGAAGGAATTTATACCTAGGGCTTGGAAAGAAGGAGGAGAAATCAGAGGAAGAGAGGTCGGAGGGTGGCCGACGGCGGGCGCGATCAGCAGCGGCAGTCGCAGCAGTAGCTACGGCAGCAACATCATGTAGAAGCAGTAGTAGCTGTAGCAGCCACAATAATCATAGTATTGGTAGTAAGAAGGGAAGGAAAGAAAAAAAAATGAAATGGAAATTGTAAGAGAAGAGAGAATGGAGGGGTGGTGGAGTTGGGAACCGATGTGGAGAAGAATGGTGAGGAGGAAATTTTGTACAGACATCACTCTCTCCCCCCTTCTCATTTAAACATAACAACCCCAACATAATTATTGCTATTTTGAATGGAATTTACCATCCTACCCTTGCATGACATCCATTGTCATGCATGAAGGCACCTGGCACTTAGTTGTCATGATTTGCAATATGCAAATTTGTAATATTACACGTAAAAATTTTTACTAATTAATTCTTTTTTAGTAATAATGATGATATTAACTAAAATTACATTATCAAAACTAACATTACCATCCTTTTTAAGGTATACAACTATAAAATACTTATATTTTTTTTCTATAAAATACTTATATATATATATATATATATATATATATATATATATATATATATATATATATATATATATCAGGTTAGCACAATTATCGCAATTACGGTAGACAGCTCTGACAGTCGCTGAGAGGCTATGGACTGGAATCTTCAAGAATCCAGCAGAGTTTTTGGAATTATGCTGAGTGCAGACCCGAGATCAACAAGAATGTGTTCTACCTTCATTGTGTCGACATACCCAGTAAAGTAAAGAGGTCGGTCGTACCGATTGTCTTCCAGCAACATATCATCCCGGGTAAAGGTGATGTTTGGAATTATCTCCATCATACTATGACATTGAGGGCATGCCACAGGCTCTTCATCCGACTTCTTAAGATGTGCAAGACAAACGTCGGGTTGCATCAAGTCTTCGCTTAACGTTTCTCGAGTTTCCTTCGAGAGACGAAGGAGTTCAAAGATTGATAGTCTTGCTAGAGTGTTGGCTAGTTAAGCCAATATGTCAAAGTTATACGGCTTTCCAAGACCTTGCAGTGGAGTCTTTTTAGGTTCTTGTAGAAGCGAACCTGCTGTTTGCCCTTATCAGCTGTTGTCGGCATGGAAGGGCCCGAATCAGCTAGTGGAGTTGATATTGGAAGAGAATTATGAGCAGCAGGAGGAGTGACAACTTCGTTCTCCTGACCTTCTGGGTAGTCTCTAAGAAGAGTCTTCCAGAACTAGTACCGGCTAAGAGTTCTTCTTCTGAATCAGGTGAGAGAGAAACCATGTTACAGGTATTCGCTCATGCCTTGCCTTTGGAAGACTTCTTTCTTTGATGAGGTAACGTGTGATCTATCCCAAATTCCAGTCCAACACGAGACTTGTTGTCTTGTATTTGCAAAAATAAAGGTACTGGAGAACCTTTTCCAGCGTTCAAACCTTGTGTTTTCTGAAAGTCATATCCCATCTTTAGAATCAGCTCACGAGATTGCTGACTGTATCGATAGAATTCTGGTTGGTAGTCGACTTTTGACATCGACGAAGCAGTCTCTGAAGCGGAAGGTGTGGATCCTGCTGGAATAAAAGTAGCATTCAAGGGAAGGACAAGGCCAGCAAGTGAGGTGTGACCACTCGAAGTCATGTTGCATGATTTGTATATGGACGACTTCTTCGATTTGGTAGAAGAGACGGATGTCTTCTGTTCGAAATCGACGACTAAGTCTGGATGAACCCACATGATTTTGCATTTAGTTGTCGACAATGGTACCAAGCCATCGTTTCGTGCCGGCGGGAGGTTGACGATCTCCATAGTTGCTTTTGGAATCGGGACGACACCGTCAGGGACTAGCTGAGCAAGGAAGTCTCCAAATTATAGAGAGATGACGTTGGCAGTCACCGTCTTCTCGTACTTTCGAAGAGTGATCGCCTTGGCGTTGATTAGCTCCTGGATCTTTCCTTTGAGTACATAGCATGCCATGGTTGGATGAGCCAGAAACCTGTGATACATACAATACTTAGGATTGTTATTTTTACCTACTTCGTCTGGCCGCTTGATCTCGGGCAATTGAAGCTTATTGCTTTTGATTAAGCAATCGAAGATGCTCATGACGTCTTCGTTGTCGAAAGAATACTCTACCTTGGGTCGTGGTGCTGTCCTCTGTGGAGGTGCTATTACTGTAGGTGTGGACTGACCTACATTGATGGCTAGGGCTTCTTTACCCCCTTGTGAGTGTTTAGGTGACTGCCACTGCTGGTAGTAGGATGTTTATCTTTATCAAGATTCGACATAGGGATGCCTAATTGCTTAAACTTTTTAGCACTATCTTCAGCTGCTCTGGCACTTACGATAAATGAACCCCAATCTTGAAATTGTGTCGGTCTCATCCACATGGTGACTATAGGTAACAAGTTTGATTTGCAAGTATCGATAGTCAATGCATCAAGGGTACCCAGAGGTATTTTTAGTGCCTCTCGTAAGGAAGCGCTTTATGAAATATTTTATTAGGCTTTTGTTTGATTTTGGTAAGGGCAGACATGGTTATGTCGTTCTTCCCTTCATAAAATCCTTCCAGGAATATCTGTATCAAGGCTACGAAGGATGTTATACAACTATCTGGTAGGCTTCGATACCAATCATAAGCAACACCTGGTAAGCATCCAACGAATACTCTAGTGAGTAGAGCATCATTCTTCTGGAGGTGATCAGTCATCATCTCTAAGTGATTGATATATTGACTCGAAGATGTATTACCTTCGAATAGCATGGTCTGCAGTTTGTATTTGGGCGGGAACGGGACTTCCTTCCACTCTACAGGGTAGGGTTGTTTGATCCCTAATTTTTGTAATCCCTATTTCTGCCTAAAAGTTTCAAACTGATTTTGCAGAAACTTGACAGGTTCAAGAGGGTCCCTTAATGTTTGAGGAGTAGCGGATTGATTTGATGGATTGGGATATGGAACCGCGTGGTAAGTACCACCCCCAGCACCGGAGTGACTTGGAGTAGCTTGTGCTTGAAGGTGTATGACTCCTGGGATGGTGGTATTTAGAGGAGGCTGTATTCCAGGGCTAGTGTGGACAGGCACAGAAACTGCTGCGTGTTCTTGAGTTGGAACTGGGTTCACAACTGGTGGAGCAGCATGTTGTGCCATGATCACCGCATACATACCTGTAACCATGTCAGCCATGGTCTTTAGATTACCCTCTAAAGTGGCGATCCTTTATTCTTGATTAGCAGAACTGGAAGCATCTTATTCTTTGTTGGTCATGTAAGCAAACACTTCTCTTGATACTGAGGATGAGATGGTAGACAAGATAGTCCGATCAGAATCCTCACTTTCGGTATCGAAGTCTAGTAAGCTGCTACCCACAGGGTTGGAATCATGAAGATTCTCCTGACTGAAGTGGTCTGGTCTTCTCGATCATGTGTGTTGATATACTCCTTCAGAGGAGTCAAGGATTTGATTATGGAATTGCTGATTCGGAGGTCGTGATGAGTGACACCTCGGACGTCTCCCACCCCCAATGCTACGAGACATCATATTGACAGAGGCAAACATCAACTCATCCTCATCTATCAGAATCATATTAAGAGAGCGAGAGTAACTCAAGCGGTCAAACATAGACCATTTTGTTGACTTACAGCAACATTTTATTACTACCTCATGTGAATGACAACGATGGTCGTTATGTGCAGTCATTATTGCACGAGGAAGGTCTTTAATCTTTCATTTTTATAAGATAAGAGGAGAAGAAGAAGAAGAAGGTAGACCCTGCCTGATTACATTAGGAATATGATTCTTCTTCCTAAATTTTTGTGTTCCCTGTGTGTACAGGAAAATACTGAGTTCATTGGCATAGGTGAGTGGGTTCTTGTTCTTAGAAGTCTTCACTGTGCGTGAACTAGTGGTTGGCGCAGACTGCATCAAAGTCTTTCGACGTGCCATATAACTTGGTTGAGGAAGTTCTGCTCTACGCCTATTGAGATAGGTGCACATGTCAGTGTCTGGAGTCATTTGGTTGTCAGTTTGTGATACCTTCAGTTTTCCCTATTCAGTTCTTGATATGCACAGGGTGGGGAGATCACGGCGCGGACCTGATTAGCGCGGAGCAGCCTAGCACGAACTAGTTTGACGTGGAGTAGGAAAAATTCCTTATTACTTTGTGCGCATTGGCATAACATGTTTGGCATGACTCCTATTGGCAGAAGAAGTTGAACTTTGAACATGACTTATATTCTTGGCATCGTTTTGATTTTATCTGCCAATAGATGTAGAGTTTTTGTTCAGAGGTCTTTGAGCACTGATCAGCACAGAAGCGCAATCGAGTGTGTTTTCCACCAAGTCGAGGACTAGGAAAGAGTAGGGAATGGCCATTGGGCGCTTTCCCTTATTTTGAGCTTCAGCAGCAGCGGTTGGCGCAGATGTAGACTTGGGAGTCCAGATAGCTTTTGCCTTTCTGTTCTTGGCAGCAGCAATGGCGCGTTGGCACCCCCGACACCAATCATCTCTTCCTAAGCTATTTGGTCGAATTCGACGACCAAAGTCTCCTGCGTCGCACCGACCGACGCAACATCGCATTGAGTTGTCACTTTTTCGTCAGAAGAGAAAAACGTCCCCAGCAGAGTCGCCATTTTTTTGCAAAAACAAAAGTTTCCTATAGAAAACTTAAATACAAACTAAGGAAAAAAGTACAATATACAATTTTGATTTTAGGGAAGTACAACTATAGGAATCTGATTAGAAGACGATCACTTTATTTCTTGGACGATGCGATGTCAGAGAAGAAAAGCTCTTGAACTTGATGCGGAAGTGGTAGAGAATTGCAGAGAATTCTTGCCTGGAGTCGATGATAAGTGTCGATCCCCTGAGAAGTGATTTTGGAACTCTAATATAGAGTTTAGGATAACTGTCAGACAGTTACAGTGATTGGCGCATAGTACAAAGGTATACTAATTATGCACTGCTTTGTGCACCGTGTACCGTTTTATCCATTGGCACGAACGGTTAACTTAACTGCATGGGACGCGCTGCTTTCTGTAAGAGAAAGGCACTTGATCATAGGCAGTGTCGTGTGCACGTTCTTCAAAATTAGTGGCATGTGCTCCACATCATCTTTAACTACTTCTGGATGATGATTGATTGGCGCCAGTTTGATGAATGACGCGTTCTGTTGATTGGTGCCAAACTGTGAATGGCGCTGTGTGTTGAGTTTGTGTAGAATTTATCACTTCGTGCCATTTGGTGAATGAAGCTGAAAAGTGAATGACAATCATCATGACATATCTTTCTAAAAAGGCATGAGATCTGGCTTCTCGAGAAAGATTGCCACGTGGTGGAATTTTTATTGCATGGCGTTATTTGAGTTATGTTTGATCTGCGTGATCCAGTGTTAGTGCCGAGTATTAGACAAAAATTCTCTTTGAGCGGCGTGCGAGCGGAACTCGAAGAAAGATCTTCTCGACTGTCATGTTGTCAGTCATTATGACTGATGATTTTCCTTCTTGAAGAAGATTGCCATGTGGTGGCATGTGTCATACCCCAGAACCAGAATACTAGAGAGCGGGGGCAGACATAGCCAGCTACGTATAATGGAATGGAATCCACACCGCTATACGGTCACGGCTGTCTAGATATGTAAGGGTTTCACTACAATCCATCAGTCTTTTAAGGTCATAAAATAGCCTATTGTCTCAATCTCAACCAACTAATAATAGTTACAAGATATCAGACCACCAAATACACAATAGTAAGGCGTCCCATACATTATATATTCGGAATGATCATAAAGCTAATCGTTACAAAATGTGAGGACTAGCAAGAGTTCAGTCATACATGATCAACCCCCGGGGCTTGTCAATCATGTTACAGCCCGTAGGCAGACAGTAAGTAAGTACAATCGAGCTAACACTTGCTCGTCGGCTAACGCCTCAAAAGAATAATTTACAATATTACAGTGGAAGAACAAAAAGAAACCCACTCGATTCCCTGGTTACGCCTGGTGACCACCATCGGGCTGAAAAGTAGGGAGATCCTTTGGTGCTGCTCCGGTATCTGGCCATACAAAACCAGCTGCGTTAGACCCCAGAAAGAGCAAGTGCCACAAAGGAGGCTTCACTTAAGAACTAAAACCAACAAATCATTAGCATCCAACATGTAAGAAAATAATAAGTAACACAGATTGAGGTTTGTACACTACCAATGCACTTGCCCCAATCAGAGAAAATAATTAAGAGAAGCATCATTGACATAAAAGAACTGGAGAATCGTGCTAAATAAATTGTAGCTGGATAATATATGAAGAGAAGACGAAGGTACTATTCCGGAAGCCAGGTTACAATCCTTAAACCAAACAAGGACCGAGATTGTAACCCTTCGCCTGAACAGAACTTAGTCTCTGATCATTTATTGCTAAAGGTGCCATTCATTAAGGTGAAAAGGAGAGAGTACAATGATAAAAGTGACAATGAAGAGTGCAATATGCTAGAGTACAATCGTTATAGTAACAATCTGGAGTGGCAATCATTATAGTGACAATCTGGAGTGGCAATCATTATAGTAACAATCTGGAGTGGCAATCATTATAGTGACAATCTGGAGTGGCAATCATTATAGTGACAATCTGGAGTGACAATCATTCAATCATTCTGGTACAATCTTGCAATCAATCACTTCTAGACAATACTAAACTGGACTAGAATCCATCCAAGCAATCACGGCCAATCATTGCCTACGGCTTTCTACATTAACTAACTAGGGTTATCACAATCCTAGTTACTAGCAAGATGCAATGAGATGCTCCAAGTAGTCACAGGCCCTGCAGCTATCCAGGTTATCCAGGCAATCATTATAGTGACAATTTAGAGAATACAATACTTTAGAGTGACAATAGAGTTCAATCATTAAAGTGACAATAGAGGGTGCCCCACATAACAGTGGGCTGGAAATGTGCCCTACTCGTCGGCAGGCTACAAGTCCAAACATTTGCGGCCGGGATAACGGGATCGCCTGTAACTGGGGAACATCTCTTCATGTCTAGTAAATTATACTAGCCATTAACCTTAGTCTATTTCAGTAGGTACTCCTGACCGTGGTACTCAGGAGTCCCCTCCTAGACATGATGCAAGACAGGACTGGATTATTTGTACAAGTACAATCGCCCACGGTGTCAGGATTAATTATACAGGTCATGTCATGTCAGGTAGCCGTCGTAACAGCTTATCAAGATATATTATGCCAGGTTATCAGGCCAAGTGTACTTTGTCAGGAGTGTGCCACGGAGGGCCACTATCATGTCAAGTCAGTTTATCATTTCAATCGTGTCAATCAAGTTCAGGACAAAAGGCGTAAGGATATAAAATGGGCGTAAAAATATACAATAAGGGTAAATGTGTACTCAAGTTATACTGAAGTTACAAGATAAATATAACATTACTAATCGAATACAAATAATATGACAAAGCTCGGGAAAGACTCCATGCGGCTCAGGAATCCGAGTCCATGCGGCTCAGGGAATGAGCAGGATCCTATGCGGTTCAGGGAGTCCTAGCCTTATGCGGCTGAAGGGGGAATCGGGCTTATGCGGCTGAGACAGCACATCTTATGCGGCTCAGGGTGACGGGTCTCATGCGGCTCAAAAAACGAGCCTCATGCGGCTGGATCCAAGCAAGGGTCATGCGGCTCAGGACGGGTCAGGGTGCATGCGGCCCGAGATGATACAGGTTTATGCGGCTCAGGAATGTGGTGCTTATGCGGCCAGCGGGAGATGGGTCATATGCGGCCGGGAGAGACTGGTCCTTATGCGGCTGGGAACGAGTAGTCCCATACGGCTCAGAAAATGAAGGAACTTATGCGGCTGGGAACTCAGAAGTCCATGCGGTCAAGATAACAGGGACTCATGCGGCTCAGTCTGAGCAAGCTATGCGGCTAGATCCGAGTCAAGTCTCATACGGCTGGAAAAGACTTGCCGTATGATAGTTCATGCGGTCAAGTACTCAAGAAGTCTTATGCGGCTGGGGAATTCCATGCTGCCAGTATAACTCGTCGCATAGAGTTATGCGGCTGAGTCCATACGGCCAGACTGTTCTTCTTCTCCAAATTTCCCGAGAAGAAGAGCTAAGCAACCATGGCTTCCAAGCAACGTAAAACTTCCATCCAGAGCCCAAATCCGAACTTCTATAGGTCAAAATAGGGCAGAACGAAATGCTCTACAACATGGAACCATCAAAACTCGGAAATAACAAGATTAAATAGATCAAAACCCAAGAATTCAGAAAATAAGGTAAACTTAGATCTACAAAAATCTAGCCATGGAAAGTGAAAATGCCAAGTTCTAAAGTAAGTTAGAATACTGTAAGGAAGAGAATGAAGCAATAAAATTTGAGTTCCTTCATGAAGCAAGTTGCACTTGCCTAGCTCTCTCTCTCTCTCTTGGTAGGTGCAGGAGTTAATGGTGGAGAAGAAGAAGATATTAAGGAAGAGAGAGAAGGAGAAAGGGTAATAAATACTATGGGTGGTGGTAGGTAGGGGGTTCATCCCTTGGTTCTTGATGAACCAAGGCAACCAAGCCTAGCCGAACCAAACCAACCCCAGGAATAAACCAAGCCAAGATAAACCAAGGTGAACCAAGTCAAGGCCAATAAACTCTCTCTAGCAATTTAAACCAATGAATCATGAAATAAACCAAGCCTCACTAATCTAAAATAAACCAATGAACCATTAAAACCATTTAAACTATCAATGCCAATAAAACCAAGCCAGTGCAAAATAAACCAAGATAACTAATCATGACTAAATAAAATATGGGTCCAAAACACGTATACGTACACTAAATACGTATCACGAATTTGGGACATTACATCCTACCCACCTTAAAAGAATTTCGTCCTCGAAATTTAATCAAGAGGCTAGAGATGTAAGGGAAAGCTATTCTATCATAGGCAATCTACCACTACCAATCTATCATACAATCATTCATGCAAGCAATGATTCGAAGCGTAAGGCATAAGAAAGATATTACACCTTACGAGTCAAACCAGCCGGGATGACCTGATCAGATATCATCCTCATGCTCCCAAGTTTGACTCTCCCAAAGAGGGATGACTCTAAGCAACACGGACTGAACTGATAGTCTTGCACTCGAGGTCTCTCTCTTTGGTCAAACATGGACACGGGCCTATCCTCATACGAAAAGGTTGGTACCAATAACCAGTTTCGAATGACCTAGGATATGGCTCGGGTTCGGGATGTACCGTTGTAATTAGGATACATGAAATACGTCATGCACCCCACATAATGACGGTAGAAAAGCAAGATGAGAGGACACCTATACCTCTCGGCCGATTCTGAACCTGAGCCTGGGCTAGGGCAAACTACCGTGGGTTCTGTTGCTGGAAAGTCTGTGCCTGAGTCGACAATGGCCTCGGGAACGGGAACTGCTGTTGCTGGTGAACTGGAGCTGGTGCTGGTGCTGGTCCCCTAACCGAGGGACTAGATACTATCGATACTGAATCAACTCTGAATGGGCAGGACCCCACCCTATGGTCCGGTGCTCCACACAATAAACATAATCCCAACGCCTTGCGACACTCCGCTTCCACGTGTCCAGGCTTCCCATAATAAGAACAGCCCACGACGGAAGACTGTGCTTGCTTCTGTTTCTGCTGAGAGTACGTCGGGGTTGAGTGCTGAACCGACGTCACTGAGGCCGCTCGCCTCGGAGCTCCAATAGTCAAAGCCCTGGCTGCCGGGGCTGAAGACTGATTCATTTGACTATGGGACCGCTTCCGACCTCCGGTCCTGTCCACTATTCTCTGGGAGGTATACTCGTGCCTCCTCGCTGCTCGCAACACCGCATCATAGGTCTGATGCGCGAACTGTTCTACTGCCAATATAATCTCCAGGTGAAGTCCCTGCTGGAACCTCTGCGCTCTGTCAAACTCGGTTGCCACCAAGGTGGGAGCAAACCGACTGAGTCTGGAAAACTCGGCCGCATAACCGTCGACCGTCCTCCCCATCTGCTTAAGATTACTGAACCTGGCCTGCAAGTCATATCGAGCCACTGCATCATAATACTTGGTATGGAACTTTTTGCTGAACACTGCCCAGGGGACAGGTGTTGCCAATCCCACTGCTTGTGCGGCCCACCAACTGTGGGCTAGATCTAATAACTGTAGGCACACCACAGCCACCTTCTCGTCTTCTGGAATCTTCGTGGCTTCGAGAATCACCTCTATATCTTGTAGCCAAGCATCGGCAGCAATGGCATCCTCGCTGCCATCGAAGAACGGAGGGTTCAGGCGCTTGAAACTGTTGACCGCACTGTTCCCTCGGGGACCACTTCTATTCAGAGCATCTTGTACTACTTGGTGTAGGGCATCTCCTTGACGATCTTGGGACACAAGCAACTCACGGATGAGTCCTACCAATCCTCCATCCTCTGACCCTGCTGGCTGGACGGGCTGAACTGGCGGTACTGGTTCTCCAGGAGGCACGGCTCGGGAGGCTGCTGCTGAGTGCTGGGCCTGATCTCCTGGTTACTGCTGGTCCACGGGAGGTGATTCGCCTTGCTGATCGGCAGGTCCAGGTTCAATGCCGCTGAAGAAGATGACATGGGAACAATATGGAAGGACCAGGACAGATCAACGATTACAAGCATGTGATCAGGACAAGAATTTCAGGAATCAAGAGGATATAAGCAGAGATCAAGGGTGAGTACTGATTGAGACATCTATTCGGTAAACCCTCACACATCTTGATTTAACAAGGCCTGCATGGGCCACCACTTAAACCATGTCACACCCCAGAACCAGAATACTGGAAAGCGGGGGCAGACATAGCCAGCTACGTATAACAGAATGGAATCCACACCGCTATACGGTCACGGCTGTCTAGATATGTGAGAGTTTCACTATAATCCATCAGTCTCTTAAGGTCATAAAATAGCCTATTGTCTCAATCTCAACCAACTAATAATAGTTACAAGATATCAGACCACCAAATACACAATAGTAAGGCGTCCCATACATTATATATTCGGAATGATCATGAAGCTAGTCGTTACAAAATGTGAGGACTAGCAAGAGTTCAGTCATACATGATCAACCCCCGGGGCTTGTCAATCATGTTACAGCCCGTAGGCAGACAGTAAGTAAGTACAATCGAGCTAACACTTGCTCGTCGGCTAACGCCTCAAAAGAATAATTTACAATATTACAGTGGAAGAACAAAAAGAAACCCACTCGATGCCCTGGTTACGCCTGGTGACCACCATCGGGCTAGAAAGTAGGAAGATCCTTTGGTGCTGCTCCGGTATCTGGCCATACAAAACCAGCTGGGTCAGACCCCAGAAAGAGCAAGTGCCACAAAGGAGGCTTCACTTAAGAACTAAAACCAACAAATCATTAGCATCCAACATGTAAGAAAACAATAAGTAACACAGATTGAGATTTGTACACTACCAATGCACTTGTCCCAATCAGAGAAAATAATTAAGAGAAGCATCATTGACATAAAAGAACTGGAGAATCGTGCTAAATAAATTGTAGCTGGACAATATATGAAGAGAAGACGAAGGTACTATTCCGGAAGCCAGGTTACAATCCTTAAACCAAACAAGGACCGACATTGTAACCCTTCGCCTGAACAGAACTTAGTCTCTGATCATTTATTGCTAAAGGTGCCATTCATTAAGGTGAAAAGGAGAGAGTACAATGATAAAAGTGACAATGAAGAGTGTAATATGCTAGAGTACAATCGTTATAGTAACAATCTGGAGTGGCAATCATTATAGTGACAATCTGGAGTGGCAATCATTATACAGTAGAAACTCTATAAAATAATACACTTGGGACCACCAAAATTTATTAATTAAAAGAGTTATTAATTAATCGATAAATTAATAATTATTAATTTATATATTAATTAATATTTTATTAATTAAAAGAGTTGGATTATCGCAATGCAATGGATGTCGAAGATGTTCTGACTCACCTAGAAGAAAATGTAGTTGCACAGTTGTTGACTGATGAAGAAATTATTGAAAGCGTTATTGAAATTAATAAAGATGATATCGATGAAGAAGATGATGAAAGTTCTACAATGGAGCCCCCTTCGCGAAACGAAGCTATTAAAGCGGCAATCATATTGAACAATTTCTTGTTGAGCTATGAGAAAACAACACCAGAAGTTCTTACCATGCTAAGGAAAATTAGAGACGAGATTCAAGGGGAAATTGATTTCAACAAAAAACAAAAGACAATTGAGTCATTTTCAAGAAACCTTCATAAATCATTCATATAATATGCTATATATAAGGAATTATTAATTTATATTTTATATGGGGTCTGAAAAAATTATCAAAAATGTATTATCTTATAATTTTAGCGAATTATTAATTTAGCACCCTATCCCCGAGTCGGGACTGGCCAAAAATATTATCTTAGAGAGTTTATTAAATAATCGAGTATTAATTTATAGAGTTTCTACTGTAGTGACAATCTGGAGTGGCAATCATTATAGTGACAATCTGGAGTGGCAATCATTATAGTGACAATCTGGAGTGACAATCATTCAATCATTCTGGTACAATCTTGCAATCAATCACTTCTAGACAATACTAAACTGGACTAGACTCCATCCAAGCAATCACGGCCAATCATTGCCTACGGCTTTCTACATTAACTAACTAGGGTTATCACAATCCTAGTTACTAGCAAGATGCAATGAGATGCTCCAA
Organism: Iris pallida; assembly: GCA_029216955.1. Taxonomy (NCBI): domain Eukaryota; kingdom Viridiplantae; phylum Streptophyta; class Magnoliopsida; order Asparagales; family Iridaceae; genus Iris; species Iris pallida. Next base: position 4,556,536 of record JANAVB010006391.1, on the reverse strand, counting down.
GTAGTCACAGGCCCTGCAGCTATCCAGGTTATCCAGGCAATCATTATAGTGACAATTTAGAGAATACAATACTTTAGAGTGACAATAGAGTTCAATCATTAAAGTGACAATAGAGGGTGCCCCACTTAACAGTGGGCTGGAAATGTGCCCTACTCGTCGGCAGGCTACAAGTCCAAACATTTGCGGCCGGGATAACGGGATCGCCTGTAACTGGGGAACATCTCTTCATGTCTAGTGAATTATACTAGCCATTAACCTTAGTCCATTTCAGTAGGTACTCCTGACCGTGGTACTCAGGAGTCCCCTCCTAGACATGATGCAAGACAGGACTGGATTATTTGTACAAGCACAATCGCCCACGGTGTCAGGATTAATTATACAGGTCATGTCATGTCAGGTAGCCGTCGTAACAGCTTATCAAGATATATCATGCTAGGTTATCAGGCCAAGTGTACTTTATCAGGAGTGTGCCACGGAGGGCCACTATCATGTCAAGTCAGTTTATCATTTCAATCGTGTCAATCAAGTTCAGGACAAAAGGCGTAAGGATATAAAATGGGCGTAAAAATATACAATAAGGATAAATGTGTACTCAAGTTATACTGAAGTTACAAGAAAATGAGTAGTCCTTATGCGGTTGGGAACAAGTAGTCCCATGCGGCCAGCGGGAGATGGGTCATATGCGGCCGGGAGAGACTGGTCCTTATGCGGCTGGGAACGAGTAGTCCCATGCGGCTCAGAAAATGAAGGAACTTATGCGGCTGGGATCTCAGAAGTCCATGCGGTCAAGATAACAGGGACTCATGCGGCTCAGTCTGAGCAAGCTATGCGGCTAGATCCGAGTCAAGTCTCATACGGCAACTCTGTGCGGCCAGCGGGAGATGGGTCATATGCGGCCGGGAGAGACTGGTCCTTATGCGGCTGGGAACGAGTAGTCCCATGCGGCTCAAAAAATGAAGGAACTTATGCGGCTGGGAACTCAGAAGTCCATACGGTCAAGATAACAGGGACTCATGCAGCTCAGTCTGAGCAAGCTATGCGGCTAGATCCGAGTCAAGTCTCATACGGCTGGAAAAGACTTGCCGCATGATAGTTCATGCGGTCAAGTACTCAAGAAGTCTTATGCGGCTGGGGAATTCCATGCTGCCAGTAGAACTCGCAGCATAGAGTTATGCGGCTGAGTCCATACGGCCAGACTGTTCTTCTTCTCCAAGTTTCCCGAGAAGAAGAGCTAAGCAACCATGGCTTCCAAGCAACGTAAAACTTCCATCCAGAGCCCAAATCCGAACTTCCATAGGTCAAAATAGGGCAGAACGAAATGCTCTACAACATGGAACCATCAAAACTCGGAAATAACAAGATTAAATAGATCAAAACCCAAGAATTCCGAAAATAAGGTAAACTTAGATATACAAAAATCTAGCCATGGAAAGTGAAAATGCCAAGTTCTAAAGTAAGTTAGAATACTGTAAGGAAGAGAATAAAGCAATAAAATTTGAGTTCCTTCATGAAGCAAGTTGTACTTGCCTAGCTCTCTCTCTCTCTCTCTTGGTAGGTGCAGGAGTTAATGGTGGAGAAGAATAAGATATTAAGGAAGAGAGAGAAGGAGAAAGGGTAATAAATACTATGGGTGGTGGTAGGTAGGGGGTTTACCCCTTGGTTCTTGATGAACCAAGGCAACCAATCCTAGCTGAACCAAACCAACCCTAGGAATAAACCAAGCCAAGATAAACCAAGGTGAACCAAGTCAAGGCCAATAAACTCTCTCTAGCAATTTAAACCAATGAATCATGAAATAAACCAAGCCTCACTAATCCAAAATAAACCAATGAACCATTAAAACCATTTAAACTATCAATGCCAATAAAACCAAGCCAGTGCAAAATAAACCAAGATAACTAATCATGACTAAATAAAATATGGGTCCAAAACACGTATACGTACACTATATACATATCACGAATTTGGGACATTACAGCATGACCTGGCGCTATCTGATAGATAGCGCTATTGATGTTGGACGCCATTTAATAGATAGCGTCGTGCACTATCTATAAATGCCACGGCATACTCTGTTAAGATTTTTTAAGTTTCTACAGACGACGAATTCAAGAATACAGAGTTTGAGCAATTTATGACACACACGGATATTTGCATGAGTTCTCTTGCCCTAGGACTCCACAACAAAACAGAGTTGTGGAACGTAAGAACAAAACTCTATCTGAAATAGCTAGAGTAATGTTGAATCAATTTAGCCTACCCAAATATTTTTGGGTAGAAGCTGTCAATACAGCTTGTTATGTTCTCAATAGGGTTCTAATTTGACCTAAATCGAAGAAGACTCCCTATGAGTTATGGTTTGATAGAACACCCACAGTTTCTTATTTTAAAATCTTTGACTGTAAATGTTTTATTCTTAATACTAAAGATAATTTGGGTAAATTTGACGAAAAGGCCGATGAGGGTATCTTTTTAGGTTATGCGACAAAAAGCAAAGGATACCGAGTCTTCAAAAAAATTCAATGATCATCGAAGAATCAATGAACGTCACCTTCGACGAATTAAACCAACAAACGATCAAACAATGATGATGAAGACATTAGTACACCAAGAAAGGCGTCTAGAGAACCGAAAACCGGAACCGACTACCTTGAAAGTCTGTCAAAAAGAATGAAATTTATGGCTGACCACCCCAAGGATATAGTAATAGGTGAGATCACCCAGTGCATAAGTACTCATTCCTCTACCAGAGATATAGTTTCTTGTGTTGTATTTATTTCACAGTTAGAACCTAACTACTGAAGAAGCATGTAGTGATAACTATTAGTTAGATGCTATGCAAGTGGAACTAAACCAATTTGAATAAAATCAAGTTTGGAAACTTGTTCCCAAGCCCATTGATCATCTGGTCATTGGCACCCGCTGGATATTCCGAAATAAATTAAAGGAGAATGGTTTAGTCACTCGTAACAAGGCTTGACTCGTAGCTCAAGGATGCAACCAAGAGAAAGGTATCGACTACGATAAGACCTATGCCCATGTTGCGAGATTAAAATCCACTTGCATGTTATGTGTATTTACATATTTTTCATAACTTCAAACTATTTCAAATAGATGTAAATAGTGATTTTCTTAATAGTTTCATAAAAGAAGAAGTTTATGTAGCTCAACCTCCAGGTTTTACTGATTTCAAAAACCCTGATTATGTATTCAAGTTAAAGAAATCCCTATACGGTTTGAAACAAGTCCATCGTGCTTGGTATGACTGTTTAAGCTCTTTTCTACTTGATAATGGTTTTCAAAAGGCAAGGTTGACACTACACTGTTTATAAAGTCTTTAAATAGAAATCTTCTTTTAATTCAAATTTATGTTGATGATATTATCTTTGGATCTACTGATGAATCTCACTGTAAAGAATTTTCTAAGTGTATACAGAATTAGGGGTGAGTATTCGGTTAATTCGGTTCCAACCGAACCGAATAACCGAAAACTGAATAAGTAAAATCGAAACCGAACCGAATTTGTCCATAACCGAATTAAACCGAACCGAATTAAATCGGTTCGGTTTCAGTTTATTCGGTTTATTTAATTTTTCAATTTATTTGCACTTTTTTTGTTAATATATATAGTAATTAAATGTATCTAAATATATTTAGTATACACACACACACACACACACACACACACACACACACACACATACACACACACATATATATATATATATATATATATATATATATATATATATATATATATATATCTTATTCAGTTTTCGGTTTTGGACCAAAACTGAAACCCAAAACCGAAACCAAATAAGAAATTTTAATATTTTCAAAACCAAACCGATTTTTTTAAACCGAAATGAATCTCTTATTCGGTTCGGTTCGGTTCGGTTTTCGGTCCAAAACTGAATAATGCTCACCCCTATGTAGAATGAGTTTGAGATGAACATGATGGGAGAACTCAAATTCTTTCTTGGACTGCAAATCAAACAAACCAACAATGGTATGTTCATCAACCAAGCCAAGTACACAAAAGATTTGCTAAAGAAGTTCGATCTGGAATCCGTCAAACCCCTTGGCACTCCAATGGCAGCTTCAACCAAGCTAGATGTAGATGAACAAGGCAAACCTGTCGACATATGTAAGTATCGAGATATGATTGATAGTTTACTATATTTAACTGCTAGTCGTCCTGATATAATGTTTAGTGTTTGCTCGTGTGCAAGATTTCAAGCTAACCCTAAGGAATCACACCTGTGCGCAGTTAAGTGTATCTTCCGATACCTTAAAGGCACTTCTTTTGTCGACTTATGGTATCCCAAAATTACGTCCTTTGACCTAACCGGTTATTCGGATGCTAATTTTGTTGGATACAAAGTGGATAGAAAAAGTACTAGTGGCACGTGTCATTTCCTAGGTAAGGCTCTAGTCTCTTGGTTTAGCAAAAAGTAAAATTCTGTTTCATTATCAAGTACTGAGGCCGAGTATATCGCTGCAAGACGTTGTTGTGCACAAATCTTGTGGATGAAGCAAACCATAGAAGACTTTGATTTACACTACACACACATACCCATTTTCTGTGACAACACTAGTACTATCAACTTGACTAAGAATCCTGTATGACACTCTCGCACTAATCATGTTGAGATTCGACATCATTTTCTTAGAGACCATCAAGCAAATGGAGACATTAATTTAGAATATGTAGACACATAGAAATAATTGGCTGACATATTTACAAAACCTTTAGCGGAAGATCGATTCAATTATTTACGTCGAGAATTGGAATATTTAGATGTCAATAATATCAATTAATTTTATCTTATTAATTATCTTTCTATATACAAAAACTATTTTTGAGACAAGCCTATAAAGGGTCTGTCTGTCACCACGGCTATGGCTAAAGCAACATGGTATTTAAGTGTTCCCCGGTGAACCTCCGTTAGTTGGGACATTACCCCTACAGCTAATCTGAGACATTCGCTACATAACAAAATTTAATTCATAAAATAATTTTAATTATATTAATTAAAATTTAAAATTACTATTTTTAGAATTAAATAATTGAAAATGAATAATAAATACAAAGTAACATTTTGGATTCTGTAAAAAATTACCTCAACAGAGTTCTAGGCAAACTCGGCCCGCTTGTCGATATCACTGATTTTGAATTTCCCAATGACACGACTTTGAACAACTTTAAGAATCAACTTTGTGCTCCTGATCCCGTCCATCCCGGCAAGTTCAAAGTCATAAACTTGAAGTTGTTTTTCTATGAGTTACATCGAATTATCTATTACACTATACTACCCAAGTCCACCTCAAAAGACGATGTAACTAGTCTTGAATTGTCTGCTATCTATCACACTCGTCATGGGATTTCGTTTTCTGTCCCTACGATTATTATCCAGATGATGGCTAGGTGTCGCGAGAGGAACATAAATCTTCTCTACGCGATAATCCTTCCTATCATCTTTCAGCATTTTAAGATTGACTTGTCCTCTTGTGCTCGTAACTCTGAGCCGAAGCATCTGCAGCTATCTCGTCGTAGTGGCTCTGTCCCTCCTGCTCCTCCTACTGCACCACCTCCTCCACCTTAGACTTACCCTATGTTATTTGAGGGCCTCCATTAGCATTTGGATGACATGCAGCGTGCTCAGCTGGATAAGTACAACTCTTTTCGAGCGTTTGTGACCAAGACATTGAGGGAATAAGGGTTCCGCGATGCCAGTCGGTTTCAGGCACTTGCAAATTCTTTTGCGGATCTGTGCTTCTCTCAGACTGGTTAACATGCCAGTTCTCTTCCACGAGATCCTACTGTTTCTGGTTATCACTATAAGGATGAGACGGTTCATCATTACTTCAACCCCGGTAACGCCTATGATTGGTATCGTGGTTCTGGTACTACTCTACATCCATCTCATGGAGCTGACACTTCTGGGACCAGTCATTCTGGACAAGGTGCTGATGCTGATCGTGCTGACGGTGATTCTATTTAGATGAGGACTTGATCTAGATGCTACAGTATTTATCTAGATGTTATCTTTTTAGACTCTGTTTATGTCTATGTATTATTGGAAATGTTCCTACATTACAAGATAGTATTACTTTCTTTTATGCACATCTATGACTGTTTGAGATGCTGAATTGGTTGTTCCAAACTCTTTTTATTATTATGCATTTTTATTTCAGTATTTATTATCTCTTTTGGTATGCACTTATGCTTAGCATTATCTTTTAGCTACTGCTTCAAATCATAAACTGCTTGTAAAAATTTTGTTATTTTTTTATTATGTTCGCGTTTCTTTACTATTTGTTTATTAAGCATAAATTGCAGGAGAGCTTATCTCTTTGCAATTATTTTGCTAAGTGACAACAGGGGAGAAAAGGATCTAACATCTTTTTCAGGATAAATTCTACCAAGAGGAGAGTACCAAACAAAGACAGTACCAAATAAATATTTTGATATTTTTTGTTCAAATCAAGACCAAGATGTTATATATGTCAAGGTATGTCAATTATCAAAATGGGAGAGATTGTTGGCCCATTGGTCATGGTCGAACCAGATTTTAGTAATTGATCTTACCATGTCTCGATATAAGGGCTACTTGGACAAATTGCTACAGATTGTGTCTCCTACCGTTCAAGACTTTGGAACTTTGAGCTGTGTTTGTCATTGTGTCTGTATTTCAATTATCAATGTATTTTTATATTTTATTTAGTTTAGAAATATATTATAAACCGTGTCGTACTGGCAAATTGGCTACCAAAGAAACGTTTTCAAAATAACCTTTCATTTTGAAAACAAGTCCACTTACAAAGCCCAAACTACCTCCTAACTGCTTGACCTTTCAAGAGACCAAAACCTGAGTTGTCAACCCAAACCAAACCTATTCTGGCCTAGCAGAATTCGCCACGAATTTGCCCCAAATTTGGCCCGAGTTCGGCTAGTGAAACATTGCTTTTTAAACTCAGTCTTCCAGAGTTACGGATGCAACGGCTATATGCCGAAATTCTTTCATAGAATTCTGTCCGAATTCTCCATTTAGAAATCCTATAAATAGAAAAAAAATTCTACCATTTCAACACACCAATTCACTTTCTTATCTCTTCTCTCTAAGCTTACTACGATCTTCCAAAGCCCTACTAAGCTTTCAATTTCAAATCCCAAGCCAGTTACAATCCTCTAGTCGATTTGCTAGTGTGGTATGGTCTAGAAGTTCAGAGTGATTGTAATCAAGAGGCTTGATAGAAGTAAGACACTTCACAATTGAAGTTGGTCGACTGCTTCGGATCAAAGCTCGCATTTATAGAAGTTGTAAGGACTTTGTATGAAAACTTGCAGTTTTTCTATAGTGGATTTCAACCGGATGTTAGAGTTCTCTCGACTGGATTAGTCCTCACAAGAGAAGACCAGTATACATCGCCATATTTGAGTTTGCTCTTTGCACTTTACTTTTACTTACTCATATCTGTGATATACTTCTGTGATCTTGCTGCTAATATTTTTTAATAGCTAATATTTTGTTGCCTACCCTATTCACCCCCTCTAAAGTATATCGATTTACATTTCGTTCCTATAAGATTGAATTTGCTGTAAACCTTGATCTCCTCCCTGACTTCGAACTGCTGAAACCGATGTAGCTCCGTAAAGTTTTGGCAAACCATCTGTCGCCAAAACTGGATCCGTAGAGCAATCCCCATCTGAAGACTGACCAGCTATCATAGGACCGACAGACTGACCCTCAATCTTTGACTCATCACCATCCATCGCTTTATCTTGACGAACTGAATCCTCCATATCCCTCAAAGCATCTAGAAGCCCCTCCTCAGCAAATTCTCAACGATTTACCTCATGTCAAATACCCCTCGAGCCTCTATCTGGTGTCTGTAGTCTGCATGTACAGCTCAGCGGCTTGAGCCTGTACATGCCACAACACAAATCTCCCCGAGCTAGCTGTTGGGAACCCTTCGCAAGCATCCAATCTTTATCCCCAAATAGACTGCGACAGCCATCATCTGCCAGCCTCCCTACCGAAACAAAGTTGTAGTACAAACTCGGTATATGTCGCACACCCGTGAGGACGAGCTTCTCACCAAACTCCGTCGTCAAGTGCACATCACCGATGCCTACAACTGCAGTCGTCCCCTTGTCGCCCATCTTCATACGTCCAAACCTGCCGCTGCGGTATGACGTAAAGATCCTCCTATATGGAGTGGCGTGATACGATGCCCCTATGTCTATGACCCAGTCGCCATTATGACACATGACACAAGGTTTCTCTGCATCGCTCGCTGCGATGATGATATCTTCAAACTCCGTGAGATCCTTCTGGTCATCCTTGCCTTTGGCCTTCTTAGCTTTGAGGTTCATGCAGTTCCTCTTGATATGACCCCTTTCGCAACAATGATAGCAGCCCTCCTTGTGGGCCACAATTGCAAGGTCCCAAGAACTTTTCTATATCCTCGCATGTAACTTGGGTCTTCCCTTTCCCGTAGGAAGCCATCAGAGCGGACTCCTGCGACGATTCCACTTGCTTGCACCGGACCTTCTCATTCAATAAGCTACTTTTGACGGCCTCCATCGTGACAACTCCATAAAACATGGAGTTGCTCACCGACACCACCAACATCTTTCAGCTTTTTGGTAGAGAACTCAAGAGCAATAGGGCCTGAAGTTGATCAACATCAATTATCATATTCATCGCAGACAGCTGATTGATGGTACCCTGAAGCTCGTTCAGATATTGTGCCACTGGGACACCCTCTATGTACTTCGAGTAAGAAATGTCTTGTTGCCAGCCATCTTTCTTTCGTACATCGGATGCAGCTTCTCCCACAATGCTTTTGCCGAACTCTCCATGGACACGAGGTGAAACACTGAATCATCCAACATTGGGGGATGAATCCAACGGTCTTCCGATCCAACTGTTTCAAGCCTTCAACAGCTTTGTCCGTTGGATTTGGCTGTCATCCTCCAACGGATCATGCAAGTCCTTGTACTAGAGTAGATTCTCCATCCTTGACTTCCAAATCGACCAGTTTTCTCTTGTGAGGATGATCATACGAGTATTCATCTGCTCCATAAACATGGTTGCCAGAACCTTCAAAGCTCTGATACCAATTATTGGGCGCACAGAAGCATTTTGTCAACCCACCTGATCAAAACCAACCCCCGTCTAACGGACACCAAACATAAAATGAAGACAAGTATATGTCGGTGACGTACGTCACCTAGACAAATTCCAACATTTAATAACTCAGATGAAATTACAAGATTGACAAAACTCATGTTAAATCCTTTGCCCTAATAGGTTCAACCCCCTCACCTCTCTTAAGAAGAAAAACAGAATATTACAATTGAGATCATTCACCAACCAGTAGCAATCTTCCTAACCGAAGTTGACGACTCCTCGATTAGATCTTCTTCTTTCTTCTGTCTTGGATGGCGAAGTCCTAAAAGCAAAGTATAAACTTCCTCTTAGATTTCTTTGTTGACGAGCATCCCGAATCTCCACTTTGTGTCTTTACCCTCACCTGATATAAATAAGATGAGAAACCTAATTTTAGGGTTAGAAAATCCTAAAAGTAGTCCACCATCAGATCTGGCGGTCCACCAACAACTAACGGTGTAGATTATATCCCATCACCAATTATGGACGTCCAAATTTAGTCAAATTAAATATTTGATACAAATTTGTAAATCTAATTAAATCAGATATTTAATGTAGATTTTCAAATCATATCAAATTAAATCTTTTACTATATTTGGGTTCCAAAATTTGCTCTTACCAAATTCAGATTGGACTCCAACATATGCCTATCTCCGGTAACCACAAGAGTCACTCGAGTTTGGCCGGCAACATATTATCTTAACCAACTACGTTATAAAAGTCACAAAGGGTAACCACTATAAAACATATTTATTTATTATCAAAAAAAATGTTATATTTTTATATGAACTATATATTTCTCAAAAATATTTATATATTTAAATATAGAAATAATTTTTTCGTACTATTTATAGAGAATTGATTCTCGAGAATATATAATTTCTGAGGGTATATAGTATTTTGCGTACAAAAAGCACAAGTACATTTGAAGATCCCATCAACCTAACTTGAGTAAAGAAAACACACGACACCACAGTGATTACAAAGACAAGGACCTAGCCACGGTGTCCTCTAAAAGCTTAGTTTGGTTTCTGTTTGATACAAAATGTTTGTCGCTTCTAGGTAGTGTTTACCGTTTCTATTGCTGGTATCTTGGCGAAGATAGCAAACAAAATTTATTTGCTTCCAGCATTGGCTATTTTTATGTTAAAAAAGCTTTAAGAAAGTAAGAAACTACAAATGTCGAACATTTTCGAGGAGGAACGAAATTGTCGTTTTTATCGTTTTGGCACTATTTTGGTTTCCTAAAACGGTCAAATTGATGTTAGAAATGAATTTCCGGACTCCGTGTCTTGTGTCTCTTGCCTTCAAGATTTAAAATTCTATTATGGGCAATCTTATCTTCTATATCCGAGTCCATTTTCGTTTACACATCAAAACTATGTTGTTTGTTCACCCTCCAATAAAGAATTGATATGTATCAAGTCCTTTAGTCAAAACTACTTTGAATGTTTACAAAATCACTTTCAAAGTGGTTTATGTTAAATAAATTTGACACGTGTCAATTTTTTGTTGGAGGGTGAACAAACATCCTAGTTTTGGTGGGTGAACAAAAATGGATTCTTCTATACCCGACTCTAAACATAAAATTTTATACAAATGGACATATTTTACGAGAATTGGAGGGGAGAAATTTGGCAGAATTACATAGGAGATGATGGAACAACACCAATTCCACCAGGAACTTGGCACACTCTAGGAAATCAGAGATGCGCCAATGTAGATGATGCATTCCTAAGGAAAATGTCTCTCGATTGGCACATTTATGGTTTCCTACAATGTGCAAATAGAATTTGTGTATTGTAATTTTTTTTTTAAACGGTCAAAATTTTGGCTGCTGAGATCCAACATTCGGATTTCTAGACGTTATCCTAACAGCTATATGTTGGGAAAGAAACGCGGAAACCTTTTCCCAAACCGGAGAGTACCTGCGAGAGGACCAAGCAATACAACGCACGAACTCAAAAATAGCCACACAAAAACAATCACGCAGACACAGAGAATTTTTGACGTGGAAACCCTTGCGGGAAAAAACCACGGGACGATCGGAGTCCAACCCTGAGAAGCCTCCACTAATGGAATAGAAGAATTACACCCTCTATAAACTCCTCCCGATCCAAATCGGATCCCCACAACACTCAGAGATAAGAACAATGATTACAAGGCTACGAAGAGCGAGAACGACGAGTAGAGATTACCCGAACACGATCTCCTTCGAACAGCGACCTTCAATCCTCCGTCTTCTTCTCCGAAGTTGCAATGGCACTCTTGCCTCCTTTTCTCTCCAAAAGTTGTGTTACGTTGCGATAATGAGTTAGGGTTGAGAAAACTCAATATATCTCCCTAATCCCGCAACCAACCTGGACCGTTGGATTAGATCCAATGATGAAAACTCATCCAGAAATCCGCTTCAGCCCCCGACGACACAGAGTTCGGCCAGAACTCTGTGTGGGGCAACCAGCACCTACTGGCCAAACCCTGGAACGGCCAGACCGAGTTCGGCCCGAACTCGCCATGGGACCGAGTTCGGCCCGAACTCGGATCCCCTGCTTCCAGCAGCTCCAGCAGCAGCAGCAGCAACTCCATCGCCTACTTCCCGAGCTTCTCCGACATCGGACGGCGCTCGTCGCACTCCGGGGTCTTCTCCACATAGGTTGGAAACCCCACCCACTCCAACAAATCTTCCCCTTCACAACTATGGGGAGGACGTCGTCATCCCGACGATCTGCCTGCAGTACTCAAACTTCCCCCTTGGTAGAATCTTCGTGAACATATCAGCTCCGTTGTCGTCTGTATGCACCTTCTCAAGCTCCGCGTCCTTCTTCTCAACCACATCGCGTATCCAATGATACCGAGTCTCGATGTGCTTGGACCGGCTATGAAACGTCTGATTCTTCACAAGGTGGATCGCACTCTGACTGTCGCAAAGCAAAGTATACTGCTCTTGCTTCAGTCCCATTTCCTGCAACAGCTTCTTCATCCACAACAGCTCCTTGCAAGCCTCCGTCGCCGTAATGTATTCCGCCTCCGTCGTCGACAAGGCAACACACTTCTGCAACCGCGACTGCCACGACACCGCTCCTCCTGCAAACATCATCACGTAGCCCGAAGTCGATCGCCTCGTGTCTACATCTCCAGCCATATCAGCGTCGGTATATCCAACCAGCTTCGGCTCGTCACCACCAAAGGAAAGTCTCCAACCAGCAGTGCCCTGAAGATAACGTAGAATCCACTTGACCGCACTCCAATGTACCCTTCCAGGATTTGAAAGATACCTGCTAACCGTACCAACTGCATGAGCAATATCTGGCCTCGTACACACCATAGCATACATAAGGCTTCCCACAGCTGAGGCATATGGAACCCGCTCCATATCTTCCTTTTCGTCCTCGGTAGATGGACACTGTTCCTCAGTGAGCTTAAAGTGAGCCGCGAGGGGGGAACTCACTTTCTTCGACCCGTCCATCCCGAAACTCTGAAGTACCCGGTGAATGTACTTCGTTTGGGACAAGTGTAGCAGTTTGGACTCTCTCTCTCGGCTGATCTCCATCCCAAGAATAGTCTTCGCTGCGCCCAAATCCTTCATAGAGAAGGTCGCACCCAGCTGGCGCTTCAACTCCGCTATCCTAGTGGCATTCCGACCCACTAATAGCATATCATCAACATAGAGCAATAAGATGATAAAATCATCATCGGCAAAATACCTCACAAATGCACAATGATCCGACTTCGTCCGTGCATAACCATGCTCCCCCATAAACGACTCGAACTTCCTGTACCACTGCCTCGGAGCCTGCTTCAGACCATACAAGCTCTTCCTCAACCGGCAGACCAAATGTGACTTGCCCTTCTCACAGAATCCCTCTGGCTGCTCCATGTACAACTCCTCCTCAAGATCACCGTGGAGGAATGCCGTCTTTACGTCCATCTGCTCGACCTCCAAGTCGAAACTGGCTGCTAATGCTAGCACCACCCGAATAGACGAATGCTTGACGACAGGCGAAAAGATCTTATCATAATCCACGCCTTTCCGCTGACCGTAGCCTTTGACTACCAGCCTCGCTTTGTATCGAGGGCGAGTAGCATCTTCCGTCTGCTTCACTCTGAACACCCATCGATTCTTCAAAGCCTTCTTGCCCTTTGGCAACCGCACCAGATCATAAGTGGAATTGGTGTGCAAGGAACTCATCTCCTCCTGCATAGCCACCATCCACTCCTGCCTGTGTTCGTCTTCCATAGCCTCTGCAAAACTTTCGGACTCCCCCCCGTCAGTCAATAGCACATACTCATCCGGTGAGTATCTCGTAGATGGTCGACGATCCCTGTCACTCCTTCTCAGTGGAGCCACTGGTGCTGGCTGTATACCGACAGCCTCCGCCCCTTCAGGAACTACCTCTCCGGCATGCTCATCCTCTTGAAGGACACCCTGACCACCATCAGCAGGCTGATGATCAAGGTTGGAAGCAACTCCATGTACCGGCTCCCCCATAACTGGATCCTCTGCGATGTCCTCTGGAAACTGCTCGAAGCGAAATGACTCTAACTCAGGCAATTCCTCAGCCTCAGAAGGCGTCTCGGAATCCTGAGTGTTGGTCATGGTCTGATCCTCGACGAACACCACGTCCCTGCTTCTGTAGAGCTTTCCTTCCACTGGGTCGTAGAGTCTATAGCCAAACTCATCCCGACCATAGCCGACAAAGACGCATCGCCTCGTCTTCGGCTCAAGTTTGGTCCTCTCGTCCTTCGGTACATGCACGAAGGCTTTACAACCAAACGCCCGCAGGTGACTGTATGACGGCTCTTTGCCGTACCATACTTTGTCAGGCACATCACCCTGCAAAGGAGCACTAGGAGACAAATTAATAATATAAGCAGCTGTGAGAAGAGCCTCACCCCAATAACTGCCCGGCAAGTTTGCTTCTGACAGCAAACACCGCACCCTCTCCATCAGTGTCCTGTTCATGCGCTCCGCTACACCATTGAGCTGAGGTGTCTTTGGCGGAGTCTTCTGGTGTCGTATCCCTTGCTCTCTGCAATACGCATCAAAGGGACCGATGTATTCGCCGCCATTGTCGGACCGAACACACAACAACTTCTTGCCCGTCTCCCTTTCAACAGAGGCCTGAAACTCCTTGAAAGTAGGCAGCACCTGATCCTTGGTCTTTAAGGCATAGACCCAAACCTTCCTGGAACAGTCATCAATAAAAGTCACAAAGTAAGAAGCACCACCAAGAGATTTTACCTTCATAGGACCGCAGACATCCGAGTGAATCAACTCGAGCAACGCCGGTTTCCTCGAACTTGGGTGACTTTGGAAAGACACCCTATTTTGCTTCCCAGCTAAACAGTGCGTGCATTTCTCCAACTTTGTAGACTTGAGCCCTGGAATCACCTTCCTGTTCACCAAGTAGCTCATCCCCTTCTCGCTGATATGGCCGAGCCGCATGTGCCACAACTCGGTAGACGCATCACTGACTGCGTTCACCTCCTGTGCCCCCTCTGCGCTCCCCTCTATATAGTAGAGATCGGACTTCTTGCTTCCTCTGGCAATCACCATCGAACCTCTGGAAAGCTTCCACTGACTGTTCCCGAAGAGACTGAAGAATCCCTCGTCATCCAACCTTCCAACCGACACCAGGTTGAAACGGATATCAGGGACATGACGAACATCCTTGAGAACAAGAATCGCACCCGTCTTCGTTCTCAAATGCACATCTCCAACGGCAACCGCCTTCGACACATCTCCATTGCCCATCTTCAACACGCCGCAGTCGTCTGTCGTGTAAGTGGCAAACAGTACCCTATTGTGAGATACATGTGCTGAAGCCCCTGAGTCCACCAGCCAAGAATTGTCATCGCAGGCGAGGTTAGTAATAACCTCATCACCTACGACGATCACATCGCCTCCATGCACCGAGGCCGCTGTCACGCCCCAGAACCAGAATACTGGAGAGCGGGGGCAGACATAGCCAGCTACGTATATTGAAATAGAATACATCTCAACTATACGGTCACGACTGTCTAGATATGAGGGTTTACTACAAGCCAACAGTCTCTTAAGGTCAAGCCTATTGTCTCAATCTCAAGCAAGTAATAATTACAAGATGTATGATCATTAAATATACAATAAAAGGCGTCCCAAATATTACATATCGGCTGATCATGAAGCTAGTCGTACAAAATGCTAGGACTAGCAAGAGTTAAGTCATACATGATCAACCCTAGGATTTGTTAATCATGTTTACAGCCCGTAGGCAGACAGTAAGTAAAAGTGCATCGAGCTAACAGGTGCTCGTCGGCTAAACGCCTCAAAAGAATAAATTTACAATAGAGTGAGCGAAACAAAATAGAAAACCCACTCGTAGCCCGGGTTCCTTCTAGTCGCCACCATCGGGCTGGAAGCTTGGTAGATCCTCGGGAGCTGCTCCGAAATCTGGCCACACAAAACCAGCTGGGTCAACCCCAGAAAGAGCAAGTGCCACAAGGGGGCCACGAAATAAGAACAAAAGCCAGCAATCAGCACAAGAAAATCTAATATTAAAATTAAAACTTATGAAAACATGGCAGGGTGATATACGACGAGATAACCATGGGACTATTCCGATAACCAGGTTACAACCCGTAAACCAGACAAGGACCGGGGTTGTAACCCTTCATCTGAACAGAACTTGGTTTCCCACCATTTATCGACAAGATAATAATGCAAGGAATCAAGACAGGAAGCAATCTTGTACTGCATCAAGACATGACTAGACTGGTTATACCTCATTCAATCAATCACGGCCAAGCAGATCCTACGGCTTACTACTTTAACTAACTAGGGTTGTCACAGGCCTAATTACTAACAAGATGCAGTGAGATGGTTCCACAGCCACAAGCCCTGCAGACCATCCAGGCTACCCAGGACGAAAGATTAGGGTTGAATTCAGGTGGGTACATCGTCCGGGAGACAAATGTACCCTTAGGTGACTTAGAGGGTGCAACACTCGACGGTGCGCTAGAAATGTGCCCTACTCGACGGCAGGCTACAGATCCCAAGAGCGCCCAGGTAACGGGATTTCCTGTAGCTGTGTCATCTCTTCATGACTACTCTGTTATTCTAGTTATTAACCTTAATCCATTTTAGTAGGTACTCCTGACCGTGGTACTCAGGAGTCCCATCCTAGACATGATGCGAGACTGGACCAGTGGATTAACAAGCAAGCAAGAAAGAATCACCCACGCTGTCCCTTGAGCGTGCGTGACTTTTCACGCAGCTGCTCCCTTGAGTGTGCGTGACTTTTCACGCACACTGCTCCTTGAGCGTGCGTGACTTTTCACGCACACTGCTCTGTAGCGTGCCGCCGCTGTAGTGTTCTCTTCTTGCTTTCCCTTGTCGCCCTTCTTCTCTCTCTTCCAAGCGAAACAATTCCGCTTGATATGGCCCTTCTTACCGCAATGGTAACACTCTGAGTCCTCGTAACGACCCTTGGACTTCCCCCGGCTCTTGTCTCTGCCACCACCTGGACCCCTGCTTTTGCCCCTTCCGCGGCTCTCTGAAACAAGTGCCTCTGAGTGGTGGGATGTGGATGAAGTGCCCTGAGAACGTCTCCGCATCTCTTCATTCAACACCCCGCTCTTGGCAAACTCCAGACTGACCACGCCCTCTGGAGCAGAAGCGATCATAGATACTCGTACGGTCTCCCACGAGTCTGGCAATGTACACAGCAGCCACAGTCCCTGAACTTCGTCGTCGAACTTGACTCCCATAGAAGATAGCTGGTCAACCATGCCCTGGAACTCACTCAAGTGATCCGAAATAGACGCCCCATCCTTGTACCACAGACCCATCATCGTTCGAATCAGGAACAACTTGTTTATCCCGGTCTTCTTCGCATACAAGGATTCCAGCTTATCCCACAACGTCTTCGCGTGCTCAATATTGGCAACGTGATTGTACACGTTCTCGTCAACAAACTGCCTTATGTACCCACACACCTGTATATGCTCGAATGTCCAGTCCTCCTCGAATTTATCACTGGGCCTCTCGGATGCAAACACGGGTAGATGCAGCTTCTTGACAAATAGCAAATCTTTTATCTTGCTCCGCCAATAATGATAGTTTGTGCCATTAAGGTTCACCATGCGCACCGGCTTCGCGTCCATCTGTCCTCTCTGGTTCCTCTGTCAACTCCTGACACCCTTTGAACCCAAAGCTCTGATACCACTCTGTTGGGAAAGAAACGCGGAAACCTTTCTCCAAACCGGAGAGTACCTGCGAGAGGACCGAGCAATACAACGCACGAACCCAAAAATAGCCACACAAAAACAATCACGCAGACACAGAGAATTTTTGACGTGGAAACCCTTGCGGAAAAAAACTACGGGACGATCGGAGTCCAACCCTGAGAAGCCTCCACTAATGGAATAGAAGAATTACACCCTCTACAAACTCCTCCCGATCCAAATCGGATCCCCACAACACTCAGAGATAAGAACAATGATTACAAGGCTACGAAGAGCGAGAACGACGAGTAGAGATTACCCGAACACGATCTCCTTCGAACAGCGACCTTCAATCCTCCGTCTTCTTCTCCGAAGTTGCAATGGCACTCTTGCCTCCTTCTCTCTCCAAAAGTTGTGTTACGTTGCGATAATGAGTTAGGGTTGAGAAAACTCAATATATCTCCCTAATCCCGCAACCAACCTGGACCGTTGGATTAGATCCAATGATGAAAACTCATCCAGAAATCCGCTTCAGCCCCCGACGACACAGAGTTCGGCCAGAACTCTGTGTGGGGCAACCAGCACCTACTGGCCAAACCCTGGAACGGCCAGACCAAGTTCGGCCCGAACACGCCATGGGACCGAGTTCGGCCCGAACTCGGATCCCCTGCTTCCAGCAGCTCCAGCAGCAGCAGCAGCAACTCCGTCGCCTACTTCCCGAGCTTCTCCGACATCGGACGGCGCTCGTCGCACTCCGGGGTCTTCTCCACATAGGTTGGGAACCCCACCCACTCCAACACTATATTTGGGGTCTATAAATTCAAGGGGTAGTGAAAACAGCTTTCACGCAACTCTCTTCTATTCTTCTCTTCTCTACATAAGCTCTTCCTCTACATGAGCTTTTCCTCTACATTCAGAAGCTTTACATATGTTTTTTTAAGAAGTCATTTATCCAGAAGCTATACAAAATCTCTATTTAGCATGGATCAAATACTAAGAACACGAAGGTACACTAAATAGGCTATATTTTACGTTAGATAATTTATGTAATATTATTGTCGAACGTTTTCCTATCCGATATGAATTTATATTAAAGCACATCTTTGCTTCTAGTTGTTTATTATTAGATGATGAAAAAACATAAAATTTTGTTCTTGAAGTTAAATTTACAATCACCGTATATAAATATTCATGTTACTCCACCATCACAAGAATTGATAATATAAGTAGTAAACGTCCTTCTAATATCCAAACTGTTAATGTGGGTCATACTTCTTCTCAACAAGTTGTTACATTTCTGAAGTAGAACGTATATTAGATGAACGTGATAATGATGATGATGAAGATAGTGATGATTTAATTGAAAATTTAGATGCGTTAGATAATAATGTCGATAATGTTAGGTGCTCCTGAATTATTTGTCGAAAAATTATTTGATAGTTGTTCTAATTAAATAAACAATATTAATAATAAAAACAACTAATTTTATAGAAGTAAATAAGAAACTTTGCCAAAACAACTAGACTAACATGTTGCTTCTTTTGTTCGAGCTCTCTAGCCTAGTGATATTAGAGCAGACACCCGGAGGGCGACAAGATTTGAGCCCCCCAATTGTGTGTGAGTGGAATTTCAAAAAATAAAAATAAAAAAAACATGTTGCTTCTTCTCTATTCTTTCTTGCTTGCTGCTATCCTTCTTTTCTCCCCATCTTTTTTGTTTTATTTCTCTCTGCCCATCTCTCCCCAAACCCCCTACCCAATGAGGAAATTTATTGACACATTATGTGCGCCAATAGAGATGACGCATTTACGTGGAAAATAATTAATTCCACGGAATTATTTTACTAAAAAAAATCATGGACTTTTGATCCATAAAAAAATAATATTTTTCTATGGATTGGACAAGTTTTATTTTCCACAATTTTAGAAGAAAATATAAAAAATGATAATTTTTGGAAAATAATTTCATTAAAAATATAATCTATCAAACATTACAATTGGTGAAAATTTATGATGTAAATATTTTCCATGGAAAAAAAAATAAAGCTCAAATCAAACCCAACCTATATTTTATTTTCCACATTTTCCAACTGCACCCTTGGATTTTATTTTGTAAAGATAACTCTAGTATTGGACGACACATGAACATTTTCTCTTACCTATCTACTTCAGTCAACATGACTTCTTGGCGTTCACTAAAAAATTGACGTCTCCAATCTTCAGTTCGTTCAACACTTTCCCAACGGAAGTTAGCTCGCTAAAGAAGAAAGGAGACGAAACCTATGTTCTAGCAGACGAAAACATGATAAAGAGAAGAAAGACGATACTATGTTGCATGCTGATTTCAATGTTTCGTCTACTACCAACCCAACCCAACCTATCGCAACACTCCTCTTTAACCGGGTTTAGGGCCAGCACTGAATATATTAAACACACCAAACGAAAACCAACAAGATTAATTATAAATCCAATATTCCATGTCTACTTGCAAATATATATATATATATATATATATATATATATATATATATATATATATATATTTGAAGCAATGGGTAATTGTGGCAAACTCGCTTCCACTGGAGCTTGAACTCCCGACCACTTAGGCTGCATGCATCTCCCTTAACCCCTATATATATATATATATATATATATATATATATATATATATAAGCCAAATATTGGAATATTGGATTTGTAACTTTTATATATATATATATATATATATATATATATATATATATATATATATATATATATATATATATATATATATATAAGCCGGGCGCTTGTAGCTCAAGTGGCTAGGCGCACCGGCACTTGGGGCATCGGACGGAGTTCGAGCCCCCACGGGGGCGGCTTGGTGGTTCGCCCACGGCCCCCGGGCCAAGCGGTGGCTGGGTGTCTTTGACACGACCGTTTGGTTTTTGAAAAAAAAAAAAAAAAAAAAATATATATATATATATATATATATATATATATATATATATATAAAGGAATGCCACGGTCGCCATTTTATTGATCAATTTTTTGGATTAATTTGGTATCTAAATTTTGTATAAAAATCGTTAAAAATACATATGTGATGGTCAGGGACGGAGCTATGTATAGGCCAAAGGGGGCCCTGGCCTCCCCTTAAAATTGATAAAAAGTTCAAAAAAATTTATAGGCCATGTGTTAGTTCAAGCACAATAATGGTTAATGATTCACAACTCTCTACAGTTTTGTTCTTAGTTAAAATTGTTCATGCCGATGCTTCTGTCTACAACACAAAAACTGTAACACAATTCGGCCAACCCACAACGAAGCCAAACATCGGCCCCATCCTCTCATTCGTTTGTTGTTTTTCCTCGGCGCTCTGACGACCAAAAGCTTTCCGACACGTTGAGCATCCCATCTCCTCCAAGTCTCGACTGCCAGCTCTCGCCCAAAATTTTAAATCTTTTGAGCTTCCAAGTCATTTAATTAATTTTATTATTATCTAGTTAGTCATGATTTTTGAGCCTTGCTTTTGCTTAGTTGCTTACTTTGAAAAGAACATCAGTAAAAATATTGGCTGTATTTTGGCTTTTTAAGGTTTTGTCTTGTTTATCAATGCAACAGCTCCAGACTATTATGACGTGATTATTATTATTATTATTTTTCTCTTGAAAGAACATCAGTAAAAAAATATTAGCTTTGTTCTGACCTTTATAACGTGATTATTATTATTTTTTAATTTGTTTGGGTGCTCGGCCCCCCTGTAACGCAAGTCCTGGCTCCGTCCCTGGTGATGGTCACGTTCTTTATATTTATCATCCAGCCGTTACGTCGGCTATAATTGAACGTAAAACCATCATTTTGTACTCAACAAAAGCTATTTGTTAATGTAGAATTTCTTCGAACACCAATATTTCTAATCAAAAAACAAAAATATGACAAAATAACTATGAAAACTAATACACGTGACCATCACATATCTATTTTTATCAAAAAATATCAACGTAATCTACTTCAAGCACTCTTTAAACCAAAATACAAAAGTTAGGTAACAAATTAAGCAAAAAAGAATTCAATCACCAAAACGACAACCACTAAATTATTTAGGCACCATTTGGATAATTAACTCATATATATACATATGCCAATCATATGACCTGTGAATTCTCAAGGCAAGACTTTCATCAAGCAGAAAGACCCTGTTATCCAGAAAAGTGAACTTGCCCAAAAGGACACATGGATGAAAGCTTGAATGAATGAATGCATGTCGACAGCCGCTTTTTTGCCCTTTTTTTGTCTTTTTTTTTTTTTGTCCTTTCTCCTTTCCTTGGGTCCTCTAATGTACATTTTCGTTTATAAAATGCTTTACATGATACAAATCAAAATTGTGTTGTATTGCGGCGAATATCCACTCCTCGCCTATCCCTACAAGACCGTCTTGTTTAGGAATTAAACAATGTCGTGCTGTAAAAGATCACCTTTCCTTCCATGAGTTTTAAAACATGAAAGGGAACATCTTCATTCCAAATCCTAACAATTTATCCATTCTTAAAGGAGCATGAAATAAATGTCAACAGATTTGGCCAAAGAGAAAAAAATTTGTAAACCTAATGCAACAAGCTAATACCTGGAAGACCACGAGTATTTGCAACAAATTGAAGGCAGCAAGCAAGAGAAATAAACCAATTCGTCTTTGTCATGCTGCAACATATCTTGGTTGGGAGTTCGCTGATCAGCTCACTTCTACGTAGTGATAGTATATGTCAGAAGGGAATGACGTAAGGCAAAGCAAAAACATCAGCCGACTCAATCTGCAATCCCTTGGCCCAGACCCCAGGCAGTATTGAATCATCCTCGAGCTTTATCAGAGGCTTAGTGTTCTTGCTGAGGAGAAGCCACTCCTGGTCATCGTACTCGGTCCATTCAGTCATTTCCGGAACAGAATATACAGTGCTAATGTACTTGGCATCTGGATGGTCTGGTCGTGATGACATTCTTGATGATACTTTGCCAATATGACCAGAAACTACAGCAACGGGAGGCCTCAATACAACTGAAGGTGGGTGAGCTTCTGCCCTGCCATTTGCCTCGGTTTCCTTATTAACTAGGACTATCTCTGCCTTTGTCTTATCGACAGCGTCAAGCTCTGAGGAAGAAGAACATGAGGGAATATAATTCAACTTCAATGTCTTTCCATTCTCCATTATGGGGTAGGAGGAGGAAGCAGTTGTTTTGGGTAGCTTGTTAGGCAGCTCATCAGTTTCTGTGATCAAATGGAAAATGAGAGCAAGAAAGCAACATAAACCTAAAGGCAGTGTCAAATGGCATCTGTGATTGTTGACCCATCAGTTTCTGTGATCAAATGGAAAATGAGAGCAAGAAAGCAACATAAACCTAAAGGCAGTGTCAACATAAACCCCATAAAGACATTAACACAGGACTAAAATGATCACAAGAAACAGCAATGGGATATAAAATAAAATGACTCACCATGCAAGAAACCATTTAACTCAATCTCTTTCCTCTTCTTGTTTTTTTGATCAGAAAGAGTGGTGTTTGCATTTTCTGCAGGAGGGGCTATCAACTTAGTAATATCAACTACTTGATCCTTCGTCCTGATTTCTTCCAGCATATCATGTTCTTTTCTTTTGTGTTCACTTTTCTCCCTGATTTTCTCCTCTTTTTCCTTCTCTTTATGTTGGTCTTTATCTTTCCTTTTACTTTTCTTCTTCTCATTTCGATCTCCATCTTTGTGTTTCTCTCCCTTTCCCTCCTTGATTTTTTTCTCTTTACTTTTCTCTTTCTTCTCTTTCTTTTTCTCAGAAGGCTTTTCTGCTGATTTGTCCATCCAATCATTTGTTCTCTGCTCAGTACCAATACTGTTTGGAACCATTCCGCTATCTTTGATTGCTTCTTTCTCCATCTTAGGTGCAAGGCCAATGCCTTCAGCACTTCTTGGAATTGAAGGCATGAGATTCCCCACTTGTTGGCCCATTCTGTCAATTTTTCTTTGCGCCACTCCAACAAGATTTGGAACCACATTGTTACTTGCACCTCTTTCCTTGTACATTGAAATTTCAACATCTCTGACTCTTTCTTTCTCCATCTTGGGTGCGAGGCCAATGCATCCAGTACTTCGTTGAATCGAAGACGAGAGATTCTGTGATTGCTGACCCATCCCGTCATTTTTTCTTTGTGCTGCCCCAGGAGAGTTTATAACCAGATTGTTACTTGCACCCTTTTCCTTCTGCACTGAGTTGGTAGTGAATCCATTTTTTTTGGTAAAACCGATAAAATTGTCAACTGGCCAACCTGGGACGTTATTGCACCCAGCTCTTTCCTTTTGCATTGAGTTAGCAGTGAGCATGCCCTCAATTCTTTGACCTGAACCTGTGAAGTTGTTGACTTCTCGGCCTGTAACATTGTTGCTCGCACATTTTCCCTTCTGCAGTGAATTAGCAAGGTTGTTGCTCCCACTTCTTTCCTTCTGCAAAGAATTAGAAGTGACTGTGCCTTCGGTTCTACTTTGGAATGGACCTGTAATGTTTCCTGCTGGTCGACCTGCGACATGATTCTTTCCTGGCTCTGAAGAACTGAAGTCAAAAACATTTTCACCACTTGCATTTTTTTGCTTTGAAGTAGCAAATCCAGTGCCCATTCCCTCGGTTCTTTTCTGCGGAAGGGTGAGATTTTCATTTCTTTTCTGCAATCTACCAGCGAAGTCGGGAACCATCTTATTACTTTCCTTCTCCGATGCAGTTGAAATACCCCCGGTATCAAGTCTTCTCTGCGTTGTAGTGGTGAAGTTCGCAAGATTTCGTTCTGCAGCCCCTCGTTCTTCATTTCTGATACTCCTCCCCACCTCCTTTGTAAATTTAGAATCTTGGACTTCAGACTTGCAGTTGTATCCAAACTTGTCTTCTTGACGAATCTCAGGCGGTATTGCAGTTTTTGTATCCTCTGATGTCCTGTTTTTATCCTTGTCCCTGTCCTTGTCCTTTGTCTTATCTTTGTGCTTTTCTTTTCTATTTTTCTCCCTCTTTTTATCTTTGGTTCCATCTTTGTCCTTTCCTTCTTTACCTTCTCCTTTTTCTCTGTCCCTCTTCTTCTCCTTTTTATGCTTCTTTTCTTTGTGCTTCTCCTGAAAAACATAATAGTTTACTTCAGTATTCACTAGTATTTAACAACGGAGCTGAACAGAAAATTCACTGCTTAAAGAAAGTAGATTCAGTTAAAAAGATATGGCAAGGGATGAAAATAACACCAACATCATAAAGATTTTACTCAAATAAGAAAGTTATTTATGCTTCAAAGCCCAAAAGCACTTTGTTGTCAATGGTCTGCATTCTGTAACAACAGCCAGGTAATATGGTACTAAAAAGTGAAGTATAGAAGGTAATGTTACTTAAAATGCTAGCCTACAGTGTAAGCAAATCAAAACACAAAAGCTTCCAGTGAACAGAAGTTAAGAAGGCCCTACCTCAGTTGCATTTTGGTAAAACGGATTGTTTAAGGATAGCATATCAAATTTACACCTATTGCATAACATGTATTGTCCTCTCAACATTGTCTGGAGGAAGATCCGATGAGAAACAGACCAAAAAGAAGATGATTGTTGTATCACCAAACTAGTGGTGTCCTACAAATAAGACATCGGAAGTGTGACTTACATCCAATAATAGCTCCCTTTACAATGTATACAAGAATAAAGTCCCACGAAGAAACAAACCCACAAGTTATATCTACATCACCTCATAAGGAAAGCATTGCCAAAGAAGCAGTGGGATAGAAAGACCACAAAAATACAATAATTCATGCTAAACTGTTCATCAAGTGGTGTGTTACAAATCAAGGTTCAAAGTATCGGTATCGGAATCGGTATCGGACTATTCCTATGAGTATTGGTATCGGCGATATCGGTAGTATCGGCGGTTTCGGATCGGAGTATCGGATTTTTTGGTATCGGGGAACAAATAATTATTAATAAATTATTTACATTTAAAAACATATATTTTATACATTTAGGCATAATTTTAAGTATTTTCAGTGTTATTTCTTAGTAGTTTTGAAATTAAATGAAATAGTAGTCACCCTTACCGATTGGTTTACAAACAATAGATGTGATTTTCTTCAATTGATGTGATTTTCTTCTTTTACATGCTTCTACAACCTTGTTATGCTTTAAACCCTTGTTGATTTGTCTTTTTTGTTTAATTTTCTTTGTCGAATTGACTGGAACAAAGACCCCCAATGTCGGTATCGGTCAATACTTGGTATCGGTCGGTATCGGATCGGAACATGCCAAACCGTATCGGTATCGGCCGTATCGGATCGGTATCGGCCGATACTTTAAACCATGTTACAAATAAGAGATTGGAAGTGTGACTTACATCCAATAATAGCTTCCCTTTGCAATGTATCAAAGAATAACTTCCCATAAAGAAACAAACCTAGGAAAGACCACAAACTTACAACAATTCGTGGTAAACTGTTCAGCTCAAGAACTTTATTACAACACTTAACTAAGTCAGCAACCAAAATAGTGTGCAGAATAACATCATGTAATTGCTCAAGTTATTTTCATTAAATTCTCTCTGAAGTGAACCTCTAACCAACAACACATCCACCTATGGGTCTACTTTGGTATTTGTCCCATGCACAGAAGTAGTTTGGGCCTCAATTCCTGTTGTAAACATTGAAGCAACTTACAAGGAATGAATCCCTTATAAAATAAACACAATCAAGATTGGTAAAAGCTCAAGACATCCTTAGACTTAATTTCAGGTTACAAGAGGACAGATAAGAATGTTACTGTCTACACAAGACATCCTAAATTCCTAAGTTCGCACGAACTCAAGCCAGGAAGAAGTTTCAAAGAATTGGAAAATTACAATGGGCTTACATTGAACTCCCACTATTTCTTTACAATACCGCAATTAATTCATACATAAATTTAATTAACACACCGCATCTAATTTTCTACTCCTTTTCAGACAATGTTACCGGCTGTGTCAAATAAAGTTATAAACAAGATCAAAATAACTGTCTGATTGATATCTGCTTACAAATATAATCAGTTTATGTATATTGCCGTGTAAGTTGGTTATAACTTCTACTGACTAAACCAATAACTTCCTGATTCTAGGTTTAGATGCTCACCACTGCAACATCGTGTATTAATAAATCATATCGCATAATTACCAGGATTAGACTACAAAGAACATGAACTGAAGTTTTACAGAAATATAAGGTTTTTGTTAGTGTTACAAGGACATGGCCATTAAGCAGCTGAATCAAAGTAAAGGATTCAAGCAGCCGACCCAAAAATTTGGGATAAAGGCTCTGTTGTTCTCGTTTTCTATTGTAATATTGCACAGAAGAAGAAAATTCCCAGTTAGATTTGAAGTATGTGCAATATGTTTTCACAAAAACTATCCTGTTGCTAAAAGTACATGTTAGATCAAACATTTTCTGAATCTTAAACAAAAATAACGATCAACAAACTTAGGCCAAGGTCAAAACTTAAAAGGAGATACAGAGAATTCTTCCATCACCATGTTAATTCTACCTTGGACCTAATTATTCTCATGAGAAAGTGCTAGTTTGTCTTGCTCTCATATCAGGTGGCTAGGGATGAGAGAGAAAATAAGCCCTCCACCTACTGTCACTATTTGTACCATTCTCAGTAGTATTAATTCACTGAAACTTTCCATCAATCATCATGAAGTCATCCATCTCAATCATGTTATTTTAATAGCCCCAACAGAATGAAAAATGATACAGTAAACAAAAGTCTGGTTTTGCAGGTGCGTGGCTAGGCAATAACTACGAGAAGGAACAATTGACAGAAAATAATCATCGGTTTAACGGAAATCATATTCTTTCTCTGTAGGTTAGAAGCTGTGCATTTTTGTTGTACAATGTGCAAAAAAGGCGTTAGCAATTGAAGTTAGTAACAGTGAGATGTCCAAAAGTGATGTCAAGTTCAATACTAATAATCAATAATATCATATAAGGAGAAGGATATACATGCATAAGAATTGCTTCATATATTTCCTATCCACGGAAAACTTTAAGGCATCGAATTCAAATCAGATAAAGATTTTATGTAGGCTTGCCTGTTTAAGAAAAAAAAAAGCTTACATTAGCAATTCTCTCATTTCCAAAGCCGCATAGGCCATTATTTTGGGCAAAACAAAAACAAAAATAAAAATAAAAATAAAAATAAAAATAAAAATAGGCTGATGAATAATATTTTGATATACACAGTGATCCGTGTAGATGTCTGTAGCAAATATTACAAATATCATGCACATCCACTTACTGTTGTTCTTTTTCCAAAAATGATCGGTTGATAGGATGCTAACAAAGTGGTACAACAAATTCATTCATACATAAATGCTCGTTATGCAATAATAAAACAAATGCAGTTTCAACTCTCCTTTGAAACATCACTATCGTCATCTTAAACATATTAAGGCATCATCCTCACTATCACTGACCCTTAAACACCTGTGAACTCCAATTGGGAATCAGACAGAGACCTCTGACTAGTGTCCTTGAACAAATGGACTGCTTATGTTTAGAAATACCTAATGGACAACAAATTTAGAGAGAATATGCTTACTTGCACATAGCAAAGTCACAGTGACTTGGAACAGTTATGTCCAAGTATCCAACAGTTAGGTTCAGCTACATATCTAGACAGTGACACCAACACAAGTCCAAAGCCTGAATTGTGAGTTCATATCCTTTTACAGCTATTACATTGTTTTTACATCTAATACCAAATTAGTTATCCACAGTTGAGGTCAATCTTTGGAGAATGGGGCCAGTCCAGTGATCTAGGAGAGACTTGGAGGTTTGCTCCCTCCTCGTTGCACGAGGTTAAACTGCACTGACAAACAGGTCAGTTTCCTGTAGTGTAGACAGATAACTTTTTCAGTTGCATCGAGGCAAAGGATTTGACACCAGATCAAAAGCAGCCGAAGTAAATTTTGACATTCTTTCATGTAATATTTTTTTGCTAAGAACCAAAATTTGATCAATGATCAGTAAGGCTTATGTCAGGAGGTGGAGATAATCATCCAGAGCTACAACACCAAATAATAAATATTAGGGCTTGTTTGGTAAATGGGATTTGAATTTGGATTTGGACTTGGAAATCCAAAATTCAAATCCAAATCTTGAATTTCTAAATCCCATTTACCAAATCCATTGTTTGGTTTGTCTATTGGATTTGGTTGAAATCCAAATTCAATTTTTGGATTAGAAAAATAAAATTTGACATTGAATTATAATAAAATATTAATTAATTAAGATTAAATATAATTAATATATTAATTAATTAAGATTATAATAAAATGTTACTAAATAAATTAATAATTAAGACTATAATTATGATTAATAAATCAATAATTACGATTATAGTAAAAAAAATTATTAATAAAATAATATATTAATTATTAATTAAATATTATAATTATAATTAATAATTAAATAATTATGATAATAGTTATGATTAATAAATTATTAACTAAGAATATAATGATGAATAATAAATTATTAATAAAAATTATTATAATATATTAATTCTTAAATTCTTAACTAAAAATTATTAACTATGATTATTATTGTGATTAAAATATTATTAATTAAGATTATAATAAAATAAGCAAAGTATTAATTATGTAAGACTAATTATTAATTATGATTATAAATGGATATTAATTAATAAATTATTAGCTAATATTATAGTTATGAACTTATGATTAATAAATAATTATAATTATGATTAATAAAGTTATAAATTATTAATTATGATTATTATAAAATACTGAATAATAAAATTATTAATTATTAAATTATTAATTTAGATTATAATTATGATAACTAACTATCAGTTGATTTTTTTATAAATAATAACTAACTATTAGTTATGAAAAATAATTTTTAAAATAATAATAATGAGTAATTTTTAACTATTAGCTAATTTTTAATTAACTATAAATTAACTTTTTTAAAATAATTATAAAAGAATAATATATATATAAACTAATTATTAATTAGTATTAACTAAACATATAATAAAACAACTAAATTATTAAAAAATAATTAACTTTTTCATCCCAAATCCAACTTTTGGATTTGGTCATACTTTCCAAATACAAATCCATCTCCAACCAAACATAGGATTTCATGGATTTGGCTCCAAATCCATAAAATCCTAAAATTCAGCCAGGCCCTTATTTACTTCATACCAATTAGCATTTTACTCAAACTTCCTAAGGCATAAATGAGAAGTATTACCTGTATTTCAAACCACCGCAAATATTATGGAAAGTGTAGCATAAAAAACCGAGTTGGAAGAGGGTGTGATGTTGCCCGCGTTATATTGTTAACCAGAGTTGAAAGGTGAAAATATGAAAGATCATCTATGCTTTGAATTTTCCAGATTGAGAAATATGATACTAGTTTCATGGAATTATATACCGTAGAATTGCCCAATTAAATGTTAAGCAACAAAACTAAACTAAAAATACAATTTCTTCAAAATTCAAATGGCTATCTATTAGTTGACTATAGTTTGGAACAAATATATAAGTCGGGGCCATACATGCCTTGCTTTCTCTACAAGTATATATTGTAGAAAAAGATCAACAGAAGATTTTTAATTAATTCTGATAGTGTTTAGCAAAGTCATTATACTTAAATACTCGATTCACTAGTTAACACCTCAAACATGCCAACAACAGTACTGGCATCATACTAAGGGAATGCCATTGTTATTAAATAAATTTAAAACTGAAGATAATTTAACTTTAAAGTGAGAAAAAAAAGTTCCACATAAATAGCAGGCCCTTTCGTGAAGCCTATACAAACCATATAGAATGACAAAAGAAATGTAGAACATAATGATTTGCATTAAAATATGATCACCAAAAAAAATTATGTAGCACATGTTACAAAAAGTTGCAGCTCGTATTTATTGTCAGTAGATACCCACAGAGGGCTGTGTACAATAGAACCAACGGTTCCACCATGCAAGTCAACTTCATTGTCTTCACCTTTGGACAAAAACCATCTATCCTGAGAAGGCTTCCCCAAAACATTGTTCGACATGTCACTACCAAATGCCATCAGTCTCACTTTTTCCTCAAATGCTGAAACTTTCCTATTGGGTCTATGAATCTGTTTGCACATTTATTCTTCCCTATTTTAATCACAAAACCAGCTCAAAGTTCTGATCCCTGTCATCTACTCCACGCTCTTTTCCAAGCCCCTATTTCCCGATAAAATACTTTGCATCTCCATCATCACCACCATCTGAACATTTTTCATCTAAATAGATTAACTAAGAAATCAACCTTTTCTCATTTCGCCCTTGTCATCACACCATCTAAGCTGAACCAACACATGGAGCGGTTGGACCATCTGTGTCAAACAATAACACCCAGCTCGGTTATTGTTGAAAATATTTAGTATTTTAGCCTGAAATGTCCAAAGATGCAAAACCAGGCAAAACATTTCTGGAATTGGCCATAACTTCCCAAATATTTCTGAAAGTGGCCAAGAATTGGTCAAAACTCTATAAATAAGACTAAGATTGACAGATACTTTTCAAAAATTGGTCAAGAAGGCCAAATTACATAGTTTATTTAGTCTTGCTCCAATTACCAATGCTTTAAAAAAAATCAACCCGATATGTAATAGGTTGGCTAACAAGTTTACAAGCAAATAAACAAAATCATGCAATTGTGCAATTATTCAACATAAAACTACATAAAGAATTTGTAGAAATAAGGTTAGCTTCAACTTTATGTTTTGTCATATTTAAAAAAAATAGCATCTAAAAAATCTGTGAAGTGTCCAAACTTGACACCTCAACACTACCATCATGAACCACAAAAGTTGCCACACATTTGTACTACGGCTAGGAACCTTGGTAAATGTGCCTTCATCTATTCCATGTTATATAATAAATCGAAGTTCATAGTCTCAAAGTTTGATTTGGGGCTTGTTTTCTTTCCAGTAAAATCTTGATAAAGTAGGAATCCTGGTATGTCTTAAACATTAAATTTTGACTCGAGACTTGTTTTCTTTCCAGCAAACCACCTCTAATGTCTACCTTCAAGCAAACCACCTCACTTTCCAGCAAACCACCTCAACACTACATAAAGAATTTGTAGAAATAAGGTTAGCTTCAACCTTTTGTTTTGTCATATTAAAAAAAAAAAAATAGCATCTAAAAAATCTGTGAAGTGTCCAAACTTGACACCTCGACACTACCATCATGAACCACAAAAGTTGCCAAACATTTGTACTACGGCTAGGAACCTTGATAAATGTGCCTTTGTCTATTCCATGTTATATAATAAATCGAAGTTCATAGTCTCAAAGTTTGATTTGGGGCTTGTTTTCTTTCCAGTAAAATCTTGATAAAGTAGGAATCCTGGTATGTCTTAAAACATTAAATTTTGACTCGAGACTTGTTTTCTTTCCAGCAAACCACCTCAACACTCTCATCACTTTTATCTCATCTGCCACGCTAATGTCTATCTTCAACATGACATTCTAAACCTTCACCTCATCATCAAAGCATCTAAGCCTTCTACCAGTAAAATTGGCTATGGAGTTCATTTTTTCTATCGCATTGAGACCAGGGATCGAAGCCAACCTTCCCACTAACCCATGTCCACCCCACCAACCGTTGGGCCACCCCCCGGTGGCTATGGAGCACAATTCTAAAATGAGAATTTACCCCAAAAACAGCATTAAAGACTTTGTTGACCGCTAAATCTCTAAAAACTCGCCAGCATGACATAATGGAACTACCAGCTCCATTTACCAGGCTCTTAAACCTACACAAAAATGCTTTAATCTAGTTTCATTTGATGTAATAGATTCAAGTTTCAGCAATCAATCCATTGTAATTTGACATCAAATTTGGCTACAGACTCTTTCCCCAGCACAAGTAAACTTGAACAAGTGCACTTTATTTTCATCATTCTAGCTTTGCAATCCTAGCAACTATTCATCCAAGAATAAAATTGTGCCTTCAATCATATCTTCCTCGCAGCATTAAGCATGATAACATTGTGCAACATAACCATTTTAAATGTAGGTCATGATGTATATAAATTATAAATTGGCGTAGGATCCAACAGGAACCAACTACAAATAGATAGGATGTAAGAAGTTACTACAACATACCATTTGTCATGGAAAATCAAAACAGTAACACTCCTAGAGGTAAAGGTAATCAATATAGAGTAATCAACAAGTGAGTTTGAGACGGAAAAGGCACCATACAATGTTACAGATATAACGACACTACAAGAAAAACTAGGACACAATGCGATGGGAATATGGCAATTCTCCCACAATTTTTTAAGAATTTTCTTGAATTTAGAGCAATTTTGGAGGCCGTCCTTGCCCCATATTGCGCCACCTCATCAATATGTCATGTCATATAAGTGTTATACTATGTCATTTAAGTTGAATCTAAATTACACATCAACAAGATTTATAAAAGACATGAAAATTTTAAATTACACTATTCAAATTCAATCCAGATCTAACTTTCTAAGTTTAATAACTTCTGTAGCAATGTTGTAAAAATCGCTAGGCGGACTCGGTGCGGCGGAGGTCCGCCTAGCGCCTAGCCCGCCTAGGCGGCCGCCTAGATTTTTTTTTTTTTTTGAAAATTTTGAAAATTTTGAAATTTTGAAATTTCAATGTTCTAAAATCCAAATACTATCTTAAAACCCAAACAAATATCCAAAATACAACTAAGAATAAACAAAATCAAAAAAAAAATCAAAAAAATTCAAAAAAACCCACCGCCTAAGGGCGCCTAGGGCCCGCCTAAGGGCGCCTAGGGCCCGCCTAGGGGCGCCTAGGGCCCGCCTAGCCCACCGCCTAGGGGGTTTTCGGTGCGGTGGGCGGGCGCCTAGCGCCTAGGCGGCGCCTAGGCCGATTTTTAGAACACTGTTCTGTAGTATATTCTTGCACAACTATAATCTTATCAAAATTAAAAAAATTAGATTTTAAAAAATTCTGTTTATCCAAATCTAGAATTAAAAATATATAATTATTCATATATACATATGAACTTATCTATAGGCCATTGCTAAGCAAGCTGTTTTGCATTATTTTGAATTTATCGAAATATATAATTTAAAATTTTAAAAAAATTTAAACTCGAGTAACTTAATCTAAGTGTAACATTAAATAGATAAATTTGATAAGCGTGTGGTGGATGGGTAAGTTTATATATATATATATATATATATATATATATATATATATATATATATATATATATATATAATGTTTAATTTTCTTTGTTAAGATAGAAAAGAAATTAATAGATCAAGTTGAAAACACAAATTAATTTTATTAGCACCATAAATAATTAATAAACTAGGGGATGTCATGGAATACACTTAAGGGGTTGATTGGCCAAAGGAGAGGAGAAGGTTATGTCACTTTGGATATGAATTTCCAGACTTTAACAGCTATTGTAAAACTCCAGATAGGGTTTATTCCATTGTTCTAAGATTTTGTACAACCAAAGTATTAATTCTCCAACTTCACAATTCCAACAGTTATATTTATTCCTTTGGCTCGACAATTGACATTAAATCACCCATCATAATATACCAATCATCACAGTGACCATGAATAATTACCTAAAGAAAGAAGAATCAGCACCAACTTCGGAAATTTACACTTAACAGTCACCTCAATCCTACGTTTTGTAACATTTCAGCCTAAGAATTCATGCTTTCCTGGAAACCTAGAAAAAGTACTCTCAGGTATGGTCAGTAGAACCTACAAAGATCTATAATTGTCATAGTACCATATACAAGAGTGCAAGGATTGACAACAATCTTAATCTGAGACCTACAAAACCATTCTATTCATAAAATGAATGTAATATAATTATCTGAAGATTGATATTAACACGTAAAGCATAAACTAATAAACCGTCATAGGAAGGAAACAGAAACTCATGTTTGCTAGATGATAAAAAGTTAAAAATCTGAAGAATATAACTAACTGAATATTGCAATCTACTTTTGGGGTTGGGGTTTTGGGGTGGGGGTGGGGGAGGTTGTTTTGTTGATTCTTGGGTTGATGCGTTTAAATTGTACATAGCCAAAGGATAGGTCAACATAATTGGCAACTGGTCTAGGATTTATGGCATGGTCCTCTCAATCTCAAGCTAACTTGCTAAGAATTTGGCATCAAAACAGAGGGTCGACATTAAGTCACAGCACGTCGTAAAAAACTGTCAATTCCTTAAGAATTTTCTTATGTTTCATAACCAACCACATTTGTGATGGGGAAGGCTTGGATGATGATGATGCTGACTAAGGGGTTAGGTTAAAGACATCAACAAGAAAGATGAACCTTATGCAAAGCAGCTCTCTTCATCAAATCTAGCCTTCTCTCATCCTTACAAGAGCGGCCCCACATCCTCTGCACTTGTTTCCCAATAAAAAAAATCTAGCTTAATACAGACCAGAGTAAACCTCCTTCCCAGATACTGTGTAAATCACAGGCTTCTTTCCACGTTCAATTCCTTTTCAACAGTTGATACCACAAAAACTCAAATCCAGAAATGGCAAAACATTCACCAAAACTCCCAGTTATGCCTTTAAACTTGTTTGAAACCTTAAACTCTCATCATAAATAATCACATTTTCACGTTCGATCATACTAGAGGAAGCATAAGCCAACAAGCAATTATCTAGTTTATTCTAAAGGATGTCCAATGCTACGAGATTCCTGCTTATTCATAGTCTGGGGAGGGTCAATATCTGTGCAATCTTAACCCCATACATATGGAGAGGTGGTTTCCGCTACTCAACACACTTCCTTGATGAAGCCAAAAAAAGAAAAAGAAAAAACAAGCCTTACCATCGGACCAGGTAACGCACACTCATCTCAATTCATCAAGTAATTGCAATTGCAACTTATATCCAGAAGATATGCCGTGACTACCTTATCATTTTAATCCATATAGATCCCATTTTCAGCTAAAAAGATTTGGTGCCAACCTTATGGTCATAACCCACATCATAGGGAAATCACACAGCATTTCGATGTAACTTCCCAGCAAATGATATTTGAGCGAGCAAAATCATTAATAACTGAGACATGTAAATATTTTCAAATATCGATAGTAACGTGTGCAGTATGTCAATTCCAACATAATCTATCAATTTCAAAGATCAGTAAAACAGTCCAACATAAAGGATGAACCTTTTTGAGCAAGTCCTCGTTGTTGTCACCGCTCCTCGCCGCCTTCTCGTATCCTGGTGGCGGAAACGGAAAGCAGCGAGACATTGCACCGCAAACAACTCCGATCACTGTCAACAACAACTGCTGCTGCTGCTGCTGCTGCTGCTGCTACTACTCCCTCTACTCGTTCCAGTTCGATGACGGACCAAAACCCAGTCTTCTTACCATCCACCATGTCAGACCCAAACTCATTTTAATCCTCAAACCCTCTCCTCCATTGCCCCGCCGCCCCCTGCGCCAAATTTAGGATCTGCGCACGCAACCTGAATCCCCCAAAATCCCAAATTTCACAACCGAAACCTCGAATTCAAGCCAAAGAAGGGATTTTGAAGCCTATTCCGCGGTCATCGGAGCGAAACCGGGTCGGATTCTAAAGTGCAGTCTTCCTCCATGGCCACGAAACGGGACCGAAAGAGAACAAAAATCCGATCTTTGAAGCCAGAGGCGCTGCCAATCAAGAAACCCTAATCAAGTACAGAGGGATCGAAAGGGCAGAGGGGATTGTTACTATGGGAGAGAGGAGGAGAGATTCTACGAAGGGAAACCCTAAAATTGATATTTTCTCCTCTTTCTCAATGTTTTTCTTCTCCCTTCCTCTCTCTAGAATCTAGAATTTTCTTCTGTGTTGGGGTCAGTTTGGGGTCAGTTTCGGTGTGGCTGCTGCCCTCCTCGTGTTTTTCCTCAATCTGTGTGATGGGGAAAAACCCCAAAATGGGAAGAGAAGGGTAGAGAGGAGTAGAGGAAGGGGTATTTATAGAAGACTGGCTATGTTATGATATGTATGTTTATGCGACACATTTATTTTTGAGGGATGGTTGGTCGTATTATCTTTTATAATTTACCATGTTTATCTGGTTTGGATATTATATATGATTGATCTCAACATGTGTAAAAATGATCAACACTATTGTTTGCACCTAAAAATAATGGTATGTGCACGTCGGATTTAGATATACCTATGAAAAGAAAATGGTCATCTCAAACAATCTTAGCCAAAAATGGACTAAAAATAACCTTGAAGATTACGAACGAACAACTCAAGTAGAACTTTTGTGCCGTTGGGTGCACCTCTGCTTCTGCATTTCGATGCACATCTTGATTCTACGAGCAATTCCGCGGAGCTGACGTCCAATTACTTCCACGAAGCTTCCAGTTGCTTCTGCGTCACTGCAAGTTTTGTGCCGTTGCTACTAACCGAATAAGTGGATGTTGAGGAGCTACCTCCTCAGTGGGATGTCAGGTGTAGCACCCACATTGGTTAGTGGTTACTAACCACCCTATTAGAAGGCAATGATGGTCTAACCTCCCGTGAGATGAGGAGAATGTGGGCGATTATCCCCACTACTAGTTGTTCACCTACTTAGTCCCGAGGAGCTTGTGAGTTAGCTTCGTGAAAAGCTGATATAGAGGTGCCCTCTCTATAAATAGCCAAATATTGGGGCTAGGATTCGGTCTTCTTCCATTTTTCTGAAATTCCACTACATGCATACAAGAAAGAGATCCCCAAGGTGTCACGCCCCAGTACCGAAATACGGAGACGGACTAGGCCAGCAACTCCATATGAGGTACGTAACGTCATACGGCGATCGTGGCTGTCGAGAGACTAGGGGGTACATGCTACAATCAAGTCTCCTATGGTCCCGCAGAGTTCTATGTCTCAATCAATCAAATCACATCAGCAATTAAATGAACATTAAAGATAAAGCAGTAAGGCGTCCCCGACGCTTCATCAAAATGGTCATGAGAGACTAGCTTTATAATTTAGCTATCTCAGAGGGTCAGGAGTACAAAATTATACACAGCTGCAGTCTGTTTATTTACAAGTCTGTACTGACACAAAATATCAAGTAATCCGGCTAACAGGTGCCGGTGGCTAAACGCCGCAAAAGTGTAAGCAGGAGTGGTGGAGAAAAAACCCACTCGAGTCCCCGAACCGCCATGCTCCTAGTATGCACCATGGATGTCAGGGAGGAAGATCGTGTCCTCAGGCTCTGCTACGGGATCTGGCCAAACAAAAACCAGCGGGGTCAGCCCCGAATAGCAAGTACCGCCAAAGGGACACAAGAGTTAAGATTAAAAATCCAGTTAATAGAATGATTGATAATAGTAATACTTATGCTACTATTATAGGGTAGCGCAACATCCTCGAACCCATGTGGCACCCTTACAACCAAACAAGGACAAAAGGTGCCGCATGGAGTCGGGACGTGTCGTACTCTATAATTTTTACATAAGTTAAAAGGTATAAACAATAAAATCTCTTGATCGTGACTTCGGTCGATAGCCTATCGCAGCACAATAACCAACCCAACAATCAAACAAGAACATGGGTTGGATCATGTACCATGATAGTCCACGTTCCTCAGTCATTCACAGAAGTAGCAATTCACAATCAGAATAAGTCTTCCGTTCATAACTTCGGTCCACAGCCTATCATAGTACGATAACCAACCCAACAATCAAACAAGAACATGGGTTGGATCACGTACCATGACAGTCCGCTTTCCTCAGTTATTCACGGAAGGTAATAGGATACAAGCGAGTCGTTTTCACGGCCAATCAAGTCTACGAGTTTCTAGTGGGACGAGGTTATCCTCGCGTCATGTTATTAGAAAATCCTCAGATCGTATCTTTCCAGCAAGGCTAGCCAACCCAGGGGTTCGCGTAGACATGTATGATTGAGCACAGGTCCCTCGTAAGGCCACCTTGCTAAAACATATAATATATAGCAGGAATTAATCGGATACAGTCATCCACTCATTGCAGATGACACAGTATCCGTGGAGACCAGCCGGCGCATCAAGACAGTATCTCAAGGCGGCTGGTGTAACACGATCTCGGGATTTTGCCCTTCCCATGCATCTAGTATGTTTAGTTGCCTAGTTTAACCCTAGGTGAAATCTTGGACTCACATGCTGTGGCCTGCATGATTATCCTCCTAAAGTCGTACTTTAGTACGAGTACCCCAAAGAGGATCCATGTCAATCAGTATGTCAAGATGTTCTACCCTCCTTAGTGTAATGCATCATTGCAAATACGCCACGTGGAGTTACGAGTCATTTGTCGAGCATGAACAAGAACTGGGACATTCAGGTACATGTATCAGGAAGGAACACTTTGTTCTCCGGGGTCACATTAGTGCTCATATCATGCTCGGGACAAAAGGCGTAAGGATATAAAATGGGCATATAATATCTAATAAAATATCAAAAGCGTACGCACAAAAGCACGCACGCTCAAGGGGTAAAAGTCACGCAGGCTCACTCAGGCTCACTCAAGGCAGCGTGCGTGAAAAGTCACGCAGGCTCAAGGGAAGAGCTGCGTAAAAAGTCACGCAGGCTCAAGGAGAGAGCTGCGTGAAAAGTCATGCAGGCTCAAGGAGAGAGCTGCATGAAAAGTCACGGCAGGCTCAAGGAGAGAGCTGCGTGAAAAGTCACGCAGGCTCAAGGAGAGAGCTGCATGAAAAGTCACGCAAGCTCAAGGAGAGAGCTGCGTGAAAAGTCATGCAAGCTCAAGGAGAGAGCTGCATGAAAAGTCACGCAGGCTCAAGGAGAGAGCTGCGTGAAAAGTCACGCAGGCTCAAGGAGAGAGCTGCGTGAAAAGTCACGCACGCTCAAGGAGAGAGCTGCGTGAAAAGTCACGCAGGCTCAAGGAGAGAGCTGCGTGAAAAGTCACGCAAGCTCAAGGAGAGAGTTGCGTGAAAAGTCACGCAAGCTCAAGGAGAGACACGCTTCCAACAGGAAGCGTGCTCAAACAGGAGCACACTGTTCACTGTCTTCTCCAAACAGCAAGAACACCATGGCTGAACCCAAACTTCAAAGCATCATAACTTGGCCATCCGAACTCCAAATCCAGATTTCCAAAGTTCCAACTTGGGTGAAACTGACTGCTCTTCCACATGGAAGCATCAAAAACCTATAAAATCCAACTAAAGTAGATCAAACCATGCAAAATCCGAAAATGATTAAAACCTAGATCTACAAAAATCAAAGCTTCAAAATGGAAATTTTCAAGTTCTAAACTAGTATAGATTGAGGAGAAGAACATGTTTTGGCAAATAGTTTTGTAAGAAATCATTGACAAGATTATTGATCCATCTCTTGAGCAAGTTGGTACTTGCCTTGGTTGGTGGAGGAAGTAAATGAGAGGAAGTAAATGAGAGGAGAGAGAATGAGATGAGTTATACAAAGATCTTGGACCCATGGGTTCATGATGAACCAAAGGGTTCATGATGAACCAAAGGGTTCATGATGAACCATTGGTGAACCAAGAATGGGTTACCCAAATGAGCTAAAACTGTAGGCCCAAATGCAGAAAATAAATTAGGAAATAATACTTTGTCGAATATTTTTGGGAAATGCATGAAGAAATACTGCATAATAAATATAGTATAAATACAAAGTAAATACAATTTATCGGTTTATGTATTAAAATACGTATTCCAGGATCGGGGAGTGACATCTCTACCCTTCTTAGAAAAATTCCGTCCTCGGAATTCCAGCCAAGATAGGATAGTGAAATCAGGACAAGCAAGGCTCAATCATATACAAGTTAACTTTCATAGCAGTCATTATCATACATCACAAAGTGCAAAACAAGCAGGTGCAGATAAGCATGAAATCGTGTCAATAAGGTGCAAAAATATACCTTATTAGTCAAACAAATACGGATACCGAGATCTGATCTCGTCCTCGCGCTCCCAGGTTGACTCTCCCGAAGAGTGATGGTTCCAAGAAACACGGACAAGGCTTATCGTCCGATTCTTGAGTACCTTCTCTCGCCGGTCTAAGATAGATACGGGTTGTTCCTCGTAAGTTAGGTCGATACCAACGACTAACTCAGAATGATCGAGGATATGACTCGAATCCGGGACATACCCACGAAATTGGGACACATGAAACACATCATGTATGCTAGTTAACGAAGGCGGAAGGGCAAGTCGATAAGCCACATCGCCTACCCGAGCGAGAATCTTAAAAGGACCAACGTATCTTGGACTAAGCTTTCCTCGGATTCCAAATCTGATGATACCCCGAGTAGGCAAAATCCGCAGAAACACTTGGTCGCCAACTCTGAACTCCAGAGGCCTACGATACTGATCTGCCCAATGACGATGTCGGTCCTGTGCAACTCGAAGGCGCTCTCTGACCAACTTAACTATCTCCACAGTCTGCGTGATCATCTCTGGTCCCAACAACTTTCGTTCTCCGACGTCGTCCCATGCCAAAGGGGACCTGCACTTCCTTCCGTACAA
Organism: Iris pallida; assembly: GCA_029216955.1. Classification (NCBI taxonomy): domain Eukaryota; kingdom Viridiplantae; phylum Streptophyta; class Magnoliopsida; order Asparagales; family Iridaceae; genus Iris; species Iris pallida. The sequence continues at coordinate 4,515,608 of JANAVB010006391.1, read as the reverse complement.
TGCTTCGAACGGGGCCATCTGAATGCTAGCCTGATAGCTGTTGTTATAGGAGAACTCCACTAGATGAAGGTGATCCTCCCAAGATCCGCCAAAATCTAAGGTATACGCCCGTAGCATATCTTCTAATGTCTGAATGGTTCTTTCTGATTGCCCGTCGGTTTGTGGATGATAAGCAGTACTGAATCTTAACTTGGTTCCCAAACTTTGGTGTAAGCTCCGCCAAAAATGGGAAGTAAATCGCGTATCCCGATTTGATACTATACTAACTGGAACACCGTGCTGCTTCACTATCTGCTTCATGTACATTTTTGCTAACTGTTCAGTAGTCTGTCCAACTCGAAAGGAAAGAAAATGAGCGACCTTCGTGAGTCGATCTACTATGACCCAGACTGCATTCTTGCCAGCCGGGGATCTAGGTAAACCGGTCACGAAATCTATCGTAATGTGCTCCCATTTCCATTCTGGGATAGGAAGCGGCTGTAGCAACCCTGCTGGTCTCCGCTGCTCGGCTTTCACCTGTTGATATACCAGACACTTGGATACAAATCTCGCTATCTCTCTTTTCATGCCATTCCACCAAAAGTACTGCCTGATATCTCGATACATCTTCGTCCCTCCTGGATGAATGGAGTAAATAGAACTATGAGCTTCGGACATAACTTCTTGCCGAAGGTCTCCACTCGGTACACAGAGTCTGTTTCCAAACCTGAGCGTACCATCTTCATGAATCACTAACTCCTTCCTACGGCCTGATTCACACTCCGATCGCAACTTCTGAATCTGTGGATCTCCTGCTTGTGCTGCCCTTATCCTCTCTACTAAGGTTGACTGAATCTGCATACTGGTCATTCTTCCTATATCCCTTGGCAAAACTACTTCGATTCCCATACTCTGAAGGTCTTCTAAAATATGCTTCTGTGAGGTCAAGATAACGGCACTGTCTCTCCTACTCAGTGCATCTGCAACTATATTCGCCTTGCCTGGATGATACTGAAGATCTAAATCAAAATCCTTCAGCAGTTCTAACCATCTTCTTTGCCTCATGTTCAAATCTTGCTGCGTGAATACGTATTTCAAACTCTTATGATCAGTATAGATCTCTACCCGATCTCCGTATAAATAATGCCTCCACAATTTGAGTGAAAATACCACAGCTGCTAACTCCAAATCGTGAGTCGGGTAATTCTTCTCATGGTCTCGAAGCTGCCGAGACGCATATGCTATCACCTTTCCGTGCTGCATCAATACACATCCAAGACCCTTCCCAGATGCGTCACAATATACTGTAAAGCCTCCCGCTCCTACTGGAAGCGTCAAGATCGGGGCTGAGATCAACCTCTTCTTCAATTCTTCAAATGATGCCTGACAGCTAGCTGACCAAACAAACTCTACGTCCTTGTGCGTCAAACGCGTTAAGGGCGCAGAGATCTTGGCAAAGTCCGCCACGAACCTTCTGTAGTAACCAGCTAATCCTAAAAAACTTCGTACTTCTGCAACCGTTCTCGGGACCGGCCAATGCTCCACGGCCTCAATCTTCTTCGGATCCACTGACACTCCTGCCCCAGAAATTACATGCCCCAGGAACGAAATATGATCTAACCAGAATTCACACTTGTCGAGCTTCGCATAAAGTTGATGCTCCCTCAATGTCTGTAAGACAGTCCTAAGATGTTTCTCATGCTCCTCTTCACTGCTGGAATAGACAAGAATGTCATCTATGAACACCACCACAAATTTATCCAAATACGGCAGAAAGATGCGGTTCATTAAATCCATGAATACTGCGGGGGCGTTGGTTAGTCCAAAGGGCATTACTAAAAACTCATAATGCCCATATCTAGATCTGAATGCTGTCTTCGGTATGTCTTGCTCCCGGACTCTTACTTGATAGTATCCCGACCGAAGATCGATCTTGGAAAAGACACTGGCCTTGCTCAACTGGTCAAACAGGTCATCAATCCTTGGTAGCGGGTACTTATTCTTCACTGTTACTGCATTCAGCTTGCGGTAGTCGATGCACATCCTCGTCGACCCATCCTTCTTGGGAACTAGAATCACTGGCGCGGCCCAGGGCGATTTACTGTCTCGGATGAATCCCTTAGACTTCAACTCTTCTTCATGTTGATACAACTTATTCTGTTCTGACGGTGATATTCTGTAAACTCTGTCTGCAATAGGCCTCGTTCCAGGGTTCAACTCAATGCTAAATTCTACCTCTCTGACTGGGGGTATCCCTGGGAGCTCATTAGGGAAGACGTCGAGAAAATCTTCGACCACTCTCGGAATCTGTCCTAGCTCTAACACTGCTGCTGAGATGACGCCTCCGGCCTGATTCTTCAAGGTTCGAGTAAAGATGAACTGCTCCATCCCAGGAACGCTGAATATGACCCTACCTTCTCTACAATCAATTGTCGCATGACTGTCTCTCAACCAGTCCATGCCAAGAACAACATCAAAATTCCCCATAGGGAATTCAATCAATGATGCGGGCAATAAATGCCCACACACCTCTACCGGACATGAAAAGCGCACCCTGCTAACTTCTACGAGCCCATTGCCGGTGAGTATATCCATCCTCTCCGGCAATGCCTCAAACTCTAATCCAATCCGTATAGCATATTGTGCAGAGATGAATGAATGAGTAGCGCCTGAATCAAATAATGCTACAGCGGGAAATGAGGTGACGAGAATTTTACCTGCCACCACGTCACTAGACGCTAGAGCCTCTCCTAAGGTCAATGTGAGAGCCTGGCCCCGCGGAGCCCCTTGTTGCGGCCTTCCTCGACCATGCTGTTGCTGCCTCTGAGGGCCTTCGGCTTCCTGTGCCTGGCGAAACATCTGAGCCTGCGTTGGTAGACGCTGGGCTAGGGGCCTTACTGCTAATACTGGCCCTCCACTCGGGGTTGCCACCGGAGCTGGCAATGCTGGAAACTGCTGAGCTGGCCCTCCTGGCCTCTGCATCACAGGACAAGTGGAGATACGGTGGTCGGAACTACCACACCTCAAGCATAAGCCATTCGCTGACCGGTACACCTCCCTCGTGTGCTCTGCCTTCCCACAGAATGTACAGCCCTGGGGTGCTTCCTGACGCTGTTGCTGGTTTCTCGGCTGCTGATGCCGAACTGGCGCTGTATTAGTTGACACGGCCGTCCTCCGCGGCGCTCCTGCATCATGAATACGTACACCGGGTGCTGGTGCCGATGTTCGCTGCATTGCTCCTCCTCCAACCTGGGAATGAGATCTCTTCTGACCTCCTGTCCTCGATGCCAACCTCTGCTGGATAAGCTCGTGCCTCCGAGCGGCCGTCAAAACAGCGTCAAACGTCTGGTAGTCGTGTCCCTCCACAAGCTGCAGTAGTTCCAAATGAAGTCCCTGCTGGAACCTCATAGCTTTTTCTGGCTCCGTTGCCACCATTGCTGGTACGAAATGGCACAATCTGCAGAACTCTGCTGCATACCCATCTACGGTCTTGCCTGCTTGCTTGAGACTGATAAACTTCTGCTGGAGCTCATATCGAGCTACTACGCCAAAATACTTAGCCTTGAATCTGTCACTGAAGGTGGTCCAACGAACAGGGCGTCTTGCACCAACTTCTTCTGATGCCCACCAGTCGCGGGCAAGATCCTGAAGTACCAGTTTGACATGATCAACCTTCTCATCATCTGGAACCTTGGCTGCCACAAGAATGGCTTCGATGTCTTGAATCCAGGCATCCGCAGTGATGGCATCCTCCGTGCCATCAAAATACCTCGGGTTCAAGCGACGAAACCTTCCTGATGCTCCCGAGTCAGCCCCGACACTCCTCTCAAGAGCTAACTGAGTCCCTTGGTTCAGCAACACGTTCTGCTCCTGCTGCCGAGTCTGTTGCTGTTGGTTAGTGACAAGAAACCCCCGGATGATCTCCAGGAGTGCTACGGCGTCTGGTACTGCCGTCGCTGCTGGTACTGCAGGGGTTTCAATAACCTGCGGCTGTACTGCCTCTGGTTCTATTTCTGTTCGTGCCTACACTGGAGAAGGTTCTCTCCCCTGTTGCTGCCCAGTCGAGCCATGCTCTTGCTGCTCTTCCTCATGGGCCTCACCCGCTACTGAGAATGAAGCACCCCTATAGAGAAGAATATAAGATTATCAAGTCCGGACGAGGAAGATTTCGAGGATGCAAGTCAGGTTAGAGATCAAGGCAAGGACAGAGAATTCGAAACAAAATTTCAAGGGGAACAAGTTTTGATTGAGACTCCTAATAATTCACAATACCCCACAAGTCTGAAAATCAGACCTGCATGGGCCACCACTAAAACCTTGTCACGCCCCAGTACCGAAATACGGAGACGGACTAGGCCAGCTACTCCATATGAGGTACGTAACGTCATACGACGATCGTGGCTGTCGAGAGACTAGGGGATACATGCTACAATCAAGTCTCCTATGGTCCCGCAGAGTTCTATGTCTCAATCAATCAAATCACATCAGCAATTAAATGAACATTAAAGATAAAGCAGTAAGGCGTCCCCGACGCTTCATCAAAATGGTCATGAGAGACTAGTTTATAATTTAGCTATCTTAGAGGGTCAGGAGTACAAAATTATACACAGCTGCAGTCTGTTTATTTACAAGTCTGTACTGACACAAAATATCAAGTAATCCGGCTAACAGGTGCCGGTGGCTAAACGCCGCAAAAGTGTAAGCAGGAGTGGTGGAGAAGAAACCCACTCGAGTCCCCGAACCGCCATGCTCCTAGTATGCACCATGGATGTCAGGGAGGAAGATCGTGTCCTCAGGCTCTGCTACGGGATCTGGCCAAACAAAAACCAGCGGGGTCAGCCCCGAATAGCAAGTACCGCCAAAGGGGCACAAGAGTTAAGATTAAAAACCCAGTTAATAGAATGATTGATAATAGTAATACTTATGCTACTATTATAGGGTAGCGCAACATCCTCGAACCCATGTGGCACCCTTACAACCAAACAAGGACAAAAGGTGCCGCATGGAGTCGGGACGTGTCGTACTCTATAACTTTCACATAAGTTAAAAGGTATAAACAATAAAATCTCTTGATCGTGACTTCGGTCGATAGCCTATCGCAGCACAATAACCAACCCAACAATCAAACAAGAACATGGGTTGGATCATGTACCATGATAGTCCACGTTCCTCAGTCATTCACAGAAGTAGCAATTCACAATCAGAATAAGTCTTCTGTTCATAACTTCGGTCCACAGCCTATCATAGTACGATAACCAACCCAACAATCAAACAAGAATATGGGTTGGATCACGTACCATGACAGTCCGCTTCCCTCAGTTATTCACGGTAGGTAATAGGATACAAACGAGTCGTTTTCACGGCCAATCAAGTCTACGAGTTTCTAGTGGGACGAGGTTATCCTCGCGTCATGTTATTAGAAAATCCTCAGATCGTATCTTTTCAGCAAGGCTAGCCAACCCAGGGGTTCGCGTAGACATGTATGATTGAGCACAGGTCCCTCGTAAGGCCACCTTGCTAAAACATATAATATATAGCAGGAATTAATCGGATACAGTCATCCACTCATTGCAGATGACACAGTATCCGTGGAGACCAGTCGGCGCGTCAAGACAGTATCTCAAGGCGGCTGGTGTAACACGATCTCGGGATTTTGCCCTTCCCATGCATCTAGTATGTTTAGTTGCCTAGTTTAACCCTAGGTGAAATCTTGGACTCACATGATGTGGCCTGCATGATTATCCTCCTAAAGTCGTACTTTAGTACGAGTACCCCAAAGAGGATCCATGTCAATCAGTATGTCAACATGTTCTACCCTTCTTAGTGTAATGCATCATTGCAAATACGCCACGTGGAGTTACGAGTCATTTGTCGAGCATGAACAAGAACTGGGACATTCAGGTACATGTATCAGGAAGGAACACTTTGTTCTCCGGGGTCACATTAGTGCTCATGTCATGCTCGGGACAAAAGGCGTAAGGATATAAAATGGGCATATAATATCTAATAAAATATCAAAAGCGTACGCACAAAAGCACGCACGCTCAAGGGGTAAAAGTCACGCAGGCTCACTCAGGCTCACTCAAGGCAGCGTGCGTGAAAAGTCACGCAGGCTCAAGGGAAGAGCTGCGTAAAAAGTCACGCAGGCTCAAGGAGAGAGCTGCGTGAAAAGTCACGCAGGCTCAAGGAGAGAGCTGCGTGAAAAGTCACGCAAGCTCAAGGAGAGACACGCTTCCAACAGGAAGTGTGCTCAAATAGGAGCACACTGTTCACTGTCTTCTCCAAACAGCAAGAACACCATGGCTGAACCCAAACTTCAAAACATCATAACTTGGCCATCCGAACTCCAAATCCAGATTTCCAAAGTTCCAACTTGGGTGAAACTGAATGCTCTTCCACATGGAAGCATCAAAAACCCATAAAATCCAACTAAAGTAGATCAAACCATGCAAAATCCAAAAATGATTAAAACCTAGATCTACAAAAATTAAAGCTTCAAAATGGAAATTTCCAAGTTCTAAACTAGTATAGATTGAGGAAAAGAACATGTTTTGGCAAATAGTTTTGTAAAAAATCATTGACAAGATTATTGATCCATCTCTTGAGCAAGTTGGTACTTGCCTTGGTTGGTGGAGGAAGTAAATGAGAGGAAGTAAATGAGAGGAGAGAGAATGAGATGAGTTATATAAAGATCTTGGACCCATGGGTTCATGATGAACCAAAGGGTTCATGATGAACCATTGGTGAACCAAGAATGGGTTACCCAAATGAGCCAAAACTGTAGGCCCAAATACAGAAAATAAATTAGGAAATAATATTTTGTCGAATATTCTTGGGAAATGCATGAAAAAATACTGCATAATAAATATAGTATAAATACAAAGTAAATACAATTTATCGGTTTACGTATTAAAATACGTATTCCAGGATCGGGGAGTGACACAAGGCCATCCCTTGGGTGGCAACCATCAAGCATACAACAGGAGGTCGGTCCCAAGCGACCTCGATCTTCGACATCTTATAGTTTTAAAGCATCGGGAAGAACTCATCACCATCGAGAAGAACCTCTTTACCTTGGTTTCGTATCATCAATAGAACAAAGTGGTTGCATGCTGACCAAACTTATTTTGTTATACTTTCATGTGACTCTGCAATAGTTGTAGCAATTACTTATTTGTATAGCTTGCGTTTATATAGTTGTAAATTCATCTAGACATCAATACAAGTTTTCTTTCACGCATTTTTATCGGTAAACAAATGGTGACGGGTTCCCAAATATAATCCAATCTAGATTCACAGCCTATCAAGTCCAACAATATAACCTCTTATAGCCGACTTCTTGTCCTATCACGTTCAACAGTACAACCTCTAGTAGAGACCAAATCAGAGCATCATCTTCATACTTATAGCTCCCCCCATTGAGTTAACCAGAGCACCAACTTCACGCCATCGCTGGCAACATCAGGCGAATCATCAACTCGGGGAGCAATACCTCCACTTTGGAGCACCATCTCCAAACATAGCAGCTCTGCTATGAGCTCATTTAATGGATATATATATTTCCATAGTGGAGCACCATCTGTATATATCCTCGGCATTGGGAATTCAACAACAGCCATGGTAGCAAAAAAGTTTTAATTGGACTTTTCATAAAAAAAATTATCATTTAAGTCTTAGCAAATAGATAATATAGCAATGAAGATAGGAAACATTGGTCTAGAGGTAGGTTAGACACCTTAGATCCCCTAGAATGATTTAGAAACTTATTTGGAAAATTTAAGAATTTTGTAGGATTTATTAGAATTTGTTTAAACCAAACACTATTTATTTATAATTAAAATATTGACTTCAATAATTTTTAATTCAAACATATAAAATTATTTTAGTCCGAAATTTTATACTAGTGTTAGTATATTATAATAGTTTTCCTCCTATTGTTTTAGATTTTTCTGAATTTATTTAATAATTATTTTTATTTATTTAAGCCTACAACTATTTATTTAATAGGTTTCATGATTTAAAAAATTAAAAGGAAAGAAAAGTCCAACCAGCAGGCCCACACCTGCACCCAGCAGGTGGAATTGTCACACCCCTATAATGAAATACAGAGAACGGGGGTATAACATGGCCATCTACGCACTACGAGGTACACAAACACCTCGTAATACAGTCACAACTATCACTAGACAAGGGCATGCATACTATAATAAAAGTCACCTATGGCCTCACAAAATATCTGTCTCAATCAGTTAATCAAGAAGCAGTAAAAAAAAGACGATATAAGATAAAGCAGTAAGACATCTCCGACGCTCTATCAAAATGATCATAAAGCTAACTATATAAAATGAAGAGCTAGCATAGTGTCAAATATACAAGATCACTACAAGAAAAATGTCTTTTCTTGACCTTTTTCCCCGTCAAGAAATGGTTTTTTGACGATTTTCGATCCGTCATCTAGGCCCCAGTCAACAAAGTCGCTAATTTTTTTGACGACTTTTGGCTTTGTTTTCTTGACGGTTTTAAACCGTCAAGTAACAAACCTGTCTTGACGGTTTTAAACCATCAAGAAAACTTATCGAAAAAATAGTCAAGGTAAATGGAAACTTTTCTTGATTGGGCCCTAGATGACGGGTAATGATCGTAAAGAAAGCCCTCCCTTGACCAGGAAAAACCGTCAAGAAAAATATTTCTTGGTGTTTAAAAACCGTCAAGAGAAGCTGGTTTTTGTTTAACCAAAATTCTATTTATAATTATATTATATTCTTCCATTTGCCAATTACTGAACACACACATATAATATCAACATACTCCAAAACATTAGAAATATCAAACAACTATATAATACACATAATTTTTATATTAACAAATACGTGTTTGTACACCAATAGTATCCAACGACATATCCAAATAAACTTAAATATATGGTTTTTGTACAACATCTTAAACATCCAAAACTTATATATACAAGTAAACCAAAATACATGGCATCTTGCCTAACTATATAACAAAATATTTGAATCCGAAGCACATCCCATCACAACAACCTTCATTTTTTAAGTAGTTCCTGAGAGAACAAGAACATAAATTAGTAGATGTAGTTCTTGAACAAACTAGTTAGATGCTTAGGGAATATCAATAAGGATCCGAAAAAGAAAAAAGAAAAAAGAAAAAAAAGAACGGGCCAACAACATTCTTTACCTCTTCATGAAGCCCTTCTCTGCCTACATCACTTAAATCGTCATCGTCGTCATAACAGGTGGATGCATATTGATATTTGTAACAAGTTAAGTTGCAAATATCAATACTTGTACAAACATCTATAAATTTGCAAGCACAATTATTGATAATAATGTACAAGATGTATTAATACAAAATAGAAGCATAACTGGAATTAAAACAAAATCAAATACCATCTAACCATTTTGCCAGAAGCGAAAAAAAGAGATGTAGTTTTGGGTAATGCCATTCAACTGTACATATCCTAATATCTATACTAGCACAACCCACCCAATTCTAATTACATACAACACAATTCTCGTAGTGTAAACTCATTTGATGTTATAATTCCAATTCTATACAATTGGTGCATTTAACTATCATGATACACATTTTGTAGACTCTTACACATTAATACACTCACCAAGGTTTATACATAAACAACATCTTATAAATGGGTACTGATTTGTACTCAGAAAAAGATCCAAACTGACACAAGAATAATAGAAAATTAACACTAGCAATCACATATATACATCACACTGGCACACGTTTTCTGCACACAATCACATATACACACACTGGACACAAGTGCCCGCAAGAAAACTACTGCCTAAAATAGACTACATGACACTCACTGATACTAAAAACACATTGTCTACTACAGTGTATTAACTACACACTAGAATCACTGTTTTCATACTCATAAGACACTCCTTAATTGACACACTACTCTACTAGTTACTGAAACTGCTTGCTCATATTAGAAATATACCCACTAGAGAACATCCATTTGGTAATAGAATTACCCTCAAACACTATGTTTATTCAATTAGCACACATTTGTCAGCAACTAACAAACTATGTTGATGGCATTTCATAAGAAAAAATGGAATATAAAACAATATCAAATTATTAAACTGTAGCAATGGCCAACAAATTAATACACTAATATGAATGCATTCATGTGTGCAATGCTCTTCTTCCACTTTCTTCCTTGTACACTTTCTTTGTTGGGTCAACTTTTGGTTATTGGTTCTTCAAACACATACCGAACCCAAGCATAAGGTCTTGTAATCTTCCATATACATTAATACCATAAAAATATGCAATGGATATACAACATATATAAATAATGATTAGGAACTTAATAGACAAAGCACTGAGCAACAAATTGGCAATGACATACACATTCTCAATATGCTCAGAAGCTATATATTCACCTTGAGACAACTTAAAAATGTTCTTTTCCCTACAATACATTGCGAAAGACAACCTTAGAAGAAAAACCAGAAATCATACACAAAGTCACTTAGAAAAGACTCCGACATATAATGCATATATAAATATGCATCCAGAGTGAGTTACACATGCAAAAATCACTCAAATAACAAGTTATCTGAAAAGCATATGCCCCTTTAATACAACAACTGACTTGAGGTCAAATTCCATATTAATGTATAATGAGTGCAGTTATGAAAATGCAAAAATATCTTGTGTTGTATACACACTTAACAAAAAAAACTATTCATATTTCCAGCCGTCTCTAAATCTCTTTTAGTCTATATGCTAGAAATGACAGGAGAAAGTTGCAAATAAGTGATAACATACACTGAAGTACCCAACTTTTGGGAAGAGGCAATTAAACCTCCTTGACAAAGCAAAACCAACTTGTGGGAAAAGGCAACTAAGCCTCCTTTACAAACTGAATTAGATATGTATGCATCGTATATAACTTGTTATAAATTCACTACAAAATATTTAATTTGCACCAAGAGATTTTTCTAATATACTTTAGAATAAGTGTATACATCTCTGTCTATAAAGTCAATTTAAGCTTTCTAGAATAATCAGTACTAGTCTGCAAAGGATTCTAGACGACAATGTAGTTAAGACTTAAGAAGATACTACTATTCAATTGTATCATTTTTGAAACCATTTTTTTTGTTCCTTCTATATGTTTCTTATAGCATTTGATTTTAACGAATTTGCAAAGGCCCTCCTTAAATTTCAGAATTGAATGATTATGATTGACCAAATATGCACGTTTGGCAACCAAGCATCAATTGTGGGTTAGTTAGTTCCAAATCCCCGACCAAGATTTTTATTCATACTCACAAATAAGATCAATAAATTTGTGTTCTGTACGTCCTTATCATTCAGTAATTTTATATTAAATAATAAGAAGGATGCTGGTTAGAAGGAGGAAGTTTCCAACACTAATGAAAAGAAACAAGAGTAGAAGTTTACCTATCAATGATCTTTATGCAGTCGCAAGGTAACCATAAACCTATATCTCCTGTGTGAAGCCACCCGTCCTCATCAATTACCTATTTCCTATTAATACCATCAATTTAGATTAAAACAACTCTAATTACATATGAAACTGTAAAAAGTTTAAGAAAAAGATATTTACATTTGTACATCATCTTTATAGTAACCTGGGAAAATTACAGGACCCCCGACACAAATTTCACTTCAAGGGTAAGGTTGTTCATCAGATGTGTAATTCATTTCAGGAATATCCACAAGCTTGATTTCTGCAAACGGAAGCAAATGAAGGTTCAACCAAAAATTCATCCATACATGATTTTATGCCACAAATAGTGATAGAGAAACTTAAAGAACAAGAGGCATTAGTTTTTTTTTACTTTTGCTTGCAGTATGGTCTACTACTGATATGAGATGAAATATCTTAGCTAGACTTAAAAGTACATTAAAAAACACAAATCAACTAGTATAAAGAAGAATCGGGATCAAACATCTCAAGATAGCAGTATCCAATGAAATACAATTAAATAACAAGTGGATACCCTTATTCTTTTTTCAACTTTGAGAATAAGGAAAAAATTGTAAGCTATAAGAATATGTAAATCAGGAAACTCAAGGTCTAATATAGCAGCAGCTGCACTTGTTATGGGATGAGAAAACTAACATTCCTATTTAAACTTAGAACATTAGATAATGCATGATTTGAATTCAACCTGCAAATGCTGGAATATAAATAAACTTAGCAATGTATACTATATTGCTGAGGAATCAAAGGATGACTCTATAACTTCCTACTTCCAAAATTATCTAATATACTTCCTACATGATGTCATACTTATACTATGCAACAGGCTTTCAACGTATCATACAGGTAACTGTTGTTGTGTTGTGACATATCCTCAGCTTTCTGGACATCCAAATACTCATTCTTGGCTAAGGATCCTCCTTGCATCCTACTACTTTACTTCTTAACTCATTTGAAATATGAACCACATATCGTGAAGGTGATACAAAAATAGTGAGAACTAAAAGATATTTTAACCATTCTTCTTCAACTCTTCAATTAGTCAAGCTTATGAGGCATTCTTCAGCCATAAAATAAAAGTATGAGGATCGGTAACAAACATCCATAATTTCATAGATAAAAATAAAATTATCCAATGTGCAACACAGTAATTACCGATGACATAGGGCTATTTGCCAGTTCAATCCAACAGAGCAAGCTCACCACAAGCAGGATTCGAAGAGCCAACATAACCAGTTAAATTATCGTCCTCATCCATTGTACTTATAACACAAGATGTTTATGTCATTCCATAACCTTCCATAACTCGACCACCAAAGAATCTAAAATATGTTATATGGCTCTCTTAATTGAAATAAGAAGATATAGAAATCAATCAAAAAAAATGTACATATATATTTTTTTATCAGCAAAATATGTACATATTACATAAATAGTGACACATGATCTGTACTCATACCCCAAGAGAAGAAACAAACTTACAATTTGAAAAAATCCATGACATCTGGAGACAATGGAGAGGCACCTGAGGACATAAACCGTACTCGTCCTCCTAGTCTCTCTCTAATTTTGTTGAATACTAGTTTGCCCCACAAGGGAGATGGACTCTTACCTGCAAATATGGCACGTTGACAAGAATTATTCTTATATTGAGAATAAGTAAATGAACCAACACCACTTAGCAACTGATAAAAGGCATGATCTTTTCTTTGAGACTAAACAGTGGGGGGGGGGGGGGGAATCACTCCGGGTCCATTAATGATATCTAACGAAACAGAAATAGAGAAACAAAAGCGCTTGACTTGAAGAAAATCACTCTGGGTCCATTAATGACATTTAAAGAAACATAAATAGAGAAACAAAAGCACTTGACTTGAATATTAAGAATGTTAACAATCTTGATAAATAAAGAAGAATAACATCAAGCAATCAATTAATATTGCAATGGGTCTTGAATATTAAGAATGATAACCATCTTGATAAGTAAGAAAACACATCTAGCAACCACTTATATAATATTGCAATGGGTTGAACTCTTATAGTAGGACAAACATGCAATCTCACTATAATTGTTGCAAATAGTTGGGTTGCATAGCATAGAAGGACATGCAAATCGTTCCAAATTAACAAAGTGTATGTTAATATATAATATAGGTAATATCAAAGTCTGTTAATATATAATATAGGTAATATCAAACCAAAATGGTTAAGCTTCTACTTGATTCTTTAAGCTAAGCTCCATCCATTCCAACCAGGGAGGGCAAATAAATTCATGTTTGCAATTAATTGCCAAGCAGATTAAAAGTCAAGATGGGATACTGTCACCCCCGTTTTCCATTATACGTATTTCCAGTATACGTGTACGAAATCCTGATACGTATTTTTATTTATCTTGCCTTGCTAGCTAGCACTGGTTTAATCTTGCTTAGGTTCATCATAGCATATCATGGTTTGACTTGGTTCATTGTGGTTTGGCTTGGTTTATTTTCCCATGGTTCAACATGTTAACCCCCCATTTAAAGCCCACCAACCTTCTCTCTCCTCCATTATTTCTTCTTCTTCTTCATTTACTTCTCCTACCCACCAAAGAAAAACCCTAGACAAGTGCAACTTGCTTCATGAAGGAATCCTGTCACGACCCGCACCCGGATATACGGATACGAATACGTAGGCCATGCCCAGCCTACGTCGCAGTATCGACGGTAGAACGCTGTCTAGTACCCAATAAATATACACTACACATCTAGAAGGTCCATGAACTACAAATGTACTCAATCACAACCCAACATCTAAGGAAGATAAGACAGGAAAGATAACTAAGGCACAAGAACAACTAGAAACTACTAGAAGGAATCATAAGACACGAAAATAAAGAAAGAAAAACAAGACAAACTAAGGATAACTACCAGACAACTCACATAGAAGAATAGTGAGATCCACCTCAGCTAGCAACATCATGAAGTCCAATAATAGTATAACAACTCCTAAAATATTATCAACATATCCAGTCAGGATGGAACGAGTACATAAACTAACAACAGTTTCATAGTATTGACAAATGCTGTAAGAGACAATCATAATGGAATACAAGATGATATATCAAGACTATAAGTAAAACATGATATATAAACTGGAAATCATGTCAAGGTGAATCACGCAGGAAAAGTAAGCTGAACTGTAATATGTAACTGATGTAATAAATGTAAAATGTGCCTAGAATATTATAGCATAATGTGATCGGTAAGGGTCAAGATCAGGCTTCTAGCCGACCGGCTACAAGTACGTGGACTCGGCCCGACCGGGATGGCAAGCTATGAAGCAAGTAGTAGCACAGGTCAGGCTATACCCATCGTGAGGTGAGGGTATAGCTATGATACAAGTAGTAACTCAAGATGGGCATTGATCACACTATCTATAAAATTTTCCATTCTTCGATAGTATACGGATCCGGACATAGCACGTCATGGCACAAGATTCCCTAAGAAGGTAGCTACTCCTTCTCAGGAATCGGTGTCAATACAAGTACAAGAACAAGATCGAGCAAGTACCAGTATCCCAAGAAAATCCAAGAATGACATCTCATGACAGGAATCCGATATATACTAGTCCGTGTACCGTCGTGACGAGAATCAAGTAAAACACTATAACTGAATCGGATACAGAAAATATTAAGACAAGGAACTACTATCAGAGAATGTACTCATCTGAGATCTGGTGGAATATGTCAACTGTGTAATCTGGCTCAGAGTGAAATCACAGACCTAAAGATGAGATATATATAAGCTAATTAGGGTTCAACAGTGTTAGGCATGATTAATCTAGGTCAATATCAGTCCACTAAGTCAAACTAGGTCACACTGAGTCACACTAGGTCAAACTAGGTCACAGGAAGTTAAACCAAGTCAAACTGGGTCAAAGGTTGACTTACAGTTGACTTTTGGTCAACTGGTCAACTCTAGTCAACTCTAGGTTAAACTAGGTCAAATGTTGACTCTACTTCGACGTTCAGTCAAAGCAGTCAACCATGGTCAAACAGGGTCAAGGCTAGTCTCTATAAACATCTACAGGGTCAACACATTCAATTTCAGTGGTTATGAAATCACTGGAATCGATGGATCTCAAAATACAACAAAAAGAGAAAGATTATAATAATAGGGTGAAAACCTACAGATGTTGTCGGATGGTGAAACAACCATCACCAACGTGTCCAGAATGGTCAAATTAGCTAGGATAGCCTATCCATAAGTCCAATTTGGACACAGGGGCAAAAAGGTAATTTTAGATCAAAATGGTGTCCATATCGGACCCACTTTGTACCCAAAAACGTGCCGGAAAATAAAAGTGCACTAAACCTAACAAATTATATGTCCACGAATCCAGAATGATGATACGAACCCAACAGTATATCCAGAATTGGATTCCGTTGACCCGATCTCAAATTGGTCCGTTGACCCGGATATTAGAATCCGATTTGCACGGAAAAGCGTGTCAGAGCCAATGTCCTCAAAACTCAGCAAATTATATGTCAACGAGTCCAGAATGACGATACGAACCCAACGATATATCCAGAATTGGATTCCGATGAGCCGATCTCAAAATTACCCGTTGACCCGGATATTGGTATCCGACTTACACCGAAATGTGTGTCGGGACCAATGTCCACTAAAACCTAGCAAATTATATGTCAACAAGTCCAGAATGACGACACGAACCCAACGGTATATCCAGAATTGGATTCCGATGAGCCGACGTCAAAAAGTTTCGTTGACCCGAACTGTGGGACCCGTTTTGTATTGAAATACGTGCCAGGGCCCACATCCTCCAAATCTAACAAACATTATATGAAAACGTGCCAGAATGACGCCACGAGTCTACTGGTGGTGTCAGAAATTGAATCTGGGGTCCCGGATTCAAAAATAGAATTTTACAAGTGCAAAATTAAGAATTCGGACGACCAACTTTGACGTCGAATTCGACCAATCAAACGTGCTCACAATGAAACGAAACTTAAGGGATAGGAAGAGGGTTATACCAGCTGCGCATAGGAACCGGTGGTACGTAAGACGGAGCTGCGATGGAGGAGATACGAACCGACGATGTTGGCTCCACAAAACTGTCCAAAAATTATACAATTTAAAGCGTCAACTTGGTGGCCGGTTTTGATGTATCAAACGACAAAATTAACGGACGAAAATTGAGGATAGTGAAGAGCTATATACCGAGATTGAGACAGAGCAAAGAAATCGCCGATCCAACGATCGAATTTCCCAAAAAACGTGCACGAATTCGCTGCGACGGAATGCCATTTTCGGATCCATTCCGAGCTCGCGCTGACGGAAACCCATGCCAAACGCACGAAAAGCCTGGGCGGCACGTCCCGGAGGACGGTGGCCGCCACGGGAAGGTGAGCCCGGCCCACGCGTGGCTGTGGGGGGCTCGCCGGCGACGGCGACGACTGCGGCGGTGCCGTGGCCGCTGGTGCGCGTGCTGCTACTGCCGCTCGCTGCTACTGCAAGGCTGTGCTGCTGCTGTGGGGGTTGCTGGCCACGCGACGGCGTGGTGGCTGCCCGGCGGCGACGGCACAGCCAGGGGGCACAGTGGGTCGGTTGGCCACGACGGAGTGGTTGCGTGTGGTGGTTGTGGTGGGATGGTGGTGATGTAGTTGATGGTGGTGGTTGGTGTTGAGGATTATGATGGTAAAGGTGATAATGGTGATGGTGGTGGTTGTTTGTTTGATGAAGCCATGAAGAAGAAGGAGTTGGTGATTAAGAAGAAAAGGAATAGGGGTACTTGTCGGCTGGAGGGAGAGAGGGAGTGGGCTGATGGTGATGGGGTTGGAGTGTAGTGTGAGTAATGAGAGAGGGAGGGAGAGAGTGAGTTATATTTGTAAAAAAAAGGAGAGAGAAAAAGAGAATATATAGAGAGAGAGAAAGTTAAAAGAGAGAGTGAGGTCGGCTTGTGAGGGGGGGTGATGTCACGACCCGGTCCCAATTTCTTGGGTCGAATCGGATCATGCCCAGCCTGCACCGTTGTTGAGACGGCGGCAGTAAGCTGTATCAAGCAGTGAAACACATGCAGATAAAATTCTAACGAAATATAAAAACATTTTATTCAATTTGAAAAGCCTGAAATACAACAGACATTAATACAGCCATTCAATTATTACACTTGTTTCCAAAAATAAATACTAATCCAGCTCTTAAGATTCTGAGGTTCCAAGTTCTGCGGGACCAGAGTTAGACATCAGATCCTCGACGACGCAATCACCTAAAAATGTTATCTCCAATCAGGAGGGAGCAAAGTACAATTCATGATAATCCAACAATTGAAATAATAATAGAGTTATGCATTTTTAAACAATTTGAAATAAACAGTTTTTCAGCAGTTAAAACATTGTGATGTGAATAGGCAATGAATATGACCGGATTGGGTTGTACAGTTGTATCCTATTGATACGATATGGCTTATCCCCGTGTGTATGAGGGGTAAGCTAACACAGTCAGTATACTATTTTTGATGTGGTCATACTCATTACACTACTCCCCCAGTACCCAACAGTCAATCAGTCAATGCTCTCAGAGAGAGTTCCGTGTTACATCGTGGTTTAAACTTGCAATAAAACGATTACTAAATAATTGTAAACTACCACAAAATGTACTTGCCTTGATTATAACTGGATTCGATGTTGGTTCCGGGATGATGCTAGTACAATCCTCGAAATCCTACAATTGAGAATTCCTGACTTAGCACCAATATTCAATCCATATCTAGGTGTGCTAGTTACAATCTCTAGAATTTGTCCTAATCAAATTTTAGGTTATTTACAAATCTACTTTAGAACACTTATCGAGGTGAGTTTCTAACTTACGAAGAAAAGTCAATTTAACTTTGTATTTGGAAAAACTCGTAGTTATTGATTTACTTGGTAAAAATTTGTATTTTGTATTATATATAAAATTAATATTTTTCTTTAAATGAGAAAACGTGAAATTTGTTCAAATAATAACTTGTAATTTTTTCTAATTTATTTAATGTGAGAAAACAATATTGATTTTCTATAAAATAAATTATTTTACTATTTTTACGTGTTTACTCCAACCACAACCATAAAAAGAATAAAACTGCACTAACTTATTACAAAACTACAGAATGTAATAAAAGCTGGGCTTATGCCCTTTACAGACTTTTTACATAAATTTAAATAAGAAGAAAAACATTTGTTAGTTAATCACAAAATAAAACTAGTAATTAAATTAAATTAAATTAATTTCGAGTCTCAGACTTTGGTCCAATAGTCAAAAATAGCTAATGCCTCAACGTCCGGGTAAAACCGGTTTCGTTTGCATTTTGCTAAGGTCCCATTGACCGATATGGTCGTCGCCCAAAATCCATTTTATAAAATATTATCGAAAACCGATTTGAATTCCATTTTATAAAATTTTATAAAAATTTCGACAGCATTCCCTCTATTTTCGGGACAACCCAAAACTGGGAAAATGCCAGAAACAACCAGTAATATTGTCCCAAACCAAGGAAAACCCATAAATAATTCCAGAAGCTATTTATATAATTCCCGAAAATATTCGGGGAAACCCGAAATAGGATCGGAACACCACTGCAATAAACTATCATTCGGAAAAATCCGAATTAAATACTAATCCAAAATCCCAGGAACTTTTCTGAGACAAACTCGGAAATTCCGAAATCAAACCGTCAGAAACAAATTTCCGAAAATCTGAATTTAAACGGAAATTCCGAGTACAGAAACTTCTCCAAATCAAATCTTGGAGATTCCGAGAATTCGATGTAACCACAGAACCAAAATGGTTTCGGGAATTCCGCAAACCAAGACGTAAAGCAAAGAACGAATTCCCAGGGAAATTCGTGGACCAAAATTCATCACAGACTCGACACGGGAGGGACAAACTACTGAAATTATCAGAAATTACCCAAATTCGTTGGTCGGTGAGCCGCGGGATAACTTGGGGACGGAAATGTAGTCCGCGAGGGAGCCGAACAGAAGAACGCGGAACGGAAAGCACTGGACAGCGGATCGGACAGCGCCAAATCCACGTACGGAAACGCTGGACAGCAAATCGGGGACAGGGGAGGTGCTGGACAGCAGATCGGGGACAGGGGGCCGCCCGGGTCGGGCTGGCGTGCACGGCCGCGGGGAAAGGCGGCGGCCGAGGCTGGTCGCCGGTGGAGCGTCGGCCTCGGGAGGGTGGCGTCGGGCAGAGGCGCGGCCTGGGGCGGCTGCGGGCGACGGGATCGCCGGCGGAAAGGGCTCGGCTCGACTCGGAAAGCTAGGGCACAAAAATTAGGAGAAAGGTTTAGGAGTTTAAAGATGGTGGTGATGGTGAATGGAGGGGATGGAGAGAGTTTTATAGGAGTGGGGGAGAGGAGTTACGGAAGGGGAAGAGAAGGGGATTTCCGGCGGTTTTGTGGAAACCGAGGGTCGACTGCGGCCGTACGAAAAGGAAAGGTTTCATTTCCCAATTAAATGAGAGTATTGAGAGTATAATAAGAGTGAGAGAGAGATTAAAGAGATTTTAAATGATAGTTTAAAGGAAAAAGAATTGTTTTGCTTTAATTAAGAAAATGGTATTTATAAATATAAATACTAAAGGACTCCTGAATTAATTTTGGAAAACTGAACTTGGGTTCGAGACAGGTTCAAGTCAGGTTCGGAACGGGTCAGGCCCAACATTCAAATCCAGGAATATTAATTTTTCTACAAATATAGTTTTTTTCATAAAAATGATAATAATTAATTTAACAACAAATTATAGAATTAAAAGTATAAAATTTTACGGGTTTGGCCCACACTAAAAATTTCAAAAATAATAATTAAATAAAAGTAACAATAAATTAAAAAGTTAAAGGTTTCACAACCTTCCCTCCTTAGAAAATATCGTCCTCGAAATTTAAAGGGCAGGGTCGGGGTTTTAATTATGCAATCATGTCTGAAATCAGTTTGGACATCTTCCTTAACAGTCTTATGCCCAAGTAGGTTAACAATCCCAAAACTCATCTAATTATATATATTCATCAATTTTATCCACTATTTAATTTACATTCTTCCCTCCTTAAAATAAAGTCATTATCCATAATTATGGGTTCATGTTTCCATTCCCGAATTGCAAATCACCTTTAGAAAGTTTGTCTTTTTGAACACATCTCATAATCCTATAATATGTATTTCTTACAACTTGCTAATATATTCTATTTAATTCTATGATTTGATACTCCTAGTCTTTAATACTTCAATGTCAAGCCTTGGTGCCCAATATCATATCTAAAATCCCATACCACGTTTCAATATTCTGATTTGTCACTATCCATACAATTTTATCATTTCTTTCTCATAGATGATCATTACTGTGATTTTAGACTATCATGTATATATCTTCATTTTCCTATTTAATCTCGAACTCTCTATGAAATCATGATTAAGCTCAAATCCTTTATTTGACTAAACTTTCTCAAAAATAAATCTTTATTACATCTTTCCAACCAATCTTTCCATTTTTTTTATTGGCACGCTTCTATTCATACAATTCGTCATCCTCAATTATTTACATTTTAAGTCCAATATTTCTTGTTTCGATTATCCTTTATAGTTAATTCACCATGCACCTTCCTAGAGACAACCTTTAATCTTCAATGTCAAATTATTCACAAACTTTCCTCGATACTAATCACCATTGTACATTTTTATATATCCTATACATATCATGCACTCTAAAAACCCAAGCTATAAAATGTTCTAGGTTTACTTCATAAGGCAAAATCAGATTCGAGGCATGATTGCTAAATATAAAGATAAAATGTAAACATGTTTAGAATCTTCTAGATAGAGTTTAGAATATTTTGTTGTGATCAAAATCATGAGTAAACATCGAGGTATAATTTAAATAATCATAACGAGTTTAAAGTTTTAAAATAAGATCAAATAAAATAGAAAGATCATAAAATACGACATCAATTTATTTGAGAAACAAATGATAATGTAATTTTTCGAAATGAGGGACAATTTTCAATTCAAACTGGTATGAGGTATAGGAGTTTGTGACTCAGAAAGAATCAACAAGTTGTATGATTTTAAGATGGTGAGGGTGATTAAAATATTCATGACAAGAATATAATTCGATAGAATATTTCTGGAAGTGGGAGCAAATGCTAGAATACAAATCCTCAGAATGATTGGAGATAATCATGATATGAATATAGTCTTATTAATATTCGAAAACCACTATTTTCAAGTCACTTTGTTTCAAATTCATGCCTCGCCAGTGTGCACCTGACTGCAATAAATTTTTGACTCCATAACTTGAATAATTTAGTTTACCGAGTGATCTTCCAACTTTATCCATTTCATGGCTAAGCAAACATAGAACAAAGTCTCAATAATATTTGGAAACCTAACGATTACCCGTCATTATTTCAACTTAGAGTTTATGCCTCGCCAGTGCACAACTAGCTGCAGTAAACTTGCAGTTTTCCATAATTCAGATTAATGACTATCACGTAAATGTGCGGAGTCATGTTAGGTTGCTAAATATTTTCTCAACTTTGTCCATGTAAATTTCAGAGAAATTTCAAAAATTCAAACGAGTTTAAAGTTCTAAACAGGATAGAAAATGTAGATGACTGTTCTTCTGAGATCAAGGGATTTATCAAAATATGTGTTTGAGATTCAAGAGACTGGGGCTAAAATCAAGAGGAGTATCTGTTCTCCGATTTTCTTTTCCAAAGATGAAACGATCAACCTTGATTTGAATAATTGAGTCAACCACTAGATAAGATAGAAGCATCACAGATTCGGATTAAGTAAGAAAAACTAATAAAAATATTCCTGACAAATCACTCAGGGAATACAGAAAATTATTTTGAGAAGAATAATTCCATAACTAAGGAAAGTTGAAAATTTGAGAGAAGGTAAGTTTCATTGATTCAAGGAAATCAAATTGAAATTGTCTAGTAACGCCAAGAAATTAAATAGCTTTGGGACAACTAAAAATCTCCTTGACTTAAAGGTAACAATAGAATGGATTCAAAAATATGATCAATTTTCTGACTGTTCCTGCTTCATGATCATAGAAGCTTTTTAGGCCTTGATTTGATCAAAAAATTGCATAGAGAGAGTAGGATTTCAAGATGAGTGGATGAAGTCAACAGATGAGAATATTCTCGGTCTTTTGAATAACTCAGGAGATAACAATCAATGTTGAAATTGAAAATAACCCCTTTAAGAGAATCATGAACTAAACTAATTCATCTGGTGATAATTGACCTTGAGGTTTAAATGATCCCAGAAGAATTTTGATTCAGGATTGATTTCGAGAAAGTTAGTCAATTGGAAAGGAGATCAAGGCAAAAGGTTGGATAATGGTTGTAGATCTATATTGGGTAGATAAGAATTTATCAGGGTTGCTAAGAGAATTTGAAATTCTACATAGCGAACGAATCAAGATTTCAATGAAGAATTCGAAATTTAGGTTTGATAAAGAAGAATAAGACCAAAGAATTCAATCTTATTCCAAAAAGAATATGAATCCTAAGGTATACTAGAACCTGAAAATTATGGTAGGAAAATAATCTCGAAAGTCATGGGACACTCAAAGGTACAATCAGCCTAATCTAGATAAGGTTTAGGTACAAACACAAACAAGGTATCCTACGAATCTATAAGCAGGCAAAAAAAATTAAGTAAATAATTTTCGGCCCTATAATGTAACATGGTGTATATCATCTAAGTGTTCTAGTTGTTTCTAAAGTCTGTTTTCCTAAAGTCTCAACTATCCCTAGGTCAATTTACAGAACTGCGCGATGGTCTAGACTAAGTTTACTAGACCAATTTACAGATCTGACCTGCATGAGCCACCACTAAAAACATGTCACGACCTGGTCCCAATTTTTTGGGTCGAATCGGAACATGCCCAGCCTGCACCGTTGTTGAGACGGCGGCAGTAAGATGTATCAAGCAGTGAAACGCATGCAGATAAAATTCTAACGAAATATAAAAACATTTTATTCAATTTGAAAAGCCTGAAATACAACAGACATTAATACAGCCATTCAATTATTACACTTGTTTCCAAAAATAAATACTAATCCAGCTCTTAAGATTCTGGGATTCCAAGTTCTGCGGGACCAGAGTTAGACATCAGATCCTCAACGATGCAATCACCTAAATATGTTATCTCCAGTCAGGAGGGAGCAAAGTACAATTCATGATAATCCAACAATTGAAATAATAATAGAGTTATGCACTTTTAAACAATTTGAAATAAACAATTTTTTAGCAGTTAAAACATTGTGATGTGAATAGGCAATGAATATGACCGGATTGGGTTGTACAGTTGTATCCTATTGATACGATATGGCTTATCCCCGTGTGTATGAGGGGTAAGCTAACACAGTCAGTATACTATTTTTGATGTGGTCATACTCATTACACTACTCCCCCAGTACCCAACAGTCAATCAGTCAATGCTCTCATAGAGAGTTTCGTGTTATATCGTGGTTTAAACTTGCAATAAAACGATTACTAAATAATTGTAAACTACCACAAAATGTACTTGCCTTGATTATAACTGGATTCGATGTTGGTTCCGGGATGATGCTAGTACAATCATCGAAACCCTACAATTGAGAATTCCTGACTTAGCACCAATATTCAATCCATATCTAGGTGTGCTAGTTAGAATCTCTAGAATTTGTCCTAATCAAATTTTAGGTTATTTACAAATCTACTTTAGAACACTTATCGAGGTGAGTTTCTAACTTACGAAGAAAAGTCAATTTAACTTTGTATTTGGAAAAACTCGTAGTTATTGATTTACTTGGTAAAACTTTGTATTTTGTATTATATATAAAATTAATATTTTTCTTTAAATGAGAAAACGTAAAATTTGTTCAAATAATAACTTGTAATTTTTCCTAATTTATTTAATGTGAGAAAACAATATTGATTTTCTATAAAATAAATTATTTTACTATTTTTACGTGTTTACGCCAACCACAATCATAAAAGAATAAAACTGCACTAACTTATTACAAAACTACAGAATGTAATAAAAGCTGGGCTTATGCCCTTTACAGACTTTTTACATAAATTTAAATAAGAAGAAAAACATTTGTTAGTTAATCACAAAATAAAACTAGTAATTAAATTAAATTAAATTAATTTCGAGTCTCAGACTTTGGTCCAATAGTCAAAAATAGCTAATGCCTCAACGTCCGGGTAAAACCGGTTTCGTTTGCATTTCGCTAAGGGCCCATTGACCGATATGGTCGTCGCCCAAAATCTATTTTATAAAATATTTCCGAAAACCGATTTGAATTCCATTTTATAAAATTTTATAAAAATTTCGGCAGCATTCCCTCTATTTTCGGGACAACCCAAAACTGGGAAAATGCCAGAAACAACCAGTAATATTGTCCCAAACCAGGGAAAACCCATAAATAATTCCAGAAGCTATTTATATATAAATTGTAATCCACATAAACATTCCCAAAAATATTCGGGGAAACCCGAAATAGGATCGGAACACCACTGCAATAAACTATCATTCGGAAAAATCCGAATTAAATACTAATCCAAAATCCCAGGAACTTTTCCGAGACAAACTCGAAAATTCCGAAATCAAACCGTCAGAAACAAATTTTCAAAAATCTGAATTTAAACGAAAATTCCGAATACAGAAACTTCTCCGAATCAAATCTCGGAGATTCCGAGAATTCGATGAAACCACAGAACCAAAATGGTTTCGGGAATTCCGAAAACCAAGACGTAAACCAAAGAACGAATTCCCGGGGAAATTCGTGGACCAAAATTCATCACAGTCTCGACACGGGAGGGACGAACTACTGAAATTATCAGAAATTACCCAAATCCGTTGGTCGGTGAGCCGCGAGATAACTTGGGGACGAAAACGTAGTCCGCGAGGGAGCCGAACAGAAGAACGCGGAACGGGAAGCACTGGACAGCAGATCGGACAGCGCCAAATCCACGTGCGGAAACGCTGGACAGCAAATCGTGGACAGGGGAGGTGCTGGACAGCAGATCGGGGACATGGGAGGTGCTGGACAGCAGGTCGGGGACAGGGGGCCGCCCGGGTCGGGCTGGCGCGCACGGCCGCGGGGAAAGGCGACGGCCGGGGCTGGTCGTCGGTAGAGCGTCGGCCTCGGGAGGGTGGCGCCAGGCAGAGGCGCGGCCTGGGACGGCTGCGGGCGGCGGGATCGCCGGCGGGAAGGGCTCGGCTCGACTCGAAAAGCTAGGACACAGAAATTAGGAGAAAGGTTTGGGAGTTTAGAGATGGTGGTGATGGTGAATGGAGGGGATGGAGAGAGTTTTATAGGAGTGGAGGAGAGGAGTTACGGAAGGGGAAGAGAAGGGGATTTTCGGCAGTTTTGTGGAAACCGAGGGTCGGCTGCGGCCGTACGGAAAGGAAACGTTTCTTTTCCCAATTAAATGAGAGTATTGAGAGTATAATAAGAGTGAGAGAGAGATTAAAGAGATTTTAAATGATAGTTTAAAGGAAAAAGAATTGTTTTGCTTTAATTAAGAAAATAGTATTTATAAATATAAATACTAAAGGACTCCTGAATTAATTTTGGAAAACTGAACTTGGGTTCGAGACAGGTTCAAGTCAGGTTCGGAACGGGTCAGGCCCAACATTCAAATCCAGGAATATTAATTTTTCTAAAAATATGGTTTTTTTTTCATAAAAATGATAATAATTAATTTAGCAACAAATTATAGAATTAAAAGTATAACATTTTACGGGTTTGACCCACACTAAAAATTCCAGAAATAATAATTAAATAAAAGTAACACTGGATTTATTAATTAAAAAGTTACGGGTTTCACAGGTGATGTGCTGGTGATGGGGTGTGGAAAGAGAGTGAGGGTGATGGGTGAAAGTGAGATATTTAGAGAGAGAGAATAGAGATATTAAAATATATGTATATATATTATATGTATATATATATGTGTATATATATACAAAGAGAGTGAAATAGATATTTTGAGTAGGGAAGAGAGAGAAAATTATGTGGGGTGTATGGATAGACATGATAGGGATCACATAAAATCTGGTTGGGCGTTGGATCCGGTTCGGTCATGTTTGGACAAGCATGGGGCCAAGATTTAATTAAAATAATAATTTAAACCAATTAAAATCACGGATGAGATGGGAGCACAAGGAAGATCAATTCGGTGGCACGCAAGTGGCACGTGCATAGTAGACTCAAAACAGGCTAGAGCCATGTATTGGGTCGACTGAATTGGACCGATGTCGGGCCCGAAAATTAAATTGAAAGTTAAATCACAATTTACGACAGACGATAAATTGGTCTAATTTGACCCGAAAGTTACGCGAAGCAAATGGAGCACAAGGGAACAAGTTCGAGTGGGACACGATATATCAACATGAAGATAATCTCGTCTACTATAAACTTCAAGAAGAAAGTTTCTAGAGACTGGCATCCCTGATGCTCTAGAAATCCAAGTCACAGTAAAGAGCATTTAATGATCAAAATTAATTAAATAAAAATGAATTATCGATAATAATTCATTTAGAAAATTCAAAAATAATCCTGAAAATTCAGGAGGCTTACATCCTACCCACCTTATAAAAATTTTGTCTTCGAAATTAAAGGTTGGTAGTGGGGTTAAAACATGATAGAAGATTTAAGCAATACCTTAGGCACGATCCAAGAATGACGAGTTTTGCACGATCAAGATAATCAATTCAAAATTGTTCAGGCACGATGAGGGAGTTGGCACGATAGAATCATGATATGAATTAAATCATATGTGCATGATTTCAGAATAAGTCAAGTCGTTGGGGCACGATTTTAGAGACGATTTGGAGAATCGAAGATATAAATGAAGTTCAAGTACGGGATGATCTGTAGGACTTAGGTTGATGGAAATCAACCCGAAAGTCGCACAGGCCCGATCAAGATGAAAAAGCAAACCATGACCAAAATAAGGTTTGGCATGGTTGAGATGAAATTTCAGACACAACAACATCGAAGTCAAGGTCTTATAGACCCGATCAAGGATTAAGGAGTATGATTAATAAAATCATGAAATACGATCCAAGTTCGGACGCGATTTAAATTGGAAATAGTCTAAGTTCACTTGGCACGATTTAGATATGACAATAAAATTGGGACAAAACATCGATAAATAGGATCCAGGTCAATGAATTAAGATTTAGGGTTATACATAGGCACGATCGAGATAAAAATGACATGATTGGGCATTGTTAGGAATAATCAGATGTTTAGCACAAACATTGATCAAGGATTAACCATCTGGTCATGAGTGAAATCAAGACTCAGACGCGTTAAAAATTTGTGATGATTAAGCACTTAGGAACGATTTAGAATAGAACGAGGAAAATCGAAAATCTAGTCATGATCAGGAATGAAACCTGAGCACGAGTGACTAGAGAATCAAAATTCAAGTACGAAGGAGATCTATTTCGACACAGTCGATTAGGGTTCAAGATTTTTAGCATGATTTGAGGGTTAAGATTATCAAGATCATGAAAATCAAAGTTGAACTGTCATGATCTAAAACAAGGCTAAGAGAAGCAAATGGAGAGAAAAATTTGAGTATAGCACGATTGAGAATTAGATTTGATAGAAATCAGATTATAGGTCACATAAGCACGATCAAGGTCCAAGTTCAGTTATGAAAGACGATAAATCATGAATTCAAAATCAAGGTCTTAAAAGCACAATTTAGGAAGGAACCCAAGTCAATTAGGCACGGTAGAAAGTCAAACATGTTCAATTCTAACACGAATAATTTCATAGTCATACTAGTTAGTCGTGATTGAAAGTCAAAAAATTTAGGCACGAGTCTGAGGCAAGATAAAATATATAGTTATGATCGTTAAAATCACGGTCAAGGAAATCCCAAGTTGTCTTAGTCATGTCAAGTCATCTAGGCACGACTAATCACAAGGAATTTGGATGTAATCAGGAAATAAAATCAAGGTCGAAAAGAGTTTAGACATGAGTGTCCAAAATTCAAACATAATCAAAATCGAAAGTCAATACATGAGGGTTAATAGCATTGAAATCCAACCACGATAAAGAAATTAGTCTCAACACGATCTAAGTTGATCAACTTTCGAGTAAAGCAGAATTTGGGCAAGATGGAGAATAAGATCAACGAAGGCTGGGTACGAGCATCCAAGGATGAAAATCCAAGTCACAAAGGAATTTGAAGTCATCTAGAGTCTAGTCAGCAACCAAGACTCTTTGGCACGATAAACAAGACTACCAAATCGACTGGTCAAAATCAGAGAAGATCAAATCTTACGATATTGAATTTTAAGAAACAGTTCAAGGATAAGGAATTAAATTTCTTCTGTTATGGAAGAAAACCCAAATGTAGAATTGTAGAAGGAAGTCGGGGTAATCATCTCGCTCTGCTTCGACTACTACCAAGATCCAACGTCTACTCCGAAACAGATGATTACGATACTTCCTCGACTTTTCCTAAGATAAAAGATACAAGAGCTCAAAAGATTTTAAAGTGTAGATGACAAAAGTAGATATGAGACAGTTGATCGATGTAATCAAGACATAACTAAACAAGGCAAAGGAAATGACGGTAAGATGAGAAAATCATCATGCGATGGGAGATAAAATAATGATAAACAAGAAATAATGGTAGGAATTATCTTGCTCAAGTGGTAAAAGAAGTGAATCAACTTAAGATATGACATGATAACCATACACGTCTATCCAAAATCATGTTGCCAGAATTTATGCCACGCCAGTAAACATAGCTGCAATAACGATATAGTCCATAACCAAGATATACACCCTATAATCATGTCATCTAGATTTCTTACCACGCCAACCGGTATGGCTGCAAGAGAATCCAAATGCCATAACTAGGATAGTATATCCAAATCAGGCTCCATGTCCTTGTCAGGCTAGCTAATATGACTGCGATAAATTCTAAACTCTATAAATAAAGTAGACATTTATCGTTCTCATCGTCCTCATCAAATATGTTTATCAGAATATCTTAACTCAATCCTTAAAAACTTATCTTAGACAAAATCAAAATCGAATTCAACAAAGAACGTCAAGATTCAAAATTTTCAACAACGAATCAAGGATAAGTAGATGGAAACTAGCAAAAACAGATCCCGAGGTAGAGTTTAGAAGAAAATTCTCAGGAGATGTCCAAAGGTACTATCTAGGTCAAGATAAAAGGAAATCATTGGAATATAATCTAAAACAATCTCTACCTGATATGAGACTGGCGAATCATATTCTCGTCTCAACCTAGAAGATATATAAGTTCAACTTATACCTTCTCTCTGGGATCCACAACTCATCCCAAGAAAGAATAAAGTTTGATACGGACAGATATTTCAAAAATCAAGACGAATGAAAACAAGTGGAAAAAGATTTGAAAAGCTTTCGAAATAAGATTCCCAAGGGTCATCCCTGGAATCTACCAAGAGTTTCTAATATGTGACTGAGTACCAAATTCCTAAAATATTCCATGACTCAACCTTAATCCTAGGGCAGGCTAGTAGTAGTACAGATAAGCTCAAGTACCACCACGACTTCGTATTAATTGTAAAGACTGACCTGCATGGGCCACCACTAAAAATGTGTCACGACCCGCACCCGGATATACTGATACGAATACGTGGGCCACGCCCAGCCTACGCCGTAGTATCGACGGTAGAACGCTGTCTAGTACCCAATAAATATACACTACATCTAGAAGGTCGATGAACTACAAATGTACTCAATCACAACCCAACATCTAAGGAAGATAAGACAAGAAAGATAACTAAGGCACAAGAACAACTAGAAACTACTAGAAGGAATCATAAGACAGGAAAATAAAGAAGGAAAAATAAGACGAACTAAGGATAACTACCAGACAACTCACATAGAAGAATAGTGAGATCCACCTCAGCTAGTAAAATCATGAAGTCCAATAATGGTATAACAACTCCTAAAATATTGTCAACATATCTAGTCAGGATGGAACGAGTACATAAACTAACAACAGTTTCATAGTATTGACAAATGCTGTAAGAGACAATCATAATAGAATACAAGATGATATATCAAGACTGTAAGTAAAACAGGATATATAAACTGGAAATCATGTCAAGGTGAATCACGCAGGGAAAGTAAGCTGAACTGTAATATGTAACTGATGTAATAAATATAAAATATGCCTCGAATATAATAGCATAATATGATCGATAAGGGTCAAGATCAGGCTTCCAGCCGACCGGCTACAAGTACGTAGACTCGGCCTGGCCGGGATGGCAAGCTATGGAGCAAGTAGTAGCACAGGTCAGGCTATACCCATCGTGAGGTGAGGGTATAGCTATGATACAAGTAGTAACTCAAGATGGGCATTGATCACACTATCTATATAATTTCCCATTCTCCGAATAGTATACGGATCCGGACATAGCACGTCATGGCACAAGATTCCCTAAGAAGGTAGCTACTCCTTCTTAGGAATCGGTGTCAATACAAGTACAAGAACAAGATCGAGCAAGTACCAATATCCCAAGAAAATCCAAGAATGACATCTCATGACAGGAATCCGACATATACTAGTCCGTGTACCATCGTGACGAGAATCAAGTAAAATACTATAACTGAATCGGATATAGAAAATATCAAGACAAGGAACTACTATCAGAGAATGTACTCGCCTGAGATCTGGTAGAATATGTCAACTGTGTAATCTGGCTCAGAGTGAAATCATAGACCTAAAGATGAGATATATATAAGCTAATTAGGGTTCAACAGTGTTAGGCATGATTAATCTAGGTCATTATCAGTCTACTAAGTCAAACTAGGTCACACTGAGTCACACTAGGTCAAACTAGGTCACAGGAAGTCAAACTAAGTCAAACTGGGTCAAAGGTTGACTTACAGTTGACTTTTGGTCAACTGGTCAATTCTAGTCAACTCTAGGTTAAACTAGGTCAAATGTTGACTCTACTTCGACGTTCAGTCAAAGCAGTCAACCATGGTCAAGCAGGGTCAAGGCTAGTCTCTATAAACATCTACAGGGTCAACACATTCAATTTCAGTGGTTGGAAAATCATTGGAATCGATGGATCACAAAATACAACAAAAGAAGAAAGATTATAATAATAGGATAAAAATCTACAGATATTGTCGGATGGTGAAACAACCATCACCAACGTGTCAAGAATGGTCAAATTAGCTAGGATAGCCTATCCATAAGTCCAATTTGGACACAGGAGAAAAAAATTTTAATTTTGGGTCAAAATGGTGTCCGTGTCGGACCCACTTTTAACCGAAAAACGTGCCAGAAAATAAAAGTGCACTAAACCTAACAAATTATATGTCCACAAATCCAGAATGACGATACGAACCCAACGGTATATCCAGAATTGGATTTCGTTGACCCGATCTCAAATTGGTCCGTTGATGGAATTCGATTTGCACAGAAAAGCGTGTCGGAGCCAATGTCCTCAAAACTCAGCAAATTATATATTAACGAGTCTAGAATGATGATACGAAGCCAACGGTATATCCAGAATTGGATTCCGATGAGCCGATCTCAAAATGACCCGTTGATCCGGATATTGGTATCCGACTTGCACCGAAATACGTGTCGGGACCAATGTCTACTAAAACCTAGCAAATTATATGTCAACGAGTCAAGAATGACGATACGAACCCAACGGTATATCCAGAATTGGATTCCGATGAGCCGGCATCAAAAAGCCCCGTTGACCCAAACTGTGGGACCCGCTTTGTACCGAAATTCGTGCCAGGGCCCACGTCTTCCAAATCTAACAAACTTTATATGAAAACGTGCCAGAATGACGCCACGAATCTACTGGTGGTGTCAGAAATTGAATTCGGAGTCCTGGGTTCAAAAATAGAAATTTACAACTGTAAAATTAAGAATTCAGACGGCCAACTTTGGCGTCAAATTCGACCAATCAAACGTGCTTACAATGAAACAAAACTTTAGGGGTAGGAAGAGGGTTATACCAGCTGTGCATAGGAACCAGTGGCACGCCAAAAGGAGCTGCGATGGAGGAGATACGAACCGACGAAGTTGGCTCCACAAAATTGTCCAAAAATTATACAATTTAAAGCGTCAACTTGGTGGCCGGTTTTGATGTATCAAACGACAAAATTAACGAACAAAAATTGAGGGGAGTGAAGAGCTATATACCGAGATTTAGACGGAGCAAAGAAATCGCTGATCCAACGGTCAGATTTCCCGAAAAATGTGCGTGAAGTCGCTACGACGGAACGCCATTTCCGGATCCATTCTGAGCTCGTGCCGACGAAAACCCGTGCCAAATGCACGAAACGCCTAGGCGGCGCATCCCGGAGGACGGTGACCGCGACAGAAAGGTACGCCCGGCCCACGCGCGGCCATGGGGGTCTCGCCGACGACGACCGCGGCAGCGCCGTGGCCGCTGGTGCGCGCGCTGTTACTGCCGCTCGCTGCTGCTGCAAGGCTGCGCTGCTGCTGCAAGGCTGCGCTGCTGCTGTGGGTGTTGCTGGCCACGCGACGGTGCGGTGGCTGCCCGACGGCGGCGGCGCAGCCAGGGGGCATGGCGGGTCGTTTGGCCACGACGGGGTGGTTGCGTGTGGTAGTTGTGGTGGGATGGTGGTGATGTAGTTGATGGTGGTGGTTGGTGTTGAGGATTATGATGGTGAAGATGATAATGGTGATGGTGGTAGTTGTTTGTTTGATGAAGCCATGAAGAAGAAGGAGTTTGTGATTAAGAAAAAAAGAAATAGGGGGTACTTATTGGCTGGAGGGAGAGAGGGTGTGGGCTGATGGTGATGGGGTTGGAGTGTAGTGTGAGTAATGAGAGAGAGAGAGGGAGAGAGTGAGTTATATTTGTAAAAGAAAGAGAGAGAAAAAGAGAATAGAGAGAGAAAGTTAAGAGAGAGAGTGAGGTCGGCTTGTGGGGGGTGATGTGCTGGTGATGGGGTGTGGAAAGAGAGTGAGGGTGATGGGTGAGAGAGAGATATTTAGAGAGAGAGAATAGAGATATTAATATATATGTATATATATATGTGTATATATATATACAAAGAGAGAGAAATAGATATTTTGAGTAGGGAAAAGAGAGAAAATTATGTGGGGTGTATGGATAGACATGATAGGGATCACATAAAATCTGGTTGGGCGTTGGATCCGGTTCGGTCAAGTTTGGACAAGCTTGGGGCCAAGATTTAATTAAAATAATAATTTAAACCAATTAAAATCACGGATGAGATGGGAGCACAAGGGAGATCAATTCGGTGGCACGCAAGTGGCACGTGTATAATAGACTCAAAATAGGCCAGAGCCATGTATTGGGTCGACTGGATTGGACCGATGTCGGGCCCGAAAATTAAATTGAAAGTTAAATCACAATTTACGACAGACGATAAATTGGTCTAATTTGACCCGAAAGTTGCACGAAGCAAATGGAGCATAAGGGGACAAGTTCGAGTGGGACACGATATATCAACATAAAAATAATCTCGTCTACTACAAACTTCAAGAAGAAAGTTTCCAGAGACTGGCATCCCTGATGCTCTAGAAATCCAAGTCACAGTAAAGAGCATTTAATGATCAAAATTAATTAAATAAAAATGAATTATCGATAATAATTCATTTAGAAAATTTAAAAATAATCCTGGAAATTCAGGAGGCTTATAAATCCTCCATTTTATTGTTCTAATCTCTTCTATGCAACATTCTAAGCTACTTTAGTTCTTGTCATTTTGCATTTTTATGTATATATTTGTGTAGATCTAACTTTGCACCATTTTGGGGTTTTTTTGGGTTTTGATCTAGTAAACCACCTTGTTTTTGAAAACTAAGAGTTCCATGTGGTAGAGAATTTGATTTTACACAACTTAGACCTTGGAAAAGTCAGATTTCATTGTGTTTTGACCGAGTTATGATCATTTGAAAATCATGGGTTCCAAGACTTGTGCTTTCGGCCAAGACTTGGAGAAGATGATGAACAGTGTTTGCACACTATGAAGTGCAACCTGTGGGCGCATAGCCAAATCATGTGGGCGCATAAGACCACATGTGGCCGCATAGACATCCCCTTGGGCGCATGGCCTTCATTGGATGGTGCATGAGCTCCTGACTTGTAAACCTGTAATGCCTATAGTTCGTATTACGCATTTTGAAATACGTGTACGTATTTCATCTTGTATTGTATGTCTCCTTGCTTGGTTTATTGAGTATTTCATTACTTGGTTCATCTTGGTTTGGGTTGGCTTGGTTCGGGTTGGGTGGTTCATCATGGACCAAGAGAAAACCCCTAACTACCACCACCATCCCCATTTATTAACCCCTCCTCTTTCTCTCTCTTCATTACTCTTCTTCTCCACCATTACTTCTTCAACCACCAGAAAGAGAGAGAGAGAGAGAGAGAGAGAGAGAGGAGAGAGAGAGAGAGAGAGAGCTTAGGCAAGTGCAACTTGCTTCATGATGGATCTCAAGTTTTATTGTTCCATTCTCTTCCTTACTTGATTTTAAGCCTCTTTAGAACTTGGCATTTTTAGATTTGATGGATGGATTCTTGTAGATCTAAGTTTGCAACTTTTCGGTTTTTCTTGGTTTTGATCTCTAAAACTTGGTTATTTTCGAAAACTAATAGTTCTATGTTGTAGAGAATTCAATTTCATGCAGTTTTGGCTTTTGTTTCGTTTGATTTCGACTTCTGATGAGGAAGTTATGGCCATAGCAAATTTTTAGGACTTTCATGGCCGAACTTGTTGTTTAGGGACGATGAACCCCATGCGCCGGGAACCCCATGCGCCCGGGAGGCCATGCGCCGTGAAGTCCCGGCAACGCATCCCTTAACTCGGAGCGTGTCATGCGCGTAGGTTCCCTACGCGCAGGTACTGAAGATGCAACGTGAGTTTTCCATGCGCCGATGGTGCAGGAATCCCAAACGTCGATTGGTGCAGGAATCCCATGCGCCGATTGGTGCAGGAATCCCATGCGCCGATTGGTACAGGAATCCCATGCGCCGATTGTACAGGAATTCTATGCGCCGATGGTGTAGGAATCCCATGTGCCGATTGTGCAGGAATCCCGTGCGCCGATGGTGCAGGAATCCCATGCGCCGATTGTGCAGGAATCTCATGCGCCGATTGGTGCAGGAATCCCATGCACCGATTGTACAAGAATCTCATGCGCCGATTGGTGCAGGAATTCCATGCGCCGATTGTACAGGAATCCCATGCGCCGATTGTGCAGGAATCTCATGCGCCGATTGGTGCAGGAATCCCATGTGCCGATTGTGCAGGAATCTTATGCGCCGATTGTGCAGGAATTTACTGTTTTTGCCTGTTTAAGTTGTTTTGTAGCTAGAATCTTGAAAAACTCAAAACATGAAAGATATAGATCTTTTCTTTGGCTTCAAGAATATGTTACTAGTTATTTTATATAAGTTTCTCTCATTCATGATAATGTAAGAATAGAACACGATAGTGGCCCGTCGTGGCGCACCCTTAACAAGTAAACTGACATGATGCATCTCGACAAGCTGTTACGACAGCTAGCCTGACATGACAAGTATGAATGACCTGGACACCGTGGGCGATTGTGTTTGCACAAATAAACCAGTACTGTCTTGCATCATGTCTAGGATAGGGATCCCTGAGTACCACGGTCAGGGATACCTCCTGCAATTGACTAAGGTTAATAAACTAGAATAATTCAGTAGTCATGAAGAGATTTTCCAGCTACAGGCAATCCCATTATCTGGGCGGACTAACGGACTTGTAGCCTACCGACGAGTAGGGCACATTTCTAGCACACAGTCAAGTGGTGCACCCTTCATAAACGGTCATTCGACCCGGATAACCTGGATGGTCTGCAGGGCTTGTTGCAGTTGGGATAATCTCGTTGCATCTTGCTAGTAACTAGGCCTGTGATAACCCTAGTTAGTTAAAGTATCAAGCCGTACTCCTTGCTTGGCCGTGAATGATTGAATGAAGTTTATTCCAGCTTAGTCTTATCCTGATCCTGTGCAAGATTGTGACAGGATATGATTATAGATGCTTGACTTAACAATAACGATCGGGAGTCCAGTTCTGTTCAGGCGAAGGGTTACAACCCCGGTCCTTGTTTGGTTTAAGGGTTGTAACCTGGCTCCTGGAGCAGTTCTGTGTCCTCTCTTCATTTATTGACTTATTGTAACCCAGGCCATGCTCGTCATATTTTACTTACTTCAGCGGCATGATTATTTATACTGGCCTTAACAATAAAGATCAGGGGTCCAGTTCTGTTCAGGCGAAGGGTTACAACCCCGGTCCTTGTTTGGTTTAAGGGTTGTAACCTGGCTCCCGGAGCAGTTCTGTGTCCTCTCTTTATTTATTGTCTTATTGTAACCCAGGCCATGCTCGTCATGTTTTACTTACTTCAGTGGCATGATTATTTATACTGGCCTTAACAATAAAGATCAGGGGTCCAGTTCTGTTCAGGCGAAGGGTTACAACCCCGGTCCTTGTTTGGTTTAAGGGTTATAACCTGGCTCCCGGAGCAGTTTTGCGTCCTCTTTAAGTTTATTGTCTTCACTGTACCAATAGTATTTGAGACGGGTTTCTATTCAGGTGAAGGGCTGCAACCCCGGTCCTTGTTTGGTTTAAGGGTTGTGACCTGGCTACTTGAATGGTTTCCTCGTACTCAGTTTACTGTTGTTATCTCTATTATTATCAGTTCTTATTTATTATCTTTTACTTTCTATTGTGATATGCTGGTTTTAGTTCCTAAGTGAAGCTTCCTTTATGGCACTTGCTCTTTCTGGGGTTTGACCCAGCTGGTTTTGTATGGCCAGATATCGGAGCAGCTCTAGAGGATCTACTACCTTCCAGCCAGATGGTGTCCACCAGGCGTAACCCTGGCAACGAGTGGGTTTTTTTTGTCCTCCCACTTATTTGTAAAAATTATTCTTTTGAGGCGTTTAGCCGGCGAGCACGTGTTAGCTCGTATTGCACCTTATTTACTGTCTGCCTACGGGCTGTAACATGATTGACAGATCCTAGGGTTGATCATGTATGACTGAACTCTTGCTGGTCTTGACATTTTGTATGACTAGCTTCATGATC
Source organism: Iris pallida (assembly GCA_029216955.1). Lineage (NCBI taxonomy): Eukaryota > Viridiplantae > Streptophyta > Magnoliopsida > Asparagales > Iridaceae > Iris > Iris pallida. Next base: position 4,477,963 of record JANAVB010006391.1, on the reverse strand, counting down.
ATCCAATATGTAATGTATGGGACACCTTGCTATTATATATTTGGTGCTCTGACATCTTGTAACTATTATTGCTTGCTTGAGATTGAGACAATAGGCTTGTTTATGACCATAGGAGACTGTTAGCTTGTAGTTAAACCCTCATATATCTAGACAGCCGTGACCGTATAGCGAGGTGGGTTACACTTCAATATACGTAGCTGGCTATGTACGCCCCCGCTCTCTAGTATTCTGGTTCTGGGGCGTTATATGGTTTTAGTGGTGGCCCATGCAGGTCTTGTAAATCAAGATATGTGAGTGTTTACCGAATAGATGTCTCAATCAGTATTCGCCCTTGATCTCTGCTTGTATCTTCAAATTCTTGAGAATCTTGGCCTGATCACATGCTTGTATCATTGATCTGTCCTGGTCTTTCCTTATTGTCCCTATGTCGTCTTCTTCAGCGACATTGTTCCTGGACCTGCCGATCAGCAAGACGGAGCACCTCCCGTGGACCAGCAACAACTTGGAGATCAAGCCCAGCATTCAGGAATAGCCTCCAGAGTCGTGCCCACCGAAGGAGAACTACCAGTTCAGCCCATCCAGCCAGCAGAGCATGATGATGGCACTTTGGTGGGTCTCATCAGGACGCTATTAGCTTCCCAGGATCGGTGAGGAGATGCCTTGCACCAGGCGGTGGCAGATTCTTTGACCAGAGGAGGTCATCAGGGTAATAGCGCGGCCAACAGCTTCAAGCGCTTGAACCCTCCCTTCTTCGACGGCAGTGAAGATGCGATCGCTGCAGATACATGGCTTCAGGACACAGAGGTGATTCTAGAGGTAGCCAGGACTCCAGAAGCCGAGAAGGTGGCCGTAGTACGCCTGCAGTTGTTGGATCTTGCCCGCAGCTGGTGGGCAGCGCAGGATGATGGATTAGTGGCCCCTATTTCATGGACAGTATTCAGGGAGAGATTCCAGACCAAGTATTTTGATGCTGTAGCTCGGTACGATCTACAGACGAGGTTCACCAATCTGAAGTAGATGGACAGGACGGTCGACGGATATGCGGCCGAGTTCTCCAGGCTCAGTCGGTTTGCTCCCACATTAGTAGCGACCGAGTTCGACCGAGCTCAGCGATTCCAGCAGGGGCTTCACCTGGAGATTTTGTTGGCGGTGGAGCAGTTTGAGCATCAGACCTTTGATGTAGTACTGAGGGCAGCTAGGAGGCATGAGTATACGTCCTAAAGGATCGTGGATAGGATTGGGGGTCGGAAGCGATCCCACAGTCAGATGAATCAGTCGTCGGCCCCAGCTCCGGCAGCTAGAGCTTTGACCATTGGAGCTCCGAGGCGGGCGGCCTCAGTGACGTCGGTTCAGCATTCCACTCCGACGTATCCTCAGCAGCAGAAGTAGAAGCAGTCTTCCGCAGTGGGATGTTCACACTGCGGGAAGTCAGGACATGTGGTATCAGAGTGTCGCAGAGCACAGGGTTTGTGCTTGATTTGCGGTACCCTGGACCACAGAGTTGGGAATTGCCCAAACAGGAGGAGTTCATCGGCCTTCTCTAGTCCTTCAGTTAGAGGACCAGCACCAGTCCAGCAGTAGCAGCTGCAGTACCCGTTCCCGAGGCCATTGCCGACGCAGGCCCATTTATTCCAGCAGCAGAGACCGCAGTAGTAGTATGTCCAAGCCCAAGCCCTGATCCAGAGCAGGCAGAGGAATTTTCAGCAGAGGGGACCCGCACCCAGAGGGCATGGTCAAGTGCTGGTTTTGAACATGGGAGAAGAAGGAATAGCACCAGGTGAAGTAGTGGCAGGTACTATTCTCGTCAACACCTTTCCAGCTTCTGTATTATTTGATTCTGGTGCCTCGCATTCATTTATGTCTGCACGATTCACGATACGGGTAGGACTGGAGCCCGAGTCATTATCAGTAAGGCTCAATATACTTACTGGTAACGGACTTGTGGGAGTAGATAGAGTAATTTCCTCATGTCGAATCGTAGTTAGCGGTAGAGAATTCCCCGCGAGATTGATAGAGTTCCCGATGGCCGATTATGATGTGGTCTTAGGGATGGATTGGTTGAGGGACCAGTATGCTAGGATAGACTACCACATTGGCAGGGTTATTTTTAGCATTCCAGGCGAGCCAGAGTTTTCCTTCTCCCGAGGCGAAGTTGAACCTTCTCCTCCAGTGTTACGGATGGCAGTAGCAATAGTACAGTTACCTCAGATAGTCGAAGAGTTTCTAGATGTTTTCCCAGAAGAGCTTCCAGGGATGCCGCCAGAGCGAGAGATCGAGTTTACCATCGACTTGATTCCCGGGACAGCCCCAGTGTCAGAGAGAGTCTACAGGATGGCGCCGTCAGAGCCAGAAATATTGTACAAGATGATTGAAGAACTCAGAACCAAGGGATTCATTTCTGCTAGTGGATCGCCTTGGGGAGCCCTGATGCTTCTTGTGAAAAAGAAGGATGGTACGTCCAGATTATGTGTAGATTATCGTACCTTGAACTCAGAGACAATCAAAAACAGATACCCTCTCCCGAGGATAGATGACTTGTTTGATCAACTCAAGGGGGCAGCAGTATTCTCGAAGATTGACTTGCGGTCAGGATACCACCAGATCAGAGTCAGAGAGCAGGACATCCCGAAGACAGCGTTCAGATCGAGATATGGGCATTGGAAGTTCCTTGTGATGCCATTTGGAGCAACCAATGTGCCAGCAGTATTCATGGACCTCATAAATCGTATCTTTATGCCTTATTTGGATCAGTTCGTGATTGTGTTCCTAGATGACATTCTGGTCTACAGTAAGAGTGAGGTGGAGCATAAGCATCATCTCAGAATTGTCCTCCAAATTCTCAGAGAGCACCAGTTGTATGCCAAGTTTAGTAAATGCGAGTTCTGGCTCGATCGCATTTCGTACTTGGGCCATATCATCACCAGAGGAGGAGTAGAAGTGGATCCCCAGAAGATTGTGGCCATTGAGACATGGCCAGTGCCCAGTACGGTTGCAGAAGTTCACAGTTTTCTTGGATTGGCCGGCTACTACTGGCGATTTGTTTTAGACTTTGCTCGAATTTCAGCGCCATTGACCCAGTTGACCCGCAAGGATATGCAGTTTGCTTGGACAGCAGAGTACCAGGATTCTTTTGAGAAGTTGAAGCGAGGCTTGATGACGGCACCCATTCTCACGCTTCCAGATGGAACCGGAGGATTCTCAGTGTATTATGATGCTTCGGACAGAGGTTTAGGATGTGTTCTGATGCAGCATGGAAAGGTAATAGCTTATGCGTTACGACAACTTCGTGATCATGAGAGGAATTACCCGACCCATGACTTGGAGCTGGCAGCAGTAGTGTTTGCACTTAAGTTATGGAGGTACTACTTGTACGGAGATAGGGTGGAGATTTTCACCGACCATAAGAGCCTGAAGTATGTGTTCACCCAGAAGAATCTCAACATGCGTCAGAGGAGGTGGCTGTAGCTACTTGTGGATTATGATGTCAACCTGCAGTATCACCCAGGGAAGGCCAACATCGTTGCAGATGCATTGAGCAGAAGAGCCAGAGTTTATTTCCTAACAGCGCAACCAGAGCTGTTAGCCAATCTTCAGAAGATGGGTATAGAAGTTGTCCTCCCTTCCAGTGTGGCGTTGATGGCCAGCATACAAGTTCAGTCTACTATAGTCGAGAGGATCCGGATGGCGCAGTCAGCAGATTCTAAGCTTCAGCGACTCAGAGCAGAGTGTGAGGCAGGACGAAGACCAGAGTTATGTATCCATGAAGACGGTACACTTCGACATGGGAGGCATCTTTGTGTACCCAGTGGAGATATCAGACAGAAGATCATGACAGAGGCCCACAGTTCACAGTATTCTATTCATCCCGACGGTACGAAGATGTACCGTGATATCTGCCAGAATTTTTGGTGGAATGGCATGAAGAGGGAGATAGCCCGGTTTGTCTCTCGGTGTTTGGTTTGCCAACAAGTTAAAGCTGAATATCAGAGGCCAGCTGGACTTCTTCAGGCCTTGCCAATTCCGGAATGGAAGTGGGAGCATGTGACCATGGATTTCGTGACTGGATTACCCCCAGCTGGTCGAGATGCTATTTTGGTTATAGTTGACCGGCTCACGAAGGTGGCCCACTTTCTTCCGTTCAGAGTTGGTCAGTCGACGACTCAGCTAGCAGAGATGTATCTCCGACAGATTGTCAGATTGTACGGTGTACCAGTCAGTATCACCTCGGACAGAGATTCCAGATTTACATCGTACTTTTGGCGTAGCCTGCAAGAGAGTTTGGGAACTCACCTCCAGTTCAGTTCAGCTTATCACCCGCAGATAGATGGTTAGTCGGAACGCACGATCCAGACTCTTGAAGATATGTTGCGGTCATGTACACTCGACTTCGGTGGTTCGTGGGAAGATCACCTGCACCTGGTGGAGTTCTCGTATAACAACAGTTTCCAGGCCAGTATCCAGATGGCACCATTCGAGGCACTGTATGGTAGGAAGTGCCGATCCCCGCTAGTATGGGACAATGTCGGAGAGAGACAGATGCTCGGACCGGAAATGATTGCTCAGACCGTTGAAGCGGTCAGGAGAGTCAGAGATCATCTTCGAGTTGCCCAAGATCGCCAGCGTCATTGGGCCGATTCTTATCGGCGACCCCTTGAATTCTCGGTCGGCGACCATGTATTCCTGAGGATTTCGCCTAACCGTGGCGTCATTCGTTTCGGCGTACGGGGAAAGCTTAGTCCTAGGTATATAGGGCCGTTCGATATTCTGGAGCGAGTAGGTGATGTGTCCTATCGTCTCGCTCTTCCGCCGTCGCTAAGAGAGGTGCATGACGTGTTCCATGTATCTCAACTACGACGGTATATCCCGGACCCGAGCCATATCCTGGATCATTCGGAATTGGTTGTTGGTACCAACCTTTCGTATGAGGAGAGGCCCGTGTCTATATTGGACCGGAGAGAGAAGATACTCAAGAATAAGACTATTAGTTTAGTCCGAGTTGCTTGGGGTCATCACTCTTTGGGTGAGTCAAGGTGGGAGCGTGAGGATGATATCCGATCGCGATAGCCCGACCTGTTTGACTCGTAAGGTATAATGTCTTCCTTATGCCTTATGCTTTCAATTCCTTGCTTGAATAAATGACTGCATGATAGACTGCTTGTTATAGCTTACGATTATTATAGCTTGTCCTTGCAATTCTAGCCTCTTGATAAAATTCCGAGGACGGAATTCTTTTAAGGAGGGTAGAGTTGTAATGCCTATAGTTTATATTACGTATTTTAAAATACGTGTACGTATTTTATCTTGTATTGCATGTCTCCTTGCTTGGTTTATTGAGTATTTCATTACTTGGTTCATCTTGGTTTGGGTTGGCTTGGTTCGGGTTGGGTGGTTCATCATGGACCAAGAGAAAACCCCAACCTACCACCACCATCCCCATTTATTAACCCCTCCTCTTTCTCTCTCTTCATTACTCTTCTTCTCCACCATTACTTCTTCAACCACCAGAAAGAGAGAGAGAGAGAGAGAGAGAGAGAGAGAGAGAGAGAGAGAGACTAGGCAAGTGCAACTTGCTTCATGATGGATCTCAAGTTTTATTGTTCCATTCTATTCCTTACTTGATTCTAAGCCTCTTTAGAACTTGGCATTTTTAGATTTGATGGATGGATTCTTTTAGATCTAAGTTTGCAACTTTTCGGTTTTTCTTGGTTTTGATCTCTAAAACTTGGTTATTTTCAAAAACTAATAGTTCTATGTTGTAGAGAATTCAATTTATGCAGTTTTGGCTTTTGTTTTGTTTGATTTCGACTTCGGATGAGGAAGTTATGGCCATAGCAAGTTTTTAGGACTTTCATGGCTGAACTTGCTGTTGGGGACGATGAACCCCATGCGCCGGGAACCCCATGCGCCCGGTAGGCCATGCTCCGGGAGGCCATGCGTCGTGAAGTCCCGGCAACGCATCCCTTAACTCCGAGCGTGTCATGTGCGTAGGTTCCCTACGCGCATGTACTGAAGACGCAACGTGAGTTTTCCATGCGTCGATGGTACAGGAATCCCATGCGCCGATTGGTGCAGGAATTCCATGCGCCGATGGTGCAGGAATCCCATGCGCGGATGGTGCAGGAATCCTATGCGCCGATGGTGCAGGAATCCCATGCGCCGATTGTGCATGAATCTCATGCGCCGATTGGTACTGAAATCCGATGCGCCGATTGTGCAGGAATCCCATGCGCCGATTGTGCAGGAATCTCATGCGCCGATTGGTGCAGGAATCCCATGCGCCGATTGTGCAGAAATCTCATGCGCCGATTGTGTAGAAATTTACTATTTTTGCCTGTTTAAGTTGTTTTGTAGCTAGAATCTTGAAAAACTCAAAACATGAAAGTTATAGATCTTTTCCTTGGCTTCAAGAATATATCATTAGTTATTTTATGCAAGTTTCTCTCATTCATGATAATGTAAGAATAGAATACGATAGTGGCCCGCCGTGGCGCACCCTTAACATGTAAACTGACATGATGCATCTCGACAAGCTGTTACGATAGCTAGCCTGACATGACAAGTATGAATGACCTGGACATCGTAGGCGATTGTGTTTGCACAAATAAACCAGTACTGTCTTGCATCATGTCTAGGATAGGGATCCCTGAGTACCACGGTCAGGGATACCTCCTGCAATTGACTAAGGCTAATAAACTAGAATAATTCAGTAGTCATGAAGAGATTTCCCAGCTACAGGCAATCCCGTTATCTGGGCGCACTAACGGACTTGTAGCCTACCGACGAGTAGGGCACATTTCTAGCATACAGTCAAGTGGTGCACCCTTCATAAACGGTCATTCGACCCGGATAACCTGGATGGTCTGCAGGGCTTGTGGCTGTTGGGATAATCTCGTTGCATCTTGCTAGTAACTAGGCCTGTGATAACCCTAGTTAGTTAAAGTATCAAGCCGTACTCCTTGCTTGGCCGTGAATGATTGAATGAAGTTTATTCCAGCTTAGTCTTATCCTGATCCTGTACAAGATTGTGATAGGACATGATTATTGATGCTTGCCTTAACAATAACGATCGGGGGTCCAGTTCTGTTCAGGCGAAGGGTTACAACCCCGGTCCTTGTTTGGTTTAAGGGTTGTAACCTGGCTCCCGGAGCAGTTCTGTGTCCTCTCTTCATTTATTATCTTATTGTAACCCAGGCCATGCTCGTCATGTTTTACTTACTTCAGCGACATGATTATTTATACTGGCCTTAACAATAAAGATCAGGGGTCCAGTTCTGTTCAGGCGAATGGTTACAACCCCGGTCCTTGTTTGGTTTAAGGGTTGTAACCTGGCTCCCGGAGCAGTTCTGTGTCCTCTCTTCGTTTATTGTCTTATTGTAACCCAGGCCATGCTCGTCATGTTTTACTTACTTCAGCGGCATGATTATTTATACTGGCCTTAACAATAAAGATCAGGGGTCCAGTTCTGTTCAGGTGAAGGGTTACAACCCCGGTCCTTGTTTGGTTTAAGGGTTGTAACCTGGCTCCCGGAGCAGTTCTGTATCCTCTATTCGTTTATTGTCTTCACTGTACCAATAGTATTTGAGACGGATTTCTATTCAGGTGAAGGGCTGTAACCCCGGTCCTTGTTTGGTTTAAGGGTTGTGACCTGGCTACTTGAATGGTTTCCTCGTACTCAGTTTACTGTTGTTATCTCTATTATTATCAGTTCTTATTTATTATCTTTTACTTTCGATTGTGATATGCTGGTTTTAGTTCCCAAGTGAAGCCTCCTTTGTGGCACTTGCTCTTTTTGGGGTCTGACCCAGCTGGTTTTGTATGGCCAGATATCGGAGCAGCTCTAGAGGATCTACCTACCTTCCAGCCAGATGGTGTCCACCAGGCGTAACCCTGGCAACGAGTGGATTTCTTTTGTCCTCCCACTTATTTGTAAAAATTATTCTTTTGAGGCGTTTAGCCGGCGAGTACGTGTTAGCTCGTATTGCACCTTATTTACTGTCTGCCTACGGGCTGTAACATGATTGACAGATCCTAGGGTTGATCATGTATGACTGAACTCTTGCTGGTCTTGACATTTTGTATGACTAGCTTCATGATCATCCAATATGTAATGTATGGGACGCCTTACTATTATATATTTGGTGCTCTGACATCTTGTAACTATTATTGCTTGCTTGAGATTGAGACAATAGGCTTGTTCATGACCATAGGAGACTGTTAGCTTGTAGTTAAACCCCCATATATCTAGACAGTCGTGACCGTATAGCGAGGTGGGTTGCACTTCAATATACGTAGCTGGCTGTGTACGCCCCCGCTCTCCAGTATTCTGGTTCTGGGGCGTTACAAAACCTTCATGGCATTTTCATGCTTATGTAGACGCATAGCCCTGGGCGCATGCCTCCTCTTGGGCGCATGTATCCCAGACTCCCATCCTCTTGGGCGCATGCCACTATAGGCGCATGCTGCCTTGACCACCCCCGTGCCTAAGTGCATGTTGCTTTGACTTGCCCCTCCCCTATGGGCGCATGGCCTCCAATAGTAGGTGCGTGGCTCCCTGACTTGGGCGCATATGGCCATGAGACTTGTAGTGCATTCTGACTTGCCCCTTTCCCTTTGGGCGCATAGCCCTAGGACCCATATGTGGGCGCATGCACCCCCTTGGGCGCACGATGTCCCCAGGTTACCCTTTCTTGATTTTTGCACCCATTTTATATCCTTACGCCTTTTCGATATGAACTCGACATGAACACGACGTGAGAATGACATATTAATGGAATGATAGCACTTGATGGTGGCCGTTGTGGCGCACCCTTGACAAAAAATATTGACATGATAATCTGTATACGACATGGTATGTGAACACGGCACGATACATGAACATGAACGTGGTAATAACATGACAGTGGCCCGTCGTGGCGCACTCCAGACAAGAACATGACAGGCCAGTACATGATAATGGCCCGTTGCGGCGCACTCTTGACAAGTAAATATGACATGTAACCTTGAACGCCGTTGTGAAGGCTACCTCGACTCGCTAAGTAAATTCTCGTCTTAACATCGTAGGTGCTTGCTTGAAACTTGTTTGTACAAGCTACTAGTCTAGTCTCGTCTTGCATCATGTCTAGGACATGAGTCCCTGGTTACCACGGTCAGGGATTCATACTGAATCTGACTAAGGTTAATAACTAGATTGATCAAGTAGTTCATTCTAAGGGAGATTTCCCCAGTTACAGACGATCCCGTTATCCCGGCCACACCTGATGGACTTGTAGCCTGCCATCGAGTAGGGCACATTTCCAGTCCACTGTCATGTGGGACACACTCATGAAACAAGTACAAGGCACACTGTTATGTGTTGCACTCTAAGCCATCTAATAATTCTGGATAACTTTGGTAATCAACCTTGCCTGGATAACCTGGATAGCTGCAGGGCCTGTGACTGCTGGAACATCTCATTGCATCTTGCTAGTAACTAGGCTTGTGATAACCCTATCTAGTTAAAGTATCAAGCCGTACTCTTTGCTTGGCCGTGATTGATGGATGTAGTCCAGTCTAGTCTTGTCTAAGCAATGCCAGTCTATGATTATTTCAGTACATGCTTGTTCATGCTTTACTCTTGTCGATAATTGGTTGGAGACTAAGCTCTGTTCAGGTGAAGGGTTACAACCCCGATCCTTGTTTGGTTTATGGGTTGTAACTTGGCTACCGGAATGGTCCTTTAGTCATCTTATCATTTATCATCTTGTTTTTTTCTAACTCATGTCTTTTATTATCCTTTGTCTCATGTGGTAATATGCTGATTTTAGTTCTTAAGTGAAGCCTCCCTTGTGGCACTTGCTCTTTCTGGGGTCTGACCCAGCTGGTTTTGTATGGCCAGATTTTGGAGTATGACCCGAGGATCTCCCAGCCTTCCAGCCAGATGGTGAACACTAGGCGTAACCCTGACAACGAGTGGGTTTTATTTTGCTCTCCCACTCCATTGTAAATTATTCTTTGAGAAGTTTAGCCGTCGAGCAAGTGTTAGTTCATGTTAAATTTACATTCCTGTCTGCCTAAGGGCTGTAACATGATTGACAAATCCTAGGGTTGATCATGTATGACTTAAACTCTTGCTAGTCTCCACATTTTGTATGACTAGTTTTCATGATCATCTGAATATGTAATGTATGGGACGCCTTACTTTGTATGTCTGATGAACTACCATCTTGTTACACTTACTTGCTTGCTTGAGATTGAGACACTATGCTTGTTATTGACCATAAGAGACTGTTGGCTTGTAGTAAAACCCTCATGTATCTAGACAGCCGTGACCGGACATCAAGGTGGGTTACACTTTAATGTACGTAGCTGGCTATGTCTATCCCCTGCTCTCTAGTATTCTGGTTCTGGGGCGTGATAGATACCAAATGACAAATGACAATTGTACAAAACTAATACTAAGTGCCTGCTTGGTCCATAAAACCAGAGCTAGTTACTGGAAAGAATTGTGGCAAATTGTTTCTTCAATAAATATAAGATATTTTAGCCATTACCTCTCTAAGATAAACGTGAAGATAAAATATTTGAAGCGACTTTAGCACAAGAATTAAGTTCCTCTCCTCTAGTATGGACTCCTAGCAGGCGACATGCTGGATGAACTGCATCAAATTAAGGTATGTGGTATTTCATCAAACTAAATATGCCTTTCATCAAACATGTCGTAGACATGGGGATATGCATTGATGCAAGCATAGGTCACATACAAGATGGCAATGCTAATATCATTAGGGACTAGGACTTTTCCTCTAGTCGGAAGTTTGGTCTCTACAATAATGAAAACATAAAACCTCCATGATTCTTCGCTCTTAAGATTTCTCCAATCACAAGCTTTGAACAACGATCAAACCTTGAGAACTAAAATGCTTACAACATGCCTTAATATGCAAGATGAACATAGTAAACAAAATATAAAAAAAGAGCAAGAGACAACCGCTCTCCGCCAGATGTGTCAGAGATCCATTGGCTATCGAGTGCCGTATCTAAATCCCTGCGTCCGTCGAGCAGACCGGTGACCTCCATCGCTCCGGAGCCACAGCTAGTCGACCTTGCTACGAGCGCTGCCTTCCCCAGCGTCAGAACCCTAGGCGATCTCTATCGGGCATAGTGTTTTCTAAATTAGGAAGTTTGAAATTTGAGAGAGAGGCAAGATTAAATTTCTTGCCTATATCCAATTGGGCTTTCGAAATAACTCACCGGGACCCTAGGCGAACTGGAGCAGTAGGGGAAGCGGGAGAGAAGGCCGAGGTCTAGGGTTTGGTGGGGAAGGAGAGGAGGCAGTGGTGGACGGAGAGGAGGATGATGGAGTGTAAGCCCCCTGGATTTTAGGATTCATTTAAAAAAAATTAAATGAATTTTTTTAAATAATTTTTTTAATATAAATAGTTTTGATCATTAAATGTAATTTTTTGTGACTTTAATTTTTGGAGTGCCAGGGATGTCAATCTCTCAAAACTTCCTTCATGAGTTTTACAATATATAAGATTATCTTTATTTTGATATCATGTCCCACTCAAACTTGTTCCCTTGTATTCTATTTATATCGCACAACTTTCTGGTTAATTTAGGCTATTGGACCATCTACCGTAAAACTTGACCCAACTTTCAATTAAATTTCGGGGGTCGACATCGATCCAACCAAATTGTCCCAATATATGATTTTGACATATTTTGAGCCTACTACACACATGCCACTTGTGTGCCATCCAATTGCTATTATTTTATCAATGATCATAAATGACTTAAATTGTAGTCATGATCGCTCCAAGCCCAAACCTGACCCAATCAGACCCAAACACCCAACTCACCCCCCAAGCACCAATCACGTCCATAATCACACATTAAATCCTCATTTTCCCAACTATAAACCCAAAACTCCTAGGGACCTAAATACAAAATTATTGCTAGGTGGCTACCTCCTATTGGAGAAAAACAATGGAGACAACATATTTGATTTGTGTCTTGACCGGTCATGTCCTCAATTCCCTCCATTTGTATGGTACTAAGCATCCTTGTCAACTTACATTAAATCCTAGCCCTTGATTATCCTCCATCAATCACCACTAGTCAACCCCCCCCCCCACAACCTAACAAACCCTAACCCTATATACACTTCCCCCTCCCCTCATTACACACCACCAACAACCACCCCTCCATTCTTCTTCTTCTTCTCCTCTTCTTCCTTAAATCATAGAAGAACCCTAATCCTCCTTCCCAAACTCCCTCCTCCTCCTCCCCACATTTTCTTCTTCTTTTTCATCATCTTCCTCCCTCCTCTTTCCATTACTGCTGCTAGAGCTGCCGTTGTTATTGCCCACAGCTGCTGGTAACCCGATGACCCCCTTGGTAGCGCTTGCCACTGGCAGCCACTCTCCACTACAACAAAAATACTTTTTTATGACAGATAAAAAGTGTCATAAATAACTTTTTATAATATTTTTTTTGTAAGTCCGCAAGGGATATAAAAACTAGTATTATAAATGTTTTCTAAAAACGTTATAAATGTTCTATTCATATATAACACTTTTTTTTCGAAGTGTTATATATATATATATATATATATATATATATATATATATATATATATATATATATATATATATATATATATCACTTATTTTAAAAATATTATAGATGTGATGCACATATATAACACTTATTTTTCAAAGCGTCACAAAAAATAGTTTCTAATATTGCAAGTATCAACAAAATATTCAACATATTGATTTAAGAAACCTTTCAATCATTCAATGAGGAAGAAACATATCATTTAATAAGAAAATAATAATAATTCAATCCACCTGTTTAAACATCACATTGTAAATGGACAAATTAATCCTTTAAACAAATACAAAGTTCTAAAACCAACCCCAACCCAAACCCCAATCCCAACCCCAACTCCAACTATATCCTTTTCACGTCCTTAAGCAGCAGCCTTTTCATGTCCTCAAGCAGTAGCCTTTTCAAGAAGTGACTAACCAAATTGTCAAACCCCTGCACGAAAGACCAAGAAACAGATTTAATACCATGTCAAGGATGATAAAACTAAGATTATAGGCAATAGACTAAAGAAGTCTTTGCATAATGTTCTTACCCATGGCATAAATATTGAAACACACCCAAGTCACTATATCATCCTTCATTGTACAAAGCAGTATGTGTTGGTCCATTGGTCATGGTCAAACCTAATTTTAGTAATTGATCCAACCATGTCTTGATATAAGGGCTACTTGGACGACTGTTGAGAACTACTATTGCTACCATTCAAGACTTGGAGCCGTTTTGCCATTGAGTATGTATTTTTAATATCAATGTATTTTTTACAATTTATTGAGTCTAGGAATACAATATACACCAAATCGTACTGGAAAATAGGCTATCCCAAAATGTTTTCAAAATATCCCTCCATTTTAAAATAAGCTCATTTACAAAAGCTCCTAACTGCTCGACTTCTCAAAAGCCCAAAACCAAATTTACAAAACCCTAACCAAACAATTTTGGACCAACAAAATTCAGAGCGAACTCGCCCCAAATTTAGCCTGAATTCGGTTAGTGGAACGTTGGAATTTGAACCCAGTCTCCCCGCAGTTACGGATGCAATGACTATCTGCCGAGATTCTCTCAAAGAATTCTATCCGAATTCTTCCTTTGAAAAACCTATAAATAGAGAAGAATTTCTACCATTTCAACACACCAATTCATTCTCTCTTCTCTTCTCTCTAAGCTTACTATATTCTTCCAAAGTGTTCTAAGCCTTTCATTTCCAAATCCCAAGCCAGTTACAATCCTCTGGTCGATTTGCCAGTGTGGTACGGCCTAAAAGTTTTAGAGTAATTGTAATTAGAGGCTTGTTTGAAGAAAGATACTTCATAATTGAAGTTGGTCGAGTACTTCGGATCAAAGCTTGCATTGTAGAAGTTGCAAGAACTTCGCATGAAAACTTGCGACGTTTTTCTATAGTGGATTTCAACTAGAATTTGGAGTTCTTTCGAATGGATTAGTCCTCACAAGAGGGAAACCAGTATATATCCTTGTGTTTATGTTTGTGTTTGCTCTCTGCTCTCTACTTTTATATTTACATATCTATGATATATTCTGTGATTTTGCTGCTAACAATTTTTTAATAGCTAATTTTTTGCTGCATACTCTATTCATCCACCCTCTAGAGTATAGCACTTTACATCTCGTTCCTACAATTGGTATCAGAGCGGGTTATACACGTAAAGCGAGGTAACCCTGTTATTATATTCGTATCAATACTGCTGTTACATATATCACTATATCACATATGGCAACTGTGAAATTCACAAGTGAAGGCCAAGCCCCAAACATACCCCCACTGTTTGATGGTACCAATTACATATACTGGAAAACATGCATGAGTTTCTTCTTGAAATTTAGATTTCGACCTATGGTCTATTGTAATTGATGGCTATAAAAAGTCCCATCGTATCCTTGTTGATGGAGAATTGATTGAGAAACCACATGACAAGTATACTGAAGCTGAAAGAAACAGGCCAGTCTTGATGCGTGTACTATTAATGCTTTATTTTGTGCTTTAGACAAGACTGAATTTAACAGGGTGTCTACATGCACAACATCCAATAAAGTGTGGAAACTTCTCGAAGTTACTCACGAAGGCATGACGCAAGTCAAGGAGACAAAGATCAGTAGACTTACTCAAGAGTATGAGGTATTCAAGATGAAGCTAAACGAATCCGTCACTCAGATATTTGCAAGATTTATGGATATTGTAAATCTTTTATCTTCCCTAGGCAAGGAATAAAATAACCATGAGAAGATTCGCTAATTGCTACGAGCTCTCATGAAGAACTGGATTCCGAAGGCTACTGCAATTGTTGAAGGAAACAACCTCACTACTATGTCTCTTGAAACACCCATGGGAAAGCTACTCACTCACGAGCTGGAATTTCAAGACTTTGAAGAAGTTGCACTAAAGGAGAACTCAATTGCCCTTAAAGCTCAACACAAAAGATCTGTCGAAGAAGATTCCGACAACAGTGATTCTGACTCTGAAGATTAAGCTCTTATAGTAAAGAACTTCAAGAAGTTCATGAGATTCAACCGAAGAATAAAAGAACACAACAGCAACAATAGCAACAACAACAATGAAGAAGATTCGATCTGCTATGGTTGCAAGAAGAAATGACACATCAAGAAGGATTGTCCGACAGCATCATCATCAACCAGGAAGGGAAATAAATATAAAAAAATGGTACCTAAAGAAATCTACCTCCAGGAGATATGCTAATACAAGCATATGGCATGAAAGTGAAGCCAGCGACTCAGAAGATGAACAATCAGACGATACTATAAATGTATGCTTAATGGCATATGATCAGGTAAACAATAATCCCTTGTTTGATACTTATGATGATTTTACCTTTGAACAATTAGAAGAAGCCTTTAGTGACCTCTTATGAGACTACAAAAAACTGCGTAGCAAATACCAGAACTCTATGAAGGTACTCAAAGAGTACAAAGATGAAATAGAAAGACTTACAGACCTACTAGCTGAGGTTAGAAGTATGATATTTCTAGTGAGGCAGGTGAGTTTTCTTCTGTCAAGTTGCAATTACACGAGACCATAAGACTATCCAAAGTGAAAGACAAGACCATTGTCAAACTAGAGGAAACTTACTCAAGGAGAAGAAGAGTCTTCAGCAAGCACTAGTCAGAAATGATGCACTTACAACTGACTACAATACACTTTATGACACTTCCAAAAAGTTGGAAATTAGGTTAGGAAAACAGCCTGAGGTTGTTGCATCCTATCCTAGCACGTGTCACTTACCGAAACACCGGAACACTGTCAAACCCAATACTATCAAACCAAACCCAACCAAACATTTGCCCAAGAAGACTAACATGCATACTTCTTATTACAAATATCCAACTAGAAAACCAAGACCTATCAATCATGCACAACACACTGTATCTAACACTCAATAAGTTAGATGTCACTATTGTGGCACCATTGGTCATATTTCTCCTGCATGTAGAGTAAGAAAGCTAGTTTATATGTGCATGGATACCAAAGATTAACATTTCAGGACCCTACAAGAAATGGATACCAAAAGTTTTATCTGCAAATTCTTTTGTAGGTGGAACACCCTACGCATGCTAGAGGCAAGTGGATCCTCGACATTGGTTGCTCACGGCACATGACCGGTGACGCTTCATTATTCGTAACACTGTCGAAGAAGAAAGAAGGATACGTCTACTTTGGTAATAATCTTAAAGGGTATATAGTAGGTATCGGCAACATTGGTAAGACTTCCTATCCTGTAATTAAAGATGTCTGTTTAGTAACCGAGTTAAAGCATAACCTACTCAGCATAAGCCATTTAGTTGATGGTATTAACTTTCTCAAAGACTAATGTACTATAGTTGATAGCTCAACTGGTAGTACTATCTTTGAAGGTATTAGGAAAGACAATATATATGTTTTCTATTTCTTGGAAGATGCTAACAAAACAGGTAGATACTTAATCGCCAATAATGATGAGAGTCAACTATGGCATATGAGACATGGTCATGCAAACATAGACACAATTTCAAGACTATCCACGAAGAAATTGGTACGAGGCTTACCAAACATCACCTTCAAGAAGGATATGGTATGTAGTGAATGTGGAAAGAACAAAGCTATCCGATCCACATTTAAGTCCAAGAACGCTATAAGTACCACTAGACCTCTACAATTACTGCATATGGATTTATTTGGGCCTAGTAGAATTGCTAGCCTAGGTGGTAAGTTATATACATTTGTAATAGTAGATGATTTCTCTAGATACATGTGGGTATATTTTCTCGTACGCAAAAATGATGCATTGTCTGAATTTGTCTCTTTTTGTAAGAAAGTTCAAAATGAGAAATGATTCATGATCACTCGTACTCGAAGTGATCATGGCGACGAATTAGAAAAATGAAGAGATTGAGAAATTTTGTGACACACACGGTTATCTGCATGAGTTCTCCTGTCCTAGGACTCCACAACAAAATGGAGTTGTGGAACGTAAGAACATGACTCAATCTGAAATGGCTAGAGTAATATTAAACCAATTTAGTCTACCTAAATACTTTTGGGCTAAAGCTGTCAATACAGCTTGTTATGTTCTCAATAGGGTTCTTATTCGACCTAAATCGAAGAAGACTCCCTATGAGTTACGGTTTGATAGAACACCCATAGTTTCTTATTTTAAAATCTTTGGATGCAAATATTATATTCTTAATACTAAAGATAATTTGGAAAAGTTTGACGAAAAGGCCGATGAGGGTATATTTTTAGGTTATGCGACCAAAAACAAAGGGTACCGAGTCTTCAACAAAAAGACTATGATCATCGAAGAGTTAATAAATGTCACTTTTGACGAACTAAATCAACAGGCAATCAACGATGATATTGAAGACATCAGTACACCGAGCACAACACCTGTAGAACCACCAAGCACAGCACCTGCAGAACCATCGAGCAGAGCACGTACAGAACCAGAAATCGAAACCAGCTACCTTGAGAGTCTGCCAAAAAAAATGAAATTTATGGATGACCATCCCAAGGACTTGGTAATAGGTGAGATTACCAGGGGTGTAAGTACTCATTCCTCTAACAAAGATATAGTTTTCTGTGTTACATTTATTTCACAGCTAGAACCCAAAACTATTGAAGAAATATGTAGCGATAATTTTTGGTTAGATGCTATGCAAGAGGAATTAAACCAATTCGAACGGAATCAAGTTTGGGAACTTGTTCCAAGCCCATTGATCATCCGATCATTGGCATCCGCTGGGTATTCCGAAATAAACTCAATGAGAATTGTTTAGTCACTCGTAACAAGGCCCGACTCGTAGCTCAAGGATACAACCAAGAGAAGTATCGACAACGATGAAATCTATGCCCCAGTTACGAGATTAGAATCCATTCGCATGTTATGTGCATTTTCCTATTTTCATAATTTTAAACTTTTTCAAATGGACGTAAAAAGTGCATTTCTTAACGATTTTGTAAAAGTTTATGTAGCTCAAACTCCAGGATTAGTTGATTTCAAAAACCCTGACTATGTTTTCAAGTTGAAGAAAGCCTTATACGGTCTGAAACAATGCCCTCGTGCTTGATACGATCGTTTAAGCTCTTTTCTACTTGTTAACAGTTTTTTTAAAAGGCAAGGTTGACACTACACTGTTTATAAAATCTTTAAAAGGAAATTTTCTTTTAATTCAAGTTTCTGTTGACGATATTATCTTTGGATCTACTGATGAGTCTCTTTGTCAAAAATTTTCAAAGTGTATGCAGAATGACTTTGAGATGAGCATGATGGGAGGACTCAAATTCTTCCTTAGACTGCAAATTAAACAAATTAACAATGGGACGTTCATTAATCAAGCCAAGTACATAAAAAGATCTACTAAAGAAGTTTGATCTGGAAGCCGTCAAACCTTTTGACACTTCGATGACAACTTCAACCAAGCTTGATATTGATGAGCAAGGCAAACTTGTCGACGTACGAAAGTATCGATGTATGATTGGTAGTTTACTTTATTTAACTGCTAGTCGTCCTGATATAATGTTTAGTGTTTGCTTGTGTGTACGTTTTCAAGCTAACCCTAAGGAATCACACTTGTGCGCAGTTAAGCGTACTTTTGATACCTTAAAGGCACTTCTTCTATCAGCTTATGGTATCCCATAACCACGTCCTTTGACCTAATCGATTAATCGGATGCTGATTTTGCTGGATGCAAAGTAGATAGAAAAAGTACTAGCGGTATGTGTCATTTCCTAGGTAAGACTCTAGTCTCTTGGTTTAGCAAGAAATAAAATTCTATCGCATTATCAACTATTGAGGCTGAATAAATCACCATAGGACGTTGTTGTGCATAAAATTTGTGGATGAAGCAAACCTTAGAAGACTTTGGTTTACATTACACACACATACTCATTTTTTTGTGACAACACTAGTACTCTTAACCTGACTAAGAATCCTGTATATCATTATTGCACTAAGTATATTGAGATTCGACATCACTTTCTTAGAGACCATCAAACAATGGTGATACAAATCTAGAATATGTAGACACAAAAACAATTGGCTGACATCTTTACAAAACCATTAGCGGAAGATCGTTTCAATTATTTACATCGACAATTAGGAATTTTAGATGTCAATAAAATTAATTAATTCTATTTTATTAATTATTTTTCAATATACAAAAACTATTTTTGAGACAAGTCTACAAAGGGTCTGTCTGTCACCACGACTAAGGTCGAAGCGAAATGGAACTTAAGCGTTCTCCTGTGAACCTTCATTAGCTAGATAGTACCCCTATAGCTAATCTGAGACACTCGCTGCGTAACGAAATCTAATTCATAAAATAATATTAATTATATTAATTGAAATCTAAAATAACTAAACTTGGAATTAAATAATTGAAAAGTATTGATGAATATAAAGTGACACTTTATTTTTCTGTACAAAAATACCTCAACAGAATTGCAGGAGACTCGCACCGAATTTGGCCCAAGTTCGGCCCGAGTTCTGTTGGTGTCGGGTGTTTTAGGTCAGAACTGAAAGTGGCCCCCTTCTATTCATCACCTTCTTCCTCCAAACAGAGCAGCAGCCACAGGGATGAGCTCCAAACCTTAGCTTCTTCCACCATTGTTTTTTCTCAAATCTTTTGGAGTTTTTCATCCAAATTTTAGAATCGTGCGAGAAATCTCCTTCTCTTCCACGTATTCAATTTTCAGAAGGTGTAATTTCTTTCTTTTTTATTTCAATTTCTTAGAATTTCTATGTCTTAGAAATTATGCCTAGAATCCACAATCCTTTCAAGAGAAAGAAGACGACGGCTAGCGAAGAAGCCTCCTCTTCGGATCCTATCCAAGAATCGCTCTTTTCGCCCGTCCAAACGGGTGACGGGACGTTCAACGAGTTTTTCTTTGAAACTCTTGAATAATCCTTATTGTGGTATGCAGATTTCTCAGTTCGCAACATATGCCTCGACGCACCGATCAAGTGGAAAATCTTTCCGTCACATAAAACCTACTTTGAAGTATTAGGATTGCACGGTCTTGTCACTCATTCTTTTCCTACTACTACTAATGCTATTCAGCCATTTTATTGTAATTTCACCTTAGCTGATGACACTTTCACTGTTAAGAGCCATGTTGCTGGCATTGAAATTCAATTTGATGATAACGACCAAGCGAAGATAATAAATATTCCAAATGTTGGTGCTCCGCTAGACGATATTACTGAATTCGAATTTTAGGAGACACGACTTCAAATAGTTTCAAGAACCAACTTTGTGCTTTTAATCAAGTCCGTACCGAAAAGTTCAAAGCTGTACATTTGAACTTATTCTTTTATGAATTACATCGCATTGTCTATTCTGCTATTGTGCCAAAATCTACTTCCAAAGACGATGTGACCACACTTGAAATGTCTGCTTTATATCATATTCGTAATAGGATTCCTTTTTCTGTCCCCAAGATGATTATCCAGATGATGGGTCGATGTCGCGAAAGGAACAGAAACCTTGCTTACGCGATGATTCTTTCAATCATCTTTCAGCACTTTGAGATCTACTTATCCACTTGTGCTCGTGACTTTGAGCCCAAGTATCTTCAGCTCTCTCATCGCAGCGCAGTTGTTCCTTATGCTCCTTCTACTGCACCTCCTCCACCTCCTCGGGATTACCCTATGACTTTTGAGGGTCTCCACCATTACTTATTTGATATGCGACATGCTCAGCTGGATGAGCACAACTCCTTGCGAGCGTTTGTTACTGACACATTAAGGGAACACGAGTTCTGAGATGCTAGTCGATTTCAGGCTCTTGCAAACACCTTTGCGGATCTGCATTTTGCCCAAACTGGTCAGCATGCCAGTTCTCTTCAACGAGATTCTACTATTTCTGGCTACCACTATGAGGATGAGGCAGTTCATCACTATTTTGAGCCTGGAAACGCTTATGACTGGTACCATGGTTCTGGTGCTACTCCACACCCTTCTCATGGAGCTGGCACTTCTGGAGCTGGTCCCTCTGGACATGGTGGCGATGCTGATCGCGATGATGATGACTCTATTTAGCAACTGAGGATTTTTGATTTAGACGTTACTATATTTTGTCTAGATGATATCTGATTAGACTCTACATTTGTCTATGTATGCTTGAAAATGCTCCGACATTCCAAGATAGTAATTTATTTTTTAGCACTTCTTTGCTGAGTTGATGTATTTTAAACTCTTATTACTATGCATTTTCTATTTCAGTGTGTATTGTTCTCTTTTATTCTTAGTATGCACTTCTCATTTTATGCGTAGCATTATCTATCTTAGTTTATGCTTACTTCATAGAACTGCCTGTGAAATTTATGTTATTTTTTATATATTCTCTGTATTTCTTCAACGTTCATTCCTTAAGCATGAATTGCGGGGGAGTCTCTCTCTTTGCAATTATTTTGCTAAGTGATAACGGGGGAGAAAACGGATCTAACATCTATTTCAGGAAATGAGGAGACAGTACAGTACATCTATACAGTACAGAATAATACCTCAAAATTTTGATTATTTTTCAAATCAAGATCGAGATGTTATATCAGTCAAGGTTTGTCAATTATCAAAATATGGGAGATTGTTGGCCCATTGGTCATGGTCAAACCTAATTTTAATATTGATCCAACCATGTCTCGATATAAGGGCTACTTGGACGACTGCAGAGAACTGCTACTGCTACCGTTCAAGACTTGGAGTCGTTTTGCCATTGAGTTTGTATTTTCAATATCAATGTATTTCATAATTTATTGAGTCTATGAATACAGTATACACCAAGTCGTACTGGCAAATAGGCTACCCAGAATGTTTTTAAAATATCCTTTCATTTTGAAAATAAGCCTATTTACAAAAGCTCATAACTGTTCGACTTCTCATAAGGCCAAAACCAAATTTACAAAATCCTAACCAATCAATTATGGTCCAACAGAAATCGGAGTGAAATCGCCCCGAATTTGGCCCGAGTTTGGTTAGCGGAATGTTGGAATTTTGAACCCAATCTCCCCGCAGTTATGGATGCAACGACTATCTGCCGAAATTCTCTCAAATAATTTTGCCCGATTCTCCTTTTGGAAAACCTATAAATAGAGAAGAATTTCTACCATTTCAACACACAAATTCATTCTTTATCTTCTCTCTAAGCTTATTACGTTCTTCCAAAGTGTTCTAAGCCTTTAATTTTTAAATCTCGAGCCAGTTACAATCCTTTAGTCGATTTGCCAGTGCGGTACGGTCTAGAAGTTTCAGAGTGATTGTAATCAGAGGCTTGATTGAAGAAAGACACTTTACAATTGAAGTTGGTCGAGTACTTCGGATCAAATCTCGCGTTGTAGAAGTTGCAAGAACTTTGCATGAAAACTTGCAGCGTTTTTCCATAGTGAATTTCAACTGGAAGATGGAGTTCTTTCGAGTGGATTAGTCCTCACAAGAGGGAAACCAATATACGTCCTTATGTTTGCGTTTGCTCTATGCTCTCTACTTTTACATTTACATATTTGTGATATATTATGTGATATTGCTGCAATTTTTAATAGCTAATTTTTCGCTGTCTACTCTATTCACCCCCCTCTAAAGTATAGCGCTTTACATCTCGTTCCTACAGTATGGGCATGAACATGTATCCAAGAATCTTTCATAATTTCAAATATCCAAATCTACCTTCAAGGCATAATAAATTAGTCAGGAACAATGGTTTTTACATTTTGAAAAAAAAAACAAATATAGAACATAACAATTCTTTCGGTCGATAAAACATTGGATAATATAAAACAGTGGATAAGGTATAGACATCTGAGTAATCAATGCAATTGTTTTCAGTTATGCCAAGGCATCACTACAAACTACAAGAGTTCCAACTAGGCAACTTGGCAAACCACCTGCTATTTGTCTGTAGAATGAATCAAGTCTGCTTGTGTGCTTAGTTGGTGATAGACATTAATAGAAGAGGGATAAAGAGCCAGCCATATCAAACTAATACAAGCTTACTCTAGGGCATTATTCAAAAACTACTAAAAACAAGCTAACAAGAGCTATCCATCAGAGAATGACAATAAAATATAGCAGGTTAGACTTGTATACAAGGAGAATGGTCATGCCCAACAAAGACTACTACAAAAATAAAGCTTACCTGCACCATCGAAAATGAGGTTGAAACATGTCCATGTGTAGTTTTCATTAGGAGCTCCTTGTCCTAACTTGGTATTAGCATATGTTCCTGTTACTTGAGGTGATCTAGAATGACCCATTCGAAACCAAACAAGTTTTGCTGAATATATTGGATTCCCATCTTGAAAGTATGCTGAGAATTGAAAAGGAGAATTAAAAAAGGCCAAAATCATACAAACATGAAGCACAACAGTACTAACCTTCGAAGGGTTGCATTCTTATTTCATTTATCTATACTACTATATAATGAGGAAACTTGAGCTTCACCGTAAAACTTTTATTTCCAAATATACCCTTGAATATATTTATTAATTAAAATTATTCATTAAAGTTAATAAGGACAACTAGGTAATTATGGGAGGTGTCATTTGATCTTCCTAAATACTCTTGCATGATATATTAATATAATAATAAATTTAGAATAATTAAGATAGTTGTCTTTTAGTCTTCCTAAGTGCTCTTAATAAAGAAGAATAACTATAATAATTTTATAATTATAATCTATAAAATATGTGCAACGCACGTGCATATATACTAGTGATACATAACTTGAAACCCAGTATGTAAGTCAATGTCTCAGGCACTCCAGGATCACTTTCTCCTTCACTTGACCAGTAAGAAGGCCGAAGATCCACTCGGTCACTACCAATGTGTGCTCAATGCTCTCATTTGGATAATTATCAGTGCTCGAAGTACGAATTGATGCACCAATGCAGTCCCCATTCCCCGCAATCAAAATAAGATAATAACTTAAATAGGAGTATGCCCTGTACTCTTTCTCTAGACTCTCCCATTCCATAGCACTGCTAAACCCAACTTCTGCAGACTCCCTTGAAGTTGATTCAACAACATTTACAAAACATGATACCTCCAGACACATTCGTAAATATAGTTTATTGCAAAAAACATTATACACGACTGCAATTCATTCAAGCCAGATAATTAAAATTCGAAATAGGCAACTTAAAAAATGCAGTATTTATAAGAAGCAAGGAAGTTATCCAAAAAGCAGAAAAGATCCTACATGCGGGTGGCACATATAGAAGGCTTAAAGCAGTAATATGAAGAATCTAAGGATGTGTGAGGAAAAAGGATTTAAATATCAAAAGCATACAAATAGAAACGTCTACTCCAAAAACAGATCACTTAAACAATAATTACTGGCTTGAGCTAAATCAACTGCAGCTTAACCACAAGCCTAAACCAACATCCTCGACTACTGGCTAGGCATTAAAAGAATTAATGATAAAAATCAAACCATTGGCTCCATATTCATCATTCATTGAAAAGGCAACGACAGCAAGTGATAGTTATGTTATTTATCATGACTTCGAAAGCTTCATATCCAAATGGGCATTCTGTTCAAATATTATTCCCTTTGCAATCTGCTATGTCTTAAAAAAACTTTGAGAACACTTCAGGACAGTTGAGGAACACATTAAGACATCATATTATGATAATATTCCCTTTGTGCTTCAAAATTGGCTATTTTTATATCGAAGATTCGAATAAAATGAGGAGCAAGTTATTTTTTCGTTAGGCTCGTGGTTATAATTTTTTATAGTCAACATACACATACATACTCTATTATGGTATCAGATTTTTGACCTTTGGAAGTCTCCCATTGTTGCACTATATATGGGCTCACATCAAAGTAAATCTATTCTAGAAGAGAACTCGAGAACATATATCACATCGATGGAAACTTATGAGGTCTATTTGCTAAAGGACTTATTTGAGCAACAAGAATTGATCCAACACTCTTTTCGCTCCAGACCCAAACAATACTACAAACTGATATTCACTACAAAAGGACTTTCTTGAGCAACACAGAGATGCTGAAAATGAACATGTGGTTCACGTCAACAATGACGATCATGTTTAACAGTATGTTTGGTCAAAGACAAGGGGGTAAAGTGCATTTAAACCCTCCTTAGAGTTGCCTCGTTTGCAAAATAAGACCTATTAGAAAACTTAAGCAGTTTACACCTCCAAAAAAACCTGTTTTGTTTAGAATGGCCCTTATCCGTTAAATGCACGTTAAAATGGCCGTTAAGTCTTAAAAAAAAATTAAAAAATATAAACTACCTAAACTACCCCTCCCACCCTTCCCTACCAGCCCCTACCCCCCCTTCCCCCCCTCCGCCGGCGACCTCCGCCGGCAACCCGCCCTCCTCCCTCCACCGGTCATCCCCGACCACCCCCCCCTCCTCCCTCCGCCGGTCATCCCCGACCCCCCCCTCCTCCCTCCGCCGGCGACCCGCCCCCCGCCCCCTCCCCCCCCCTCCTCCCTCCGCCGGCGACCCACCCACCGACCTCCTCCCTCCGCCGGCGACCCGCCCCCCACCACCAGAGAGAGAGGGGGGGGGAGAGGGGAGGGGCAAAATCGTCTTTTAAGACGTTTTTAACGGATTTTAACAGCGGGGGGGGGGGGTGATTTGAGCATTTTCGTATCTAGCTGTCTTTTTCGGATCAGCGAGTCTTTATTTGCATTTCGTGACATCTAAGGAGGGTTTAAATGCACTTTACCCAAGACAAGGGGATTCCTTGCTAAGCTGATTTTTTTGGTCATTCTGAATAATATTAATGCTCATGCAAACAAATAAATAAATAAATTTAACTATTCATGGCAGAATAACTTACACAAAATTGTGCTACTCTCACTCTAGGAGAGTTGGTGATGCTTATCCAAAGAAATTAAGAATGCATCTCAAATGTCAACTCTTGAGATTTAAGTAATAAAGCAACCTTCTTCAAAGCTTTATGTGGCAGAACTCAGTTCCCATGCATCCCCCAAGCCTGGGACAATGAACCTGAAGGTGAGAAGTGAGTAGAAATAAGCGAAGTAAAAATCACATAAGAACAAAACTATAATGGTCAAGCCGGTACCCTTTCTCATTTATAATGGAATCAACCATAGAAAGGGGTCCTTGTACATATCTGTTTATTTTCAACTCCCCGATTCTTAAAAAGATTAAAAAAATAGTTTGCTACCCATGAGAAAACAGATAGGAAATGTATCCTTTGCATTTCCCATAAGAGAGGAGACCTGGAGTGAGGCCAACTGAGAAGCATATCTAAACCAATTTTAAATCATAATCCAAACAAATGAAAATTGAGTTGAACATTTTTTCTTTATCACAGATAACTTTGCTATGTCTACATTTAGCTAGATTAATCATTAATGCATCTGGAAGATGAGATATTGTGTGAAGAACAAGGGTGCTTGTGTTGTTATGCATCATCTTCAACAATGTGCTTAAGTATTGTAAATAAGCTGCACACAAACTTCTTAATATATGAATAGTAAAAAAAAAAGAAGAATATTTTGCATACATAGTAAAACTTGATCATTCCTTCAACAAAAGTTCACTTAATGTTTTTCAAGTATTACAGGGAACCTTGCCGCTATACTTCTTGCAATTGAAAAATAATTGAAACTTGTATAGTGTGTGTTAGTGCCAGGGCACAATTTTTCGATGGAAAACTGAGAATATGAAACAATTGTAAAAACAATGTTCCAACGCAACACTTCCAGGAAGGTTGCGAAAGTATAACGAAGATCTAAAAAGATATCGTTATGATATTACGAGAATCTAAAAAAATTTCGTAATCACAGCAGCGAAGAAGATGACAGGCGAAAGATGGAAGATGGCCTGCTGGGGTGAATGATCACCGTTGCTCAAAGCTTTATTCGCCCTACACGAACAGCTTCCAGGAAGCAGCAAGTTCGTCGGAGAACTTGGAACACTCCTGCTCTTCTGACTCCTCGGATGGACACGAACTCCCGTGCAAAAGCATCGCTGGTGCGACGCCTTTCCTCTCTCTCGAAGGCTGCTGGAATTCGCAAGCAAATTCCTATCAGAACTGTGTTAAAGAACACGTCTGAACTCTCTGTTTACTTGTGCTAAAGAACACTTCGTAAACTTTCTGTGGTGGCTTCTCTTTTTTATTCTGTGTATCAGCCTTGAGAGAGAGGATGCCTTATATAGGCCCTGCAGCAACTGGTCGGTTGCCACAAAATTAGGGACGTGGTAATAACTACCCCGAACATGTAGCAACTGCCCAGAACATGCAAACGCACGTTCTGCTGTCAACTGCGCACACCCAGCGCTCCTTGCACTCTGCGCGACAGAGCGCGTACTGAACTGCGCACACTGCACGCACTGCACGCACTACGCACACAGCGCACACAGCGCAACCAGCGCAACCCGAGCAACCCGCGCAACCCAGCACAACCCTGCGCAACCCAGCGCAACCCAGCGCACCCAAGCGCAACCTGAGCGCAACCTGGGCGCGCACCTGGGCAGCGCAACTGGACATGCGCAACTGGGCAGCGCAACTGGGCTTGCGCAACGTGGCAGCGCAACGTGGCTCGTGCAACGAGTGCAACTAAAGCACACTATGCGCCTAGCGACGATGCTGACGTGCTAACTGCAAAGTGCGCCAACAAAACGCCACATTACGCCTCATGAGCCCATGAGCCCGAGTCCGAGTTCGAGTCCGAGTCCGAGTCGCTAAGCCCCTACGGGACTTAGCTCCCATGGAAATGAATTTCCCAAGAGCAAAAAGCATGAATGCTTTTATTGTTGATTTAGTCCTTTTTCCTATTAGAAAAATAACCCCACATGGCACACCCATGTGCACCTCCACACCACATGTGCATCTCTAAAATAGGAAAGCTATTATATAGAGATACAACTCCTTTGGTCTAGCCGATGTAGGACTAAAATTCACTTAGAAAAAGACCAAACTCCAACAATCCCCCACATATCTCTATATATATGGGTATAAGTGTTCCCCACAGTAACTGTCCATCATGCATTAGGAGAGATGTCGCTTACGACTTGAATCTTCCCGTGTGGGTCACACAACATACTATAATACAAGAATGGACTAAGCCTTGAATTCTGCATCATAGCTGAAATTCTTTCCACTCGCATAATATAGTTACGTGTGCTTCTGGCTACACATTTAAGACCCTGCGCCAGCCTGGTTTCAGTGTATACTTTTGGGCGTCTACAAGTTTACCCTCAAGAGACGGCCTGATATCTCTTTGTCCATACACTATAGGTGAGTTCATTATAAAGAGACATGGCATGAAGCGCTTTGCGCTTCCCTTGCGGTGCTACGCCGCTATGACATGGCTTAAGGCCAAGGCATTACCCCTCTCTGGGAATCACCCCATATCTGGAAACCTTTGTAGTGTCATACTACTGTAGCATGAGGCAACTGCCTCTTTGTAGTGCCAAACTACCCAGCATGAAGCCTTAGGCTCCTTTGCGGTGTTATGCCGCAACGACATGACTTGCAAGGCCGAGGCTTTATCCCTAATCGGGTACCTCATCGTGGTGTCGTACCACTGTAACATGAGGAACTCCTCCTCTTTGTAGTGCTGACTATACCCCCCTTTATTTTAACATACATCATTAGGCTAACTGCCTATTTGCGGTGCTACGCCGTTGTGACTTGGCCTGCAAAGTCGAGGCTTTATCCTATTCCTGGGCAGCACCCCACATATAGAAACCTCATTGTGGAGTCACCCCACTGTAGCATGGAGTTTCACTCCTTGTAGTGCTGCTCTACCGTGCTTCCTGTAAAGCACATCAGGCATTCACTCTGCCTGAGAACTCATTAAGGCAATTAAGCCAACCTTCCCACAAGAACCGTTTTCCGCAGAAAACAACAGTAGACAACAGTGGTTATAGGTCCATAACCTCTCCATGCCCAGTAGAACATATACCCACCGTTCCTGATATTCTTTCGATTAGTGGTCCTTCCTTGAACCAAAAGCTAGATGCCTAGTAGATAAATCTTTGAACTAATAGCATAAAACTTTATGGTAGGAATACAATAATACAATATCAGAATGCCTTCAAGCCCATTTTACAAGCTGTGTCATCGACTAGCTGGCGCTTGAGGCCCTTGGTGAACGGATCCGCCAGGTTCTCCTGACTCCGAACATCAATCACTGTAATAACACCTCTCTTGATAAGATCGTGTACTGCCCTGTGCTTCAACCGCACAGTCCTCTTTTTTCCGTTGAAGAGGTCATTTGATGCCACCGCCGCAGTCGCCTGGTTGTCGCAGTATATCGGTATCGCCGGTATTTGCGTCCCAACCACTGGAAGATCATACATGAGCTTCCGAAGCCATTCTACTTCCTCGGCTGCGGTATCAAGTGCAAAGAACTCAGATTCCATGGATGACCGCGAGAGCATAGTCTGCTTCTTCGACTTCTACGATATAGCAGCACCACCCATTGTGAAAATGAATCCACCTGTGGACCTCTCGCTCTCCACCTCTGAGCACCAGCTGGCATCACTGAAGCCTTCTACTACCGGCGGATCTCCGCTGTAGTACAGTGCATATGTCTGAGTCTTCTTGAGATATCTCATAACCCATTTCACAGCTTTTCAGTGTTCAGCACCTGGGTTGCTCGTGAAACGACTCAGCATTCCTACGACGAAAGCTATGTCAGGCCTTGTGGCAGTAGTAGCATACATCAAACTTCCCATTACGCTTGCATACTCCAGCTGCCTGACGCTCTCCCCTGAATTTGGCTTCAGCTTCAGATCACACCTGTACGGCGTATCGATCCCTAGAAGATCCCGATACCCATAACGAGTAATCATTTTCTCAATATAATGAGACTGTGACAGCGCTAGTCCAGTGTCTGTCCGGATGATCTTGATCCCTAAGATCACATCAGCTTCCCCCAAGTCCTTCATACTGAACTTGCTTGAGATGAATTTCTTTGTCTCCGTGACACAGCTAATATCCGTACCTAGGATAAGCATGTCGTCCACGTACAGACAAACGATCACACCTCTTCCATCAGCGAACTTCGTGTAAACACACTTGTCCGTATCGCTGACCATGTAGCCATTTGACCTTATAACTTTGTCAAATTTCTCATGCCACATCTTGGGAGCCTGTTTAAGACCGTACAAAGATTTCACCAACTTACAGACTTTGTCTTCAAGACCTCTGATGACAAATCCCTCTGGCTGTTGCATGTAAATCTCTTCGATCAGCTCGCCATTTAGGAAAGCCGTATTCACATCCATCTGATGTATCACCATCTTATGTATTGCTGCGAGAGCAATCAACTTCTGATGGTGGTCATCCGGGCTACTGGAGCATACGTGTCAAAATAGTCAATCCCCTGCTTCTGAGAAAACTCCTTGGCTACCAACCTAGCCTTGAACTTGTCAATAGTTCCGTCTGCTTTCATCTTCTTCTTGAAGATCCATTTGCATCCGATGGGTTTCGCTCCTTCAGGAAGATTAACCAACACCCAAGTGTTATTTGAGATGATGGAATCAATTTCATTGTCAATCGCCTCCTTCCAGAAAATTGCATCTCTGGTCTTCATCGCCTCATCATAGGTAAGCAGATCAGCTTCCACATGATAGGTGACAAAGTCACTTCCGAAGTCCTTTGGCCTCCTCACACGCTTAGCTGACGGTTCAGCTTGTTCTGGTTCAACCGTTGTTTCAACAACAACATCTTCTTGGACCACATCTTCATTGAAGACTTCAGTTTCTTGTGCACCCTCATTGTTCTCTGAAACATCTGCAAGAACAATATTCTTGTGCCTTGCAAATTTGTCTTCAAAATATTCTGCGTCGCGAGATTCAATGATATGATTTGACTCAATATCAAGAAATCTCCGAGCATCACTCTTCTCGGCATACCCCAAGAAGATCGTCTTAGTAGTCCTTGTCCCAAGCTTCTGAATCTTCAGATCTGGAAGCTTGACATACGCCAGACACCCCCACACTCGAATGACATTCAAGTTAGGTCTGACCTTGAACCAGAGTTCATGAGGAGTAATGTCAGAAGTTGTATGAGGCACTCTATTTAGAATAAAAGTGGCCGTCAATGCAGCTTCTCCCCAGTAGCACTTAGGAAGATCCGTAGTCAACAGCATTGAGTTAATCATTTTTGTTAACGTTCTGTTCTTCCTCTCTGCTACTCCATTTGATTGAGGAGAATACGGAGCCGTAGTCTCATTGACAATTCCATGTTCTTTGCAGAACGATACGAATTCATGAGACCTGTACTTTCCACCTCGATCACTTCTTATTCTTTTGAGTTGTTGTCCAGTCTGTCGCTCAGCTTCGGCTCTGAACTCCTTGAACTTCTCGAATGCTTCGTCTTTAGCCTTCAGCAAGTAGACGAACGCATACTTTGAGAAGTCATCGATGAAGGTTATGAAATACTTCATCCCGGCCTTTGTAGAGAACTGTTTGAAATCACAGATATCGGAGTGTACCAACTCCAGAAGATCTGTACTTCGATTAACCCGAGGAAAGGGTTTCCTTGTGATCTTTGTTTGAGCACAAACTTCACATTTCTCTACCTTCCCCCACACTTGGAGATAAGTCCTAGACTAGACATTCTGTTTATTCGTTTACAATGAACATGTCCTAGCCTATTATGCCACAACTCAAGAGTATAAGCAGAAGGAGTGATTTCATTAATCACATAAATTACATTGGACTGATTTACAAGCTGAATTTTGAACATTCCTTCGGTATAAAAAGCTTTCCCGAAATATATTCCCTTTATAGACATCACCATCTGGCCAGCATTGATGTCCATCCTGAGGCCTGTACTGCAGAGTAGGCCTCCCGAGATCAGGTTCTTGGCTATAGCAGGTACGTGCTTCACGCCTTGAAGCGTCAGAGACTTCCTCGAAGTCAGCTTCAATACCACCGTCCCGATCCCGAGCACTTCAGCTTGTGCCTGGTTTGCCATCATAACCACTTCAGAAGTAGGGATGTAGGTGGTGAACCACTCCTTACTGGAGCAGACATGGCAGGAGGCTCCAGTGTCTACCCACCAGTTAGAGTTAGTCCTTACCGCATCAACCTGTGCAATTATAGCAACAACATCAGTGATTATAGATACCTTACTAGGCTCTCCTTGCTCTGATTGCTTGGTCTTTGCTTTGCATTCACTTTTGAAGTGGCCCTTCTTGCCACACTTGAAACAAGGCATCTGAGACTTTTTCTTCTTTCGCTTGAAGGAAGTCCCCTTCACGTTCAGATTGTTAGGGTCCTTCTTCTTGCTGTGGGAAGCCGCCTGCTTTCCCCTTGGTTCCTTGGTATGAACCAAATTGGCGTTAGCCAATTGCTTGGACAGTGTGTCCACCTTCAGTTGAGTCCGTATCTGGTCCTCAACATAGATTTCCTGCAAGAGATCTTCAAGGCTGATCTCTAGCTTCTTCCTATGCATGTTTGCATAGAACTTACTCCACCCAGCGGGGAGCTTTGAGATAATCCCTCCAACAACAGACTTGTCAGGGAGGGGCATCGCCTCGTCTTCCAACTTCTGTCGCAGCTTCAAAAATTCTTTTACCTGCGGCAGCATGGACTTCTCGTCCTCAAAGAGCCATTTGTGATATTTTTCAACCACAAATATCTTGCTCCTGTTCTTATCTTCTTCGTACAGTTTCTCCAGAGACTCCCATATGTCTCTGGCAATTGGTTTCTTACTGTAGGATTCTGCTAGAGAATCCTCCATAGCATTCAGGATAAGCAACCTGCAAATGCTATTCTCCCTTCTCCACTTGGCCTGAAGTTTAGTAGCCGCAGTAATGGCGGCAGCAGACCCAGTATCTGGAACAGTAGGTTCCTCTTCAAGCAGCACGTGATCAACGTCTCTGAGTTGAAGAGTGAGATAAACCTTCCTCTTCCAGACTTGATAATGCTCTCCATCAAACTTTTCTAACTTACAAAAGTCAGTGTTGAGGAGTGAAGCATTAAAGTTTTCCATCGTAGCAATAAAGCTTTGAGATTGTTAGTGCCGGGGCACAATTTTTCGATAGAAAACTGAGAATATGAAACAATTGTAAAAACAATGTTCCAACGCAACACTTCCAGGAAGGTTGCGCAAGTATAACAAAGATCTAAAAAGATATCGTTATGATATTACGAGAATCTAAAAAGATTTCGCAATCACAGCAGCGAATGTAATAACCCGCTCCGCACGGCGCATTACGCTGAAGCGTTGACTCAACGAGTCATGTTGATGCAAAGGAATGTATCGATGCAAAACGATACGAAAGTTAAGTTGTCCCGAGCAACGCATTGAAACTAAGTCAATGCGAAGAGTTGCCTTGTCCCGAAAGAATGCATCGAGTTGAATCGATGCGAAGCGCCGCGTTGCCCCGAAGGATGAGTGCATTGAATCGGCTCGAAAATTCTAAGAAATCGAATCGACCAAGGCGCAAGTCCGATCGATGCAAGTATTGATTTTAGTTGGTTTCGTATGCAGGTTATACTTTGACGAGAAAATATTAGAGGTCGATCTTTTGCAATATTTAGTAAGGGGTCCGCGAAATCAAATCGTTGCCTTACGACGGGCCGAGACTTGGGCACGCTAAGGCAAATCGGACGTATAACTCAATGAAGCACGAAGTGCTCGAATGGCTAAGTCAGGAGAGTGGCCGTGCAACAAAGTTAGGGAATCGAGCCGCATCGGCTCGGCGAAACGACGAAGGCGTATCGACTCAAGGGGGGAGGATTGACTTCTTTTTACTCCTTCATTCGATAAGTCAAATATATCATTGTATGCTAAAGTTAACCTATTGACGCCACGGGCGTGGTCCGATCGGAGATAAATCATAGTGTGAGTCGAACACTAAGTTAGAACAATTGAAATGAAACGTGCATCAAATGTACGAGTCGCTATGGAATATTAGATATCGCAAAGGCGAGCGCCACGGTACGCAAGCCGCAAGAACATGGGATAACTGTACCCGGCGAGTGCCTTAGTGCACGAACCATACCGTGCCTTTGCTGCACGAGTTAGACGGCTAGAACATTGAAGAACAATAGGCGAGCGCCCTAGCGCACAAGCCCCGAACATTGAATGCTAAGTTATAGAATATGGAAATATGGTCGAAATGTGCCTACGTGCACGGGATAATAAAAGATGGCTTCGTTGCGAGAGAATACAGTTGTGACATGAATGTGGCGGAACTGTCGGCTATGACATGGTGCCTCGAAAGGTGTTCGAGACTTTCGGGTCGTTCGGTTGACGAGCATTGAGTTGAGGCACGATGCCATTGAATCATTGAAACAAAGTACGAAACGTAAGAACACAGAAAGTTAACGAAAGAGATGCGAGATGATAAGTCTGAGTCTCGGACTCAAGATTATGTTTGGTTGTTTGAATATGATTGCTTGAATAATAGGGCGTTGCATGGTCGATTGGAATGGGCTCGAGATTAATGTGATATTAACTCGTGCACGACTGTTTCCCCCAAAACGGTTAAATGCCGGAGGAGCGCTCCGGAACCGATTGGCCGCGGAGGGATTCGAATAATCTTTGTAGGCGCACATCCTTAAACGAGTAGCGCTCGTCTTATAGATGGGAAAAGCCGCAAATGATGGCATGCAGTGGGAACGTTTCGGTTGTTGGGCCCGCAACCCACCCGTGAAACGCCGGGCAGCCCGACCAATATTGAGAAAAGAAGGAGAGAAAAGAAAGTAAGACTCCTTTAGTCTATTCCGGCGCGGATACGCCAACGGCCCTCATATAGTTAAGGAACGATGGGTTGAAAGTGTAGGCGCGAATGCGTCCCGCATATAGATCCTGCCTAGAGATGCACATATAACATGACAGGGAAGAAATGGGGCATTTCACCTTGCGTCGGAGCAAGGGCGAGTGCGTCGACTAGGTAAGAAGTCACGCCACGAATCAAACACGAGATTGCTTGTTTGTCTGCCTATTCAATTCGATAACATGCTGCTATGATAACATGCTTTACGCTTTCAAAGATGCCATGAAATTGACCCTAAGGAGAACATAGCAAGATCATAAGCTAAGATGCATGATTCAACGTAAATATTAAAGATATTGGTTTGGAAAGATGATCTTTGCTTCAGTACATGCGAGGACGAACGTACTGATCCCCCACCAGCTTTATGCAGGGTGCAGGGAATGGATTGCTCGCGGCGAAGCGTTGCTTGAACGTGTTGAGGCTTGGAATGCCGATGCGCATTGAAGCGTGCTATCGCATTGACGCTCGGACTACGCAGCTGGATTGATGCGGCCGAGATATAGAAGGCATGATGTATGGAACGGTGAAATCCTTTGTGGGCAAGAGAGAACCTGAGTGTTGTAGCCAATCTGGCATATATTGTTAGGCTATCGAAAGCCATTGTAATCTCAGTTTCGGATATCAATAAAGAGAATTGTTTCGTATACTCTGTTTCCTTTCGTTGTTATAATCGAATCAAAAGATAACCATTTGAGAACTTTGTCATCTTGTCTTGCACGAGCACAACTCCAGGTTCGTGCGGCATCACGCCCCCTGCGAGGACGATGATTCGGGTGATTTCGGGTCGAGTCGTGACAAATTGGTATCAGAGCTCTAGGCTTAAATTCCTCTGGACGCTCGCTTCATTACAATTCGAAAAGTTGCCCACTACCACTTGATATCACTCTTGACTCTACTCGATACCGCACTGGATGTTCCATACAATAAGTCTAATACAAATTATGAAATTTTGCCGCATGTGTTTTAGAAATTTCATGATGTTTGCTAAGAAAGTCGCGAAGGGTATATTGCGTTGAATGCAACGAGCCGTAAAAATGTTAGTTGCTACAAGCGCAACAAATTGTGAAATACGATTTGGGATGTTGTTGTTGTAATGTAACATGTTGAAAGAGAAATAAAAATGATGCACGAAGTGCAACGAGTAATTGTGAATATGCGTTAAAATGAAAGTGAGAAGTGATAAGCCAATACCGAATGTGTTAAAACGGATTGTGCATTGACTTGGAAAGTCGAGAGTAATTCGTTGCACGAGGTGCGGTAAATGTCGGAAATAATCGTTGCACGATGTGCAACGCATATTAAAAGTAAAAATTATTGCACGTGGTGCAACACATATCAAATTAATCGTTGCACGAAGTGCAAAGGAAATTGGAAATGAATCGTTGCACGAAGTGCAAAGGAAATTGGAAATGAATCGTTGTACAAAGTGAAATGAAAGTGTCGAAAATAAATCGTAGCACGATGTGCAACGCGTATCGAAAGTAAAATTTGTTGCACGGGATGCAACGCATATCAAATAAATTGTTGCACGAGATGCAACGTAAGGAAAGAATTGAAATCATAAATCGATAGAACGAATCGTCGGTTGCACACCAAACTTATGTTGGCAAACGAGAACATTGACCGAATCGTGTCGAATTTTGATAGAATCAAAGTTACGGTTGTGATCAAGCACGATCACTGCAGAAATTGTGAGTCGGAAGAGATCGTTAGTTTACACTAAGTATAGCGCGAGGGAAATGGCTTGAATTTCGAGTGGTATATGCCATACCACGTAGGCGATGAATGACTCGATTTCGAGTGGTATATGGTATATCACTTGTGCGATGAATTGCGTCGATGTGTTATGAGAATTGCGGAAGAATTGTCCGCAACGGACGGGGGAGTACCGAAACTTGTATCAATGAATGATACGTCGGACGACCAAGACTAGCGAAATGATTATGCCTTGATGCAATAATCGGATCGACGAGAAAGGGAAAACTCGAGCTTACGAATGAGTCACACGACTTGCGATCTCGATAGGAATGTTGGACGAGGCAAATCGAATCGCACGACTTGCGATCTCGATAGAAATGTTCGGCTAGGCGAATCGAATCGCACGACTTGCGGTTTCGATAGAAATGTTGGGCGATGTAAATTTTAATTGAATCGCACGATGTGCGACTTTGGTAAGAAAGTTGGTTGATGTGAGAAACCGTGCCTAAGAAATAGTTGGTTACGTTACGGCGACACTCATTTGAGTACGACTGAAAAACACGCGAAACTTAGAGGGCGTGATCGTATAACTCGAGGGTTCGATGTTGGATAATTGGTAACTCGGTTACGCGATCAAGGCATAGCGGAATACAACGAATCGATAAACGATTCGAGACGTACGAAAATGTTTGTATTGAACTTGGATGTATACGATGCGAGTTAAGTTGACATTGAAACGGATTCGAAGTCGACCCTCTTGCTATCGAAATTGATATGAACTATCAAGATCGATATGCAAGGAAACGTAAGCACGATGTGAGAATACAAAATGGAGTGCGCCTTGCGCTATCAAAATTTTGTAAGTAACGATACGAGAATGAACGAACTTGGTTGATCGTAAATTTTGTGATTAATCAAGACGAGACTATAAGTCATCGACGATTGTTCGATGCGTATAGCATCTCGTGTGTCGACCCGTGAATAAGATAGACTCGAACTCGATACGAGTAGATATTTCGTAAATTACGGAATCATCGACGGTAGTGCATGACTTGACTCAGAGGATAGTTGCGCATCAGTTGCACCGATAGAAATGGTTTTATCCGGAATTGGGTAGTCACATCGAATCGTCGGAACATGATTTGGCTCCGAATTAAGATATAGCATGGTTCGTATTAAACTGTCCTTCGTTAATGATCCACAATTATCGAGCGTAGCTTCAGGGCAGCTGACCCTAGAAGACTTGACCGCCAAATCAAATTGAATGCTGCAGACCGTAAGATGACCCATACGATATCGCATATGAGATTGCACCGATAACAAATATAGCACGGTGCATGTTGACGATAAGTCTAGGCGATCGAGAATTGTTGGAACAACTTTCGATTGCG
This sequence comes from Iris pallida, assembly GCA_029216955.1. Lineage (NCBI taxonomy): Eukaryota > Viridiplantae > Streptophyta > Magnoliopsida > Asparagales > Iridaceae > Iris > Iris pallida. Next base: position 4,440,029 of record JANAVB010006391.1, on the reverse strand, counting down.
AATGATACAGTTAGATTTTTGAGTATTCGTCGGATGAATACTTGAATGGTTATGTTGTTCGACGATCGAATGAGAAATTTACCAACGAACTTGGTGATGTGAGTAGGCGATTGCGAGAAACGTGCTACGCACGAGAGGGAATGATAAAGGAATGGCTTATGAGTCATGTCGTTAGATTCGGATTCACCTTGCAATTGAGCTTGCGTGAATCGAAATTATATTCGATGTTGCGAGATGGATTAGTTGGGAATTTGGCTAGTGAATTCCTACTCGTTAGGAAATCGAATGTAAGACGCATCGTAAAGACCTTCGTGCTAAGGCGATCTTTGCCTTGAGCACCGTCGCCTTGATGTAAACTTTCGTGTCGGATAGATTGTGGCCTTTGTGCAATGTCAATTTAAAGTTACGTCGGGAGAAGTTAAGCACGGTACCTGGAAAAGTAACCTAGCGGACGTAGCCCTGAATGTTGATGCATTTGCAAGTCAACAAAGGAGATCGTATCGAGATAAGTGCATAGCGAGACTTCGGAAATAGTAGGGTGGCGACTTCGAACGCAAGGCGTTGCGAAGACTCGTTACGATCGGATGCGCGACGGCTTGACGCGACGCATAGAGTTGGTAGTCCATATGAAACATACGAAATGAGAAAGGCGATTTTGAATCGCGTCGTGTGCAGTGACTTTATTGAATGAATCACGTATGTATCGAATATACGTATGCGATGAAATTTCGAGAACAGTTGCTAAGGATAAGTCCGATCGAGAGTACGAGATGGCAAGCATAGGATTGAAATTTACCTGTCAGCTTTGTTCCAATTTGCTACCACTGGAATTGGTCAAAATATATATATCTTCGGGATGCCTTGAATATAGGTATGGGTCCAAATCGAGTTGTATACAAAATTCAAATCGAGCTGCAGGAAGGACTTTAAAAGATTAATAGAAAGCTTGCGGGATAGTATGAAATAGAACAGCATTGGTGGGACGAGATCGTGAAACGATCTGTAAAACACTTAGTCGGAGTGTTGGTTTTGGTTCGAGGATGAACCTTGTTTTGAGTGGTATATTCTGTAATGCCCCGCTCCGCACGGCGCATTACGCTGAAGCGTTGACTCAACGAGTCATGTTGATGCAAAGGAATGTATCGATGCAAAACGATACGAAAGTTAAGTTGTCCCGAGCAACGCATTGAAACTAAGTCAATACGAAGAGTTGCCTTGTCCCGAAAGAATGCATCGAGTTGAATCGATGCGAAACGCCGCGTTGCCCCGAAGGATGAGTGCGTTGAATCGGCTCGAAGATTCTAAGAAATCGAATCGACCAAGGCGCAAGTCCGAATCGATGCAAGTATTGATTTTAGTTGGTTTCGTGTGCAGGTTATACTTTGACGGGAAAATATTAGAGGTCGATCTTTTGCAATATTTAGTAAGGGGTCCGCGAAATCAAATCGTCGCCTTACGACGGGCCGAGACTTGGACACGCTAAGGCAAATCGGACGTATAACTCAATGAAGCACGAAGTGCTCGAATGGCTAAGTCAGAAGAGTGGCCGTGCAACAAAGTTAGGGAATCGAGCCGCATCGTCTCGACGAAACGACGAAAGCGTATCGACTCAAGGTGGGAGGATTGACTTCTTTTTACTCCTTCATTCGATAAGTCAAATATATCATTGTATGCTAAAGTTAACCTATCGACGCCACGGGCGTGGTCCGATCGAAGATAAATCATAGTGTGAGTCGAACACTAAGTTAGAACAATTGAAATGAAACGTGCATCAAATGCACGAGTCGCTATGGAACATTGGATATCGCAAAGGCGAGCGCCACAGTGCGCAAGCCGCAAGAACATGGGATAACTGTACCCGGCGAGTGCCTTAGTGCACGAACCATACCGTGTTTTTGCTGCACGAGTTAGACGGCTAGAACATTGAAGGACAATAGGCGAGCGCCCTAGCGCGCAAGCCTCGAACATTGAATGCTAAGTTATAGAATATGGAAATATGGTCGAAATGTGCCTACGTGCACGGGATAATAAAAGATGGCTTCGTTGCAAGAGAATACAGTTGTGACATGAATGTGGCGGAACTGTCGGCTATGACATGGTGCCTCGAAAGGTGTTCGAGACTTTCGGGTCGTTCGGTTGACGAGCATTGAGTTGAGGCACGATGCCATTGAATCATTGAAACGAAGTACGAAATGTAAGAACACAGAAAGTTAACGAAAGAGATACGAGATGATAAGTCTGAGTCTCGGACTCAAGACTATGTTTGGTTGTTTGAATATGATTGCTTGAATAATAGGGCGTTGCATGGTCGATTGGAATGGGCTCGAGATTAATGTGATATTAACTCGTGCACGAGTGTTTCCCCCAAAATGGTTAAATGCCGGAGGAGCGCCCCGGAACCGATTGGCCGCGGAGGGATTCAAATAATCTTTGTAGGCACACATCCTTAAACGAGTAGCGCTCGTCTTATAGATGGGAAAAGCCGCAAATGATGGCATGCAGCGGGAACGTTTCGGTTGTTGGGCCCGCAACCTACCCGTGAAACGCCGGGCATCCCGACCAATATTGAGAAAAGAAGGAGAGAAAAGAAAGTAAGACTCCTTTAGTCCATTCCGGCGCGGATACGCCAACGGCCCTCATATAGTTAAGGAACGATGGATTAAAAGTGTAGGCGCGAATGCGTCCCGCATATAGATCCTGCCTAGAGATGCACATATAACATGACAGGGAAGAAATAGGGCGTATTCACCTTGCGTCGGAGCAAGGGCGAGTACGTCGACTTGGTAAGAAGTCGCGCCACGAATCAAACACGAGATTGCTTGTTTGTTTGCCTATTCAATTCGATAACATGCTGCTATGATAACATACTTTACGCTTTCAAAGATGCCATGAAATTGACCCTAAGGAGAACATAGCAAGATCATAAGCTAAGATGCATGATTCAACGTAAATATTAAAGATGTTGGTTTGGAAAGAAGATCTTTGCTTCAGTACATACGAGGACGAACGTACTGATCCCCCACCAGCTTCATGCAGGGTGCAGGGAATGGATTGCTCGCGGCGAAGCGTTGCTTGAACGTGTTGAGGCTTGGAATGCCGAGGCGCATTGAAGCGTGCTATCGCATTGATGCTCGAACTACGCAGCTGGATTGATGCGGCCGAGATATAGAAGGCATGATGTATAGAACGGTGAAATCCTTTGTGGGCAAGAGAGAACCTGAGTGTTGTAGCCAATCTGGCATATATTGTTAGGCTATCGAAAGCCATTGTAATCTCAGTTTCGGATATCAATAAAGAGAATTGTTTCGTATACTTTGTTTCCTTTCGTTGTTATAATCGAATCAAAAGATAACCATTTGAGAACTTGTCATCTTGCCTTGCACAAGCGCAATTCCAGGCTCGTGCGACATCACGTCCCCTACGAGGACGATAATTCGGGTGATTTCGGGTCGGGGCGTGACAACGAAGAAGATGACAGGCGAAAGATGGAAGATGGCCTGCTAGGATGAATGATCACCGTTGCTCAAAGCTTTATTCGCCCTACACGAACAGCTTCCAGGAACCAGCAAGTTCGTCGGAGAACTTGGAACACTCCTGCTCTTCTGACTCCTCGGATGGACACGAACTCCCGTGCAAAAGCAACGCTGGTGCGACGCCTTTCCTCTCTCTCGAAGGCTGCTGGAATTCGCAAGCAAATTCCTATCAGAACTGTGTTAAAGAACACGTCTGAACTCTCTGTTTACTTGTGCTAAAGAACACTTCGTAAACTTTCTGTGGTGGCTTCTTTTTTTTATTTTGTGTATCAGCCTTGAGAGAGAGGATGCCTTATATAGGCCCTGCAGCAACTGGCGGTTGCCACAAAGTTAGGGACGTGGTAATAACCACCCCGAACATGTAGCAACTACCCAGAACATGCAAACGCACGTTCTGCTGCCAACTGCGTACATCCAGCGCTCCTTGCACTCTGAGCGACAGAGCGCACACTGAACTGCGCACACTGTGCGTACTGCACGCACTGCGCACACAGCGCACGCAGCGCACGCAGCGCAACCAGTGCAACCCGAGCAACCCGCACAACCCAGCACAACCCTGCGCAACCCAGTGCACCCAAGCGCAACCTGAGCGTAACCTGGGCACGTACCTGGGCAGCGCAACTGGGCATGCGCAACTGGGCTTGCGCAACATGGCAGCGCAAGTGGCTCGCGCAACGAGCGCAACTAAAGCGCACTATGCACCTAGCGACGATACTGATGTGCTAAGTGCAAAGTGCGCCAACAAAATGCCACATTACGCCGCGTGAGCCCATGAGCCCGAGTCCGAGTCCGAGTCGCTAAGCCCCTACGGGGCTTAGCTCCCATGGAAATGAATTTCCCAAGAGCAAAAAGTATGAATGCTTTTATTGTTGATTTAGTCTTTTTCCTATTAGAAAAATAACCCCACATGGCACACCCATGTGCACCTCCACACCACATGTGCATCTCTAAAATAGGAAAGCTATTATATAGAGATACAACTCCTTTGGTCTAGCCGATGTGGGACTAAAATTCACTTAGAAAAAGACCAAACTCCAACAGTGTGAACCAGAATAAATAAAAATGCATCTCGTTTCCCATAAATGATTGCATAAGGAACTATCTATTAAAAGATTTGAATTTCTATTACTTATTTTAGGTCCATCAAAAGCTTGGGCAAAAAATCTACAACTAAAATATTTCTTGTTTTATGCAACATATCTTTTAGTTCTCTTTGCTAGTTGAATGAAAAGAGAGCACTAATTTGGGTAACGGCCAGTATCAATGCGAGTCGGTATTAGATCAAACATGCAACAAATGACATGATACGACCAACACATATTGGTAGCGGCCCATGCTGCAGATATTGGTCCGAATTCTCCAAACATGTGTAGTCAACTACCTTAAATGTTGCTAACGAAAAGCAATTCACAAACTTGGTTTTTGATATTCATCACCCAAATTTGATTTTATTTTGAAACTATATCAGTTTCAACCCGAATTTCATAAGGACCATGTTCATACAAGATCTAAAAAAGTAAGGGAATGAAGAGTGAAGACCGCCTTTTATTTTCTAGACAACTCAAAGGAGAAATGCCAACTAGAAGTCCAGCTGCGATAGCCCCATCTGTAATGCTGCTATACACACACACACATCCATATACACTTCTAAACACTACACAAATCTGTGGTACAAATTTGAATGCTGCAAACTGACACATATTTTGATACATACCTATAGTGCATATACGACTATAGCTTCTAAATTGCATATCACAGAGATACCTCATCACTCACTGATAGCATAATCTGGGCCCCCAAATCGTTACATATAACACACACTTGTGTGCACTTGCCTACTACAGTTGCCAAACTACATGAACAACAGTTTGCACTGCTATTTCCCTCTAAAACACAACACACTTTGCACATTAAACTCTAGAACGTGCCCCTCTCAAGGACTGCTGCAGTAACACACATAATATACCCACTGAGACACCTTCAAATGACAGAAGACACTGGCATTCTACACATACTACAAATGCTTGCTGCTAGAATTCCTAACAACAATACCTATCTCCCCGAACTATAAATTCTTTATTAGAAAGTGATTTGGAGACTAATTAGTCTACTACTAATCTAACTTCTCTTAGGGGAAAATACACAAACAACTAGTAGGCACAAAACCTATTTATACATATATACATACCTGTTACTAGGGTTTATATTCTATTTGATTAGTCTATATATATATATCGTGTCTGCACTCGTATTTGTGTCGTTCTCTTATTCGTATTCGTGCATATATCGTGCAACATAGGAGAAATGAGTGCAGGCTTAAGTAAAGTTCGATTCTCTTAAGAACGGTGTGTTTGTGTTTGCATATACATATTTTTGTGTCGTGTTTAGTAAGTGCCAGACATGACGCGACAAGGCACCACTTTCAGGGTCCCCGTGCTTCCTAGACCACAACAAATGAACTCCATCAAACGAAATAAAATAATGACATAAAAAACAACATCCACCTTTGTAGAGGAATATGACAACCATGGAGACTAGACCTGTCAATGGATAGTCGAAAATTCGAATTCGATCCGATTTCGTATCCGAACTTTCGGATATTTTTCGAATTTTCGGATATCGGATTCGGATATCCGAATATTTTTCGGATATATCCATTTTCGGATACGAATTTGGATATTAAGGTATTCGAATCCGTTAATATTCGATCCGACTTTAAATTGCAAATTTCGGATATCGAATTCGGATATCAGATTCGGATATCCGAAATTTTATATATATTATAGTATAATGTATATGTAATATATATTAATTAATAGAGAAAATTAAAGTATTTTTATTCTCAACTGACTTTTACATAAATTAATTATAATATAATTTATATATAATAGTAATATATATTAATTACAATTTACAACAGAAGAAGAAAGGACTCAAATATGTAGAGAAATTGAATTTGGTTTTCGGATATTCGGATAATAACTAAATTTTTAATATTTCGGATATTCGGATAATAACTAAGTTTTTAATATTTCGGATATTCGAATACTAGCATTCGAATTTTTCAGCTAATCGGATCGGATATTATCCGATATCCGTTAAACTAAACGGATACGAATTCGGAGTGTCAAAAGAGATATCTGTTCGGATATCGGATCGGATGCGGATATTACAAAAAAAATTCGAATACGGATACGGATATTATTCTGTCTGTACCGATAAGCATCCGTTGACAGTCCTAATGGAGACCTCCTTGACAAAATATGATCCGAAGATCGGCAACACTGACCAGAACCTCGCCACACTCATTGCCTCCCTCATCTCTGCCAGCCTCTTCTTTCTGCAACGACAAAAAAAAAAAAATCAACAATCAAACCCTAGCCCTAGAAAAAAAATGGTTTTGTTTTAGTTGGAGCTCATGAAACCTATAGTCATCGAGGAAGCAGTCGTCATCAAGGTCCTCGAGCTCGTCGGGGGTCCTGTTGTTGATCCATTCCTTGGACCTAGGGCGGACGTCAGGGTCGTCCGAAGGGAAGAAGGCCATAGACTTGGTGGCGACGGGGATGAGTAGGTTGTTGTGCGCAAAAAGGAAGACGAGGTTGTCGTGGGTGAAGCCGAGGCACGAGAGGGTTAGGGTTTTGGAGGTGATCATCGATCGAAAGTATCTTCGCTTGACTTCTTTGTCTTTTATGGTTTGGAGGAGGAAGCGGGAGGGATGGTGGTGGGAGCGGCTCTGACGGCGGAGGGCGCGGAGGAGGAGGTTAGGGTTAGGGTTTGTAGGGAGAAGGGGAAGACAGAGGAGAAGGAGAGGAAGTCATCAAAGAGAGAAGAATAAAATGAGCAGAAAGTTTCATCTCGAGAAGATAGTATCGAGTTTTATATCGTTTATGTAAATAAGTGTTAGGGGTTTTGTTTGGTGATCGAGCAAAGGTTTCCTGCATTAAAATTTTAAAATATTTTTATATCGTTTATGTAAATAAGTGTTATAAAAGTTTAGACTTTATGACACGTTTTTCACATAAAAACGATTTAATACGCCAAAAAAACCTCAAAAACCGTTAGATTAGACTGTGCTTCTGAAATTGTATATCATTTTTTTATGCAGCATTATCATAATGATTTGAAAGTGTTATAAAAAAGTATTTTTTTTTGTAATGCCCTGGCTGCAGCACCGTGCGACTCCGCCGCAAGCGACTGCTGCTGTAGTCGCCATCCCGGCCTGCCGCCACCGACGACCACCGCGCAAATCCTCCTCGCGATGCCTGTAATGGCCCGACATCCTCCGCCGAGGGCCACAGCAGCCGCTAGCGGCCACGCGCATATAGCGCTGGTGCAGCTGCTGTTGATGCAGCTGCTGTGCGGTCCATCTCTGGCCGCCCACACACGACCATGCCTCCGGCCGCCGTACGACGGCGAGTACCCGCCCACCACCGTATAACACCTCGGCCATCCCCGGTAGCCACCCGTGCAACAGTGAGGTGATTTTGACATTTTCGTCGAAATTCCGTCAGGACACGATTTTGAAGTCAGAAATTGGGTCTCAAGGGAGCGAGTTCATGCATGTTTCCCAAAAAATTCGACCGTTGGATCATCGAACTCTTTTATCTATTACAATTTTCGTATATAGCTTTACCTCCACCTAAATTTTTAGCCGTTAATTTGATCGTTTACTATGTCAAAACTGGCCACAAAGTTGCGTGAATAATTACGTTTATTTTTGACAGTTTTGTGGAGCCAACTTCTTAGATTTGTTTCTCCGCCATTGCAGCTCCGTTTGATGTGCCACCAATTCCTGTGCACAGCTGGTATAACCCTCTTCTTGTGATAAATTTTTTATTTTATTGTGAGGTCGTTTGAATTGTTGAATTCGACACCAAAGTTGGACATTTGAATTTATAATTTCCAACTTGTAAAACTCCAATTTTGGACTCGGGACACCAAATTCCAATTCTGACACCACTAGAGGACTCGTGGCGTCATTCTGCCTAGAAATCATATATAATTTGCTAAAATTGGAGCAACATGGCCCCGACACACATTTCGGTGCAAATCGGGTCCTGTTATCCGAGTCAATGGATTATTTTGAGATTGACTCATCAGAATCCAATTTTGGATATACCGTTGGGTTCATATCGTCATTCTGGACTCATTGACATATAACTTTCTAGATTCAGAGGACTTTAGCCTCGACACGTATTTCAGTGCAAATTGGGTCCCATAATCCAGGTCAACGAGTCATTTTGAGATCGGCTCACCGAAATCCAATTCTGGACATATATCGTCATTCTGGACTCATGGACATATATTTTTCTAGGTTTAGAGGACTTTCTCCTGGCACATTTTTTGGTGCAAAGTGGGTCCAACGGTGCCTGTTTGAACTTGTGGATAGTCTATCTTAGCTATTTTCTTTATTTCGGAAGCGTTGTTGATGTTTGTGTCTACATCCGGGGACGTATACGAAAGTCCCACGGTTGTTGCTTTTCTTTGGCTTGATGATTTTGCCTGCAGGACATTATCAAATCATTGCATCACCTCTAGGAAAGTATACCTTGTTGGCCCAATGATTATATCATGTTTTTTAATATGGTTAATCGATTAAGTTTAGCATTTTATTATCACTAATCTTTATACCATCACTATAGCATTTCTACTTATAACTTTTGGTGATATATGCCTATTATTTTACATATTAGCGATACGAGCTTCTATCTTAAAGTTTAACATTAAGATATAACTAATATTATTCTATCACTACAGTATCGATACTTAAACTTAGCATAGTCCTAATAAGCATTAATTTATCATACTTGCTACAATGTATATTGCTTTGTTCATCTGACATGTATTTACAGAAAAGTAATAAGCAAGATCAACGTGGACATATATAATGAAGAAATCAAGATGGGCCAATGTCACGACCCGTTACCCAAATTGTTGGGCCGGGCCAAGCCATGTCCAGCCTACGCTTGGTAAAAGCGTAGTAAGCTGTTCTAAGAGTTTATAATATGAATGATACTAAGTGTGCTAACATTAATCCAAATAAGATTTTATCACAACACAACTTCTATTAACGAAAGTAAACAAGTGTTAAAAGTTATTACACTTCAAATGTATGAGACTGGAGACAAAGTCCAGTATCCAAATATAAGTTCAAACCTAAGTCTAAGTCTCAAAACACATGAAAGGTATCTAAGCAAGGTTCCCCGCTGGGGCCTCTTCTGGAGCTAAGGCCAGGTCCTCAAAAGCTGTACCATAGTATGTGTCACATAGCATTTTCTTCTAGAAAAGTACACCTACAATGTTATCCTGTCAGGACGAGAGCAAGTACTTGTACTATAAACATATAATACTGATCATGACATGGTAAGAGATGAAATGACTGTAATCCTGACATGGCACAATCTATCATGTAAAATCACAGCTATCATGGCAAGGATGCATTTATCATGGTGACACATGCATATATATAGTTTAAAACTGGAGCAGGTACGTGATCGGTCAATAGGTGTATAATGTACTATGGCACATGTAAATAAAATGTACATACGTACAAGTGTACAAGCATAGGTGTACATCCGTATAGAAATGCGGGGTAATAGCCTACGATAAGGTATACATATAAAATGCGACCTTGTTCGGTACATACGTACGGGAGAAGGGGGAATGATCACGTACTCAACTATCAGTTTCCTCCATGTCCCAGTAACTATCATGTAAGATATGTAAAAGCTCTTCTAAGTATGTGAAGATACTGAAAATCCGTATAAAGCATGTAATGATATGACTTTGCAGTTTCCATAAAGCAGTATTTTAACATGGTTCATTCACAGTTCATTATCATATGTAGTAAATAAGTTTGTAGGGGTACTTGCCTCGAGCAAAGCAAGAATAAGAATATGAAGGTACAGATGTCCGGTGTCTTGTCAAAATGATATACAATTCAGCCTCTAAGTTATGATTAAGATTACACTAGTGTTGTGACACGGCTCCTAATAGGACACTAGCTATGTGAAGCTCTAGTAGTCCAAAGTGAGGTGTTACAACATCTAGACTAACAAGTAGGTCTCTACATTGAGGTAGGGTAAGGTCCCGATACTAAAATATTCCACACACAAAAACACACAAGTCAATATTAATTAATTAATCAGACAGTACATTGTGTTCCAATAATTATTAAGATAGTTATACAGTCCTATTTTATATGAAATAATATAGTATAATGATCCATGTTAATTATAGTAATTTAATATAAATTTTCTAGAATTTATGATCCAGTGTAAGTATTTATTAAAAATCAGAATACAAGTGTGCATTGAAAATGAGTTCTGGTTTACTATTTTTAAACAATGTCAAAATAGTAGATTAAATCATGTATTAAATTATATTAATTAACATAGTATTTTTATAGTAATTTTTCTAGAATTTATTCAGCATTAAAAAAATTGTCTGAAAATTCAAAGTTCATAAATAACAAATTCTGAAATTAAATAAATAATTATTTAATGTATTTGTCCGCGTATTTGAAATTGAATCGAAGTCCAGATACGGGACCCGAAGCCATGAATCAAGTCCAATATGACTTGACTAGACCCCGAATATGTGTAGGATCATCTAAGTCCGATCAACCCATGCTAGACTTAGACTTGGAGTGGTCGTTTGCACAAAGTACGTAAAAATCGTAAATAAATGCAGAATTTAAATACATGTAATTTAAAGGAATTTAAATTGCAGAAATTGAAAGCATACATATTACAGTATAGGCACTGTATTTATAAATACGTATTACAGTATAGGCACTGTATTTATTTACATATTACAGTATAGGCACTGCATTTATAATAACATAATTTAAATGACATAATTAAATGACAGAATTTAAAATACATATTACAGTATAGGCACTGTATTTATATTGACATAATTTAAATAACATAAATTAAATGACAGAATTTAAAATACATATTACAGTATAGGCACTGTATTTATATTGACATAATTTAAATAACATAAATTAAATGACATAAATTAAATGACTGAATTAAATAACATAATTTAAATAACAGAATATATATATATATATATATATATATATATATATATATATATATATATATATATATATATATATATATATAATATGAGGTGTTCATCAAAAACACAGAGAAAAACCAATATTATGTTAATATTATTTTATCATAATTTAATGAGAGAAATTTCATATATACATATGTATTTAAAACATATATAAATATATATAACCATATAGATATATATACATAAAAAAAATATATATATATAAATATTATTTAACTAAATATGCAGAAAAAATGTGGTTTAGACTGAAAATTATAGTATTGGCACTATACTATATTTATATAGTATTTTAATATATACATTAGATATATATAAATATATATGTATATATATATATAAATATATATATACAAACTTATAAACAATTCCTCAAAAAAAATCACTAAAACATACAAAGGGGGAATTTGAACTCTGGTCGGCCGAAAAAGAGGGGAATTAACTCAGCTCGGCTGACCAGTAGGCCCATGTGGCCCGCTGGTTTAGAAAAGGGGCTCTGTGTATGTTAAAATGAAACCCAGTAATGGGTTTGGTTAACAGCCGGTCGGAGATCCGACCCGCTAAGGTCATCACTATCGTGTCCTGTGTATTTGGAAACTCGAAAATGTGTCGGGTTCGTGTCGTGGTCCTTCCAGACACGAATTTTTGTGTCTAAGGACATGGTTGTGTTCGCCGTGTCGTTCTCGACACGATGGTGATAAATTTGTGTCATCACAACACGTATTCGTGCCATGTCCACGTGTCCGAAACTAGGGCTTGGGTTTTCTTTGTGTTCGTGTGTCGGGATGGGTCGAAAATAGGGGCGATGGACTCGTCGTGTCAAGACGAACACAATAGGGAAAACAAATCATAGGATGGGAGAAAAAATAGAGGAGTTGGCTTACTCGGCCGGTCGGACGGGCTCGTCGGCGGCGCTGCGATGGTCGGCGACGACGGCGGGTGTGTTCTTCGGGTCGTCCTCGCCGTTCTTGACACGTTTGTGTCCTCGGCGGTGGTCGACGTTGCTGGGTTGGGGAGAACGGGGTCGCCGGAGTTCAGTGACCGGCGGCGGGCTCGTCGGCGGTGAACAGTAACTCGGGTTACTGTTCACTGCACAGCAACAGTTTCAGGAAATTAAAAAGGAATTAATTTGAGGAATTAATTAAAAATTGATTTTGAATTTAGGATTTTTACATTGGGATGAGTGCCTATTTATAGAAAAATAAAATTAGGGCAAACTAATCATGGTTAATTACTAACTTGACCCTAGGGTTAGATTTTTACCGTTTTGCCAAAACGAAAAGAAATGCAGCTTTTACGGTAGCAGTTATTTAATTATAAAAATTTTAAATAACGTCCAAACGACTCCAAACAAATCACAGAAAAATTCTAAAATTAATAGAAAAATATTTAGTACCTAATGGAATCAATTTGGGGCAAATATGGAATTGTTTTTCATTTATTAAAATTTTTGAAAATGGGGGTTACAGCCAAAGACGATGGTATTCCACAAGATTTCTCTAAACCACTCGACGATATCTCCGGAGCCACGCACTCGGGAGTTCCGCTGCTCGATCAGCGGATGGGGGTCGAAGGGACAGCACCCCCCGTGGGGGTTCGAGGGGGAAGCCCCCGAAATATATTCAGTTTTACAAACTGGGTATATTTGGACAGCTGCTGTCAAGGAAGAAGCCATCATCTATCAAAGGAAGAAGCGAAGCCATGCCATCATCATTTCAAGACTCTGAAGAAGGCTGCACCTGCCTAAGTATATCTGGAGTCTGTAATGAGTCTTAGGAATAATTGTAAACACAAAAAATGGATGTCAAAATCGAAAGCTAGGGTAAAAAATAACCCAGGACAAATCTTCAGACATCCTAACGAAAGATCCGGCAGATATTCGCGAAAATCCGATGGAAGATTCGAATGGACCCACATAATACCTCCTGTGATCATTCAGATTATCCGATGGAAAAGCATAAAATTTCGATGAATTTTCCGTCCTATTACCGTTTGCATTCCAACGGTCGAATTTTGTCGAAGATTGATCCCAAAAGCTATATTTACAGCCGTTGGACTGTGCAGGCGGATGATCAGGCGAACATCAGTGGAAATCTATTTCCATTCGCTTGCTGAAAGTTACATTAAATGCACTTTCCAATGCTTTAGTTATAAATAGCTTTGAACTCCTTCATTCAAGGTTGATGCTTTGAGCCTAAAAATTGCTAAACCGCCAAAGCCTATGTTACGACTTGCTCCCGAATAATTAGATACGAGTCGGACACGTCCAGCCTTCGTTGATGGATACAACGATGTAAGCTGTACAATCTAAGGAAAACTCTAAGTCACAAGGTAAGTAAAACATCACAGCTACTATAAACGTTTCTAGAGAGATCACCACAATCCACTAAGTCATTTTTATACAATATTATCTGGAGACAAATCCGATAAAAGAATAAAATATACAATTATGAAATCTCAACACAATATCCAAAAGTAAAGTCTTTAAAGAATCTAGAAAATGACTAAGCTAAAACTCTGCAATCCTATGTCCATCATGTCATCCTGTCATTATGGTCTTAAGCTCTAGTCCATAAAAGGTGGTACAATATCCTCAAGTACCTGCAATGTATCCTGTTAGGAAAAGAGCAAAGTACAACCCCGATAAGAAGTACTAAACAAAGTAAACTGAAATGTATGAACTGTAATATGAATGATAGTACTGGAATTTGAAACTGTAGTACATAAATTGGAATAATGAAACTATAATACAAGAGCTGGGACAATGAACTAGACTATCAGTACAATATGCATTTGAAATATATACCAGATTATGTGACCGGCTGGGTTGAACTGAATGAACAATAGTGGTATAGCTTAGAATTCCATGTGCACGATGTGAGACGTAAGCTATTAAACAATGCCTAGTTATCGTTTATGTTTGGTCACATATCTGTAGTATTTTTTCTCCCTAATGTACAAGTAAAGAACAATAACATAATGGACAATGAACAATAAAACTATGAACAATGAAACTATGAACAATCGTGTGTGCAACGTGTCCTATATGAGAACATGAAGCAAGGCAAAAATATAAAGTAAAGAGTTCAAGTCTGTGTACTTGCCTTGCTCTGGAAGATCGAGAGTAGGGAGATCATAATCTCTCTGTCCACCTATTTTAGATACAAGTTGGTTAGGTTCTAGAAATGAAGACATTAGTCTAATTTTTATAACTTACTAAAATAATCTAGCTAATTATCAACATCTCGTTTACCCCTAAGGTAGAAACTAAATATTAAGATAAAGTAGTTTCTAATGATAATATTTGATAATCAAATATAAGTAGATTTTTAGGAAATCATTTTAATAGATTTTATAGCAAAATAATTATAGAGGCTGGTAATATCATATATATGTACTAGTAATATGAACTAGCCATCAAATACTACTAATGATCAATCTAAAACTTTAGGTAGTAGTAATAAACTAATGCTAACACAACTCTATTTAATAACTATACCAGCATGTAATTTAATTCATTGGGTCGGTTCACTCCCAAGTCCAACCAACAAATTTTTACTGGACTGAAACACCAACTATTTGAAATAACCCAAGGCTTCTAGCCCCGAATCCCCAATAGCTACTACAAAACTTTGACATTCTGACTTCTTCCCAAAATTTAATGTTAAGCCCAGCTCTATCAAATGTTCAAAAATCATAAAGTCCTGTAACCAAACCTGGCAATAACCCAACATTCAAATGGACCATTCAAAATCAAAGCTCCCCACCAAGCATGCAAAGATCATATTGCTCTACTCAACAGCACTAAAACAAGCCCAGACCCATTATCATGACCTGTACCCTATATAGGGGCACGAGAAGTGGGTACGTCCAGCCTACGCCGCAGTGTCGGCGGTAGAACGCTGTCCTAGGTCAATCATCTAACAATATAAAAGTACCTGTGCAGTATATACTCTCCGAAGGGAGGTGACATAAGAATATACATCTCAATCACGTCTAAGGTAGAAGAATGAAAGATAGATAGATAGATAGATAGATAGATAGATAGTAACTCAAAGAGAACAGTACAATAGAATAAATAAGTCTAAGTGTCTAGGATAACATAACATCCAGAATATCAACCCAATATACAAATAAGTCTAAGGGTCTATACATCTCAACATCTCAAAATACAACTCAGAATGTGAGACAAAATAATAATATAGAAATGACTGTCTAGCTAAACTAGCCTAGACTACTGGGGCAACATCCTCAGCTGCAGGTGGATCCTGCTGAGGGTCCACAACATAAGTGTCATCTAGTCCTGCTCTATAATAGGTAGACACCAGGGCCTCTTCCTCATCCTCTGTAATATTATCAACAGGTCCAGTCAGGACAGGAACGAGCACAATACATCTCACGCAGTGCATAGTATGATAGAAAATATAAAGCATGCAATAGAGTAAAATACAGAAAACGCTGAAGGAAGATACATGTAGTAAAAGAGATAACTGCAATGAAATATCAACTATAATAGAGAACTAGCAGTGACTAGTGAGTCAGAGTAAAATATAGACATGTGAAATGGCATAGGAGATTCATGACTACAGCTAAGAGTGATTCATGACTACAACTACTGGGGTAATATCCACATGACTATTTTCACCCCCCCATCCCCAACCAATACACAAGGATCTGTTCAAGTTATGTTAAGATTCGTGATAAGCCCATAAATGGGTTATTCATGAGAGGCTCTGTGAACGTGAGAGTACATAAGTCACAAGCGATTCGTGAATCTATGGAAGCATAGAGATACATGATGATTCGTGAAACGCACAAACATGCTGTATCTGATGCTCCCGAGAGGGATAACATCTCATGAAAAGATCTATATATTACCAATCCGTGATAACGATCGTGTCAGCATCAAGTAAAGTAATCTAGAGCAAGAATATAAATGCTGGCAAGTATGAAACGGTCAGAGAATGTACTCGCCTGATGTATGAATGTCTGTAGAGAATATGCTGTCTGAGGAGAGGTGTCTGGCTCCTGATCAGAGCAACACAAGTCACAATGTATTCTAAATAGTAAAAATGAAATTTACTATGCATACTACATGATTCTAGGTCAATCTGGTCAAAAGTCAACTCTTGATCAACTCTGATCAACTCTAAAAGTCAACTAGGTCAAACTAGTCAAAGTTAGGTCAAACATGGTCAGACTAGTTAGGGTTTAGTCAAACTAGTCATTCTAGATTAATTCAAATTCAATCTAGGTCAACTAGGTCAAGTTTGACCTAAGGTTGACTTTGGTCAACTCTAGTCAAACAAGGGTCAACTAGTTAGGTCATGGGTCATTAGGTCAATTAGGGTTAGCCCCTAATGGCTATAGGCTAGTAACTTAGACCATAGGCTAATTTCATATAGGTTTCCATATAAACCTATATCTAGAAAGTCACATATATATACATATCTATATATATAGATATACACAAGTCTATCTACTACATATATATATATCAATATATGTATACACTATATATAATTCAAAATCACACACACATATATATATAATGACACATATATATATATAATAACATATATATCATATATAGATAGTGAGAGAGGGAAATAATGAGAGAGAGTGAATTAGAGAGAGAGAGAGAGAGAGAGAGAGATGTGAGAGTGTGTGTGTGGGGTGTGTTCTCTGATTTCTGGAACCGCACACACACACACAATACATACATAATTATATACACACACCCACACATACCTATACATACACATATATACACTCACATACACATACACATACACATATACCCACACACTCATATACATATATACATATATATACAATATATATACACACAATTTTACATATATTTATACATAAAAATCAGTTTGAAAATGGATTACAAAATCTGGAAAAATACCAATATCTGAACCCCAGTGCACTGTGCACTCGATCAATGGATAAACCCAAATCCGAGTCAAAAATGACCTAAGCCCGAAACCCAAGGTTGGTAATCGTGTCCCACAGTGTCCCCTAGCATCTAGGGTGCCTGAAACAAAGTCTAGACACGACACGATGTGTCCAACCCTCTAAAAACCTAAACAGGTAAACACTGACACACACACGCAAACACTGCGTCGTGCACGTGTGCACCTATCTCTAGGACACGACACACGCACACACATGTCTTGTGCTTGTGCAAGAAGGTGCGCCTGGGGGTTGTGCACGTGTCCAAGTGAAAAACCGGGTCTGTGCGTGCAGTCTGTGACCCGTGCGAGTGCGATTTCTCACTCGACACGACACGGCGTGACACGAAACTTTGGGGGCATGTTCGCAGACATTGCCCCCGTGTCCATGTCAAATTTTACGTGTCCTAGTGTTCTGTGCAGTGAGCACGAACAGCGTGGTAGCAGGGCACTGTTCGTGTGCATCGTGTAGTGAGTTCGTGTCCGTTTTGGACACGGACACGACTCGGATTCGTGCACAGTAAGTTAGGGTTAGGGTTAGCAAGGTTAGGGCTACCTGAAAATGCAATTTGTTTCACAAAAACACAACATTAAAACCTAAGTAGCATTTCACCAAACACTTATTTAAAACCATGGATACGTATCCGATACGGACACCAAATCCAACCTAGATCCTACCAAACTTGACCTACAGGTCTATGGTACCTAGATGCCTGTAATCATGAAGAGAAATCACAATATTAACAAGGTTTGAGGGTATTTATCTATTGAGTGAAAACTCAATGAAAAGCCTAGAATAGGGGGGGTGTCCACTTCTCTTGGTGATGTCCTAGCCTTGTGAAACTTTGATTGCTAGCCTCCCTCAGCTTCCTCAGTATAGTAGGGTCCCAATGCAAGAAACTAGAGGTAAAAAGGATCAAAATTGATGAAGTTATGGTCTTGTGAAGGAATGGAAATTTCAAGGTTTTGTGTATGTAAAAATGGCATGTTGATGAGGGGGTGCATATATGTGATGGGGGGTAGGGTTGGCTGCCATGGGAAGGGTATGGGTAGATATTAGGGTCCCTTTCCACCTTGCAAACTTAGCCCTTAAGGTTTTGACTAAGGAGATAGATATTTAGGTTTCTAGGAAATATCTTAGATAGGTAATATCTAGATATTTGTAAACTAGATATTTATACATAAAGCTAACATCCTCTACTTAGTCTTCTAGGTTAGTTGCTAACCTCTAGATTAGGCTAAACTAGGTTAGAAGCTAACATGACACTAATCAACTAATTAAATAATAATAAATCACATAAATCCAAATAATTCCAATAAATTCTAATAAATTACCAAAATACCCTTTTGACCAAAAAGTGGTAATTGATATTCTAAACACATGGTTAGGCTCACATGGTCATGGTTAGTCTCTAGGTCACATAATCTCTAGGGTTACACTAGGTATACACTAGTAGTTAACCAAAGTCACAAGTCGTGACTTAGAAAAATAGTTTAAAAATTAACTAAAAATCACCAAAAATCATATCATAACTAAAATACCATTAATAAATAATAAAAATAATAAATTTTCAAAAAATACCCCAATTTCAGAAAATTGGGTGTTACAAGTCTACCCTCCTTAAAATAATTTTGTCCTCGAAATTTAGATGGTCGTACTCCTCCTAGGTCAAACCTCCAACAATCAGGGTCGAAGCTACTACCTAGCAACATACAAGGTCAACAAGTAAAATATGGACAGTAGACCCATACTGGGTCATGTCCAAAATTGGCTGCCAGTTTTAGGCCATAAGGTGTCCTTAATTCAAATTGAAATCAAAAGTAACTCCATGGGGTAAATCAGGATGGAGTCTCGGGTCAGGAAAATCGTACTAAGCAAATGAAGCACACGATGGTATGCCTGAGTGGGATACTAAGGTCATGGGTGTAGAGTATCATATCTAGGTCATGTATGTGAAGTTGTTTCTGAGAAAACAACTAGTCTTGTGCTCCTAATTTAAAAGTCACGGTAATGTGCCTACGATGATCATAATTTAGAGTGGAAAAGGTCTATGGTACCTAAATTGAACTGGAAATTATGATGCAATAGTAGTATAAAGGGGCAGGTTAAGTGGGACAGTCCTGGTCATAGGTATAGACTGGGAAGATAAGGAAACAATAAATCACAGGGCTAAAAGGGTTACCATTCTATGGTCAGAGCTACTCTATCAATTCTAAGTCAAAAAGGCATAGCACATACATTAATTCATTTAAGGGAAATTTATTGACAAAAGAAGTTACTCAAAGAATTATATTAACGGCTAAAGCTACTCCTACTCCTACTCCTAAGTAAGAGATGAAGAAACAACAAGCAATCGACAAAAATAAAAAAGAACTACCAGGTCAAAACTTATCAATAATAAATAAACAGGTAGGAGCATATGGAATTGGATTTTAAGATAGATATAATGAAGCAAGGTGGGAATGGAATTTAGAAGAACAGAACCTGCAAGCACATCGCCAACTGCCTGAGCATCCTCAACTGTCATAACGTAAGCTCGCCCCTGCTGGCCTCTTCCTGCCTGTTGCTGAAACTACATAAATCTCTGCTACTGTGGCTGTAACAGTCCCCTCTGCTGACCTACCGGAGCCTTGGCTCCTGCTCCGGGTGCTGCTCCCTGTGCTACTCTGCCTATGTACTGGGAACACTCCCTCAGCTGGTGGTCCGCTGCCCCACATAGTAGGCACCAGCCCAGCCTCTTCCTGCACTCTCCCCATCCATGTCCCGGCTTCTTACAGTAGGGACAACTGGTAGTCTGCTGTCTCGGGCCTGTTGCTGCTGCCTCGGTTGCTGATACTGCTGTGGCTGCCTCTGCTGATGCTGATAGTGAGGCCTCTTGGCCTGACCTCCACTGCTGCCGGCTCCCTGTGTATCACGGCCCCTCTTGAGCTTTAGCTCAAGATCATCCTCAGCTGCCATCGCTCCTGCCAGAATCTCCTCAAAAGTGGCATTCCTGTCACTCTTGGTCAAGGACTTGACCTCCTTGACCAAGCCCTTCCTGAACCTCCTCGCCTTTGCTGTCTCGCTAAGGCCCTCCACAAATCTGCTCAACCGACAAAACTCACCGGAATACTCCTCTACAGTCTGGTTCCCCTGAACCAGGTTCTCGAACTGGGTCTCCAAGGCACCGACTGCCTGATCCGGAAAAAACTTTCCCTTGAAGAGCTCCTTGAAACCTCCCCATGTCTGTCATGGAGTGCCTACTCTCGGGTCCGTCAGATACCAGGTACGGGCAAGATCCCGCATCTAGCTGGCTGCTGCCTCTATCTGGAGTCCGGCTGGTATCTCCGCCAGTCGGAAGATCTCCTCAATGTGCTCAATCCAGTCATCAGCAAAAAGAATCCCCTCTGTCCCCAAGAAGTCCCTGGGGTTCATCTTCTTGAACTCCTGAATGCTCAGAATCCTCTGCTGTCACGGCTGTCCCAATTCTTCCTGTGGCTGGACAGCCAACCTCTCCACCGTCGCTCTAGCCAGCTGATGGACCTCATCTATGCCCCTGGTAAACTTCATCGTCTGACGCTGCTGCTGGGCCTGTTGCGTCTCGAGGAAATGTTGGAAGTATGCAAACATCTGTGCAGCATCCACTAATCCAGATGGCATCGGCGGCTGGAACTGCGACTGGTGCTGCTGAAACTATGGCTAACGAAACTGCGGGGGAGGCATGTCTGGGGTAGCTGGGATGGTCCCCCGAATAGATAGAGGTGCACCCCCAAATGTGGCAGAAGCTCCCACATGAGCTGGAGTAAGGGAAGCAGTGGTCCCTGGGTCCTGATGAGCTGGACGAGAGGTGGTAGACCTCTCAGTGGTGTCACCTGGACCGAGACGCTGCGATCGTGTCTCCACCATCCTGAAAACAGATCAATAAGGAAGTCAATAATGGTACAAGGATGATAGTATCAAGAAGGACAATATGAAATAGATTATACAGATTTGAACAAAAGTCAGTAGATTCAAATCCATGGAAATTTCCTAATTGTGATTGAGTATCCACTCTTTCTAAGCCTATTCCTCAAATCCTATCACAAGCTGTAGTGATACTCTAGTTCGAATACCACTACATAAACTTGACCTGCATGGGCCACCACTAAAAACGTGTCACGACCCGCACCCTGTATAGGGGCACGAGAAGTGGGTACGTCCAGCCTACGCCGCAGTGTCGGCGGTAGAACGTTGTCCTAAGTCAATCATCTAACAATATAAAAGTACCTGTGCAGTATATACTCTCCGAAGGGAGGTGACATAAGAATATACATCTCAATCACATCTAAGGTAGAAGAATGAAAGATAGATAGATAGATATATAGATAGTAACTCAAAGAGAATAGTACAATAGAATAAATAAGTCTAAGTGTCTAGGATAACATAACATCCAGAATATCAACCCAATATACAAATAAGTCTAAGGGTCTATACATCTCAACATCTCAAAATACAACTCAGAATGTGAGACAAAATAATAATATAGAAATGACTGTCTAGCTAAACTAGCCTAGACTACCGGGGCAACATCCTCAGCTGCAGGTGGATCCTGCTGAGGGTCCACAACATAAGTGTCATCTAGTCCTGCTCCATAATAGGTAGACACCAGGGCCTCTTCCTCATCCTCTGTAATATTTTCAACAGGTCCAGTCAGGACAGGAACGAGCATAATACATCTCACGCAGTGCATAGTATGAAAGGAAATATAAAGCATATAATAGAGTAAAATACAGAAAACGCTGAAGGAAGATACATGTAGTAAAAGAGATAACTGTAATGAAATATTTACTATAATAGAGAACTAGCAGTGACTAGTGAGTCAGAGTAAAATATAGACATGTGAAATGGCATAGGAGATTCATGACTACAGCTAAGAGTGATTCATGACTACAACTACTGGGGTAATATCCACATGACTATTCTCACTCCCCCATCCCCAACCAATACACAAGGATCTGTTCAAGTTATGTTAAGATTCGTGATAAGCCCATAAATGGGTTATTCATGAGAGGCTCTGTGAACGTGAGAGTACATAAGTCACAAGCGATTCGTGAATCTATGGAAACATAGAGATACATGATGATTCGTGAAACGCACAAATATGCTGTATCTGATGCTCCCGAGGGGGATAACATCTCATGAAAAGATCCATATATTACCAATCCGTGATAACGATCGTGTCAGCATCAAGTAAAGTAATCTAGAGCAAGAATATAAATGCTGGCAAGTATGAAACGGTCAGAGAATGTACTCGCCTGATGTATGAATGTCTGTAGAGAATATGCTGTCTGAGGAGAGGTGTCTAGCTCCTGATCAGAGCAACACAAGTCACAATGTATTCTAAATAGTAAAAATGAAATTTACTATGCATACTACATAATTCTAGGTCAATCTGATCAAAAGTCAACTCTTGGTCAACTCTGGTCAACTCTAAAAGTCAACTAGGTCAAACTAGTCAAAGTTAGGTCAAACATGGTCAGACTAGTTAGGGTTTAGTCAAACTAGTCATTCTAAATTAATTCAAGTTCAATCTAGGTCAACTAGGTCAAGTTTGACCTAAGGTTGACTTTGGTCAACTCTAGTCAAACAAGGGTCAACTAGTTAGGTCATGGGTCATTAGGTCAATTAGGGTTAGCCCCTAATGGCCATAGGCTAGTAACTTAGACCATAGGCTAATTTCATATAGGTTTCCATATAAACCTATATCTAGAAAGTCACATATATATACATATCTATATATATATAGATATACACAAGTCTATCTACTACATATATATATATATATATCAATATATGTATACACTATATATAATTCAAAATCACACACACATATATATATATATAATGACACATATATATATAATAACATATATAACATATATAGATAGTGAGAGAGGGAAATAATGAGAGAGAGTGAATTAGAGAGAGAGAGAGAGAAAGGGATGTGAGAGTGTGTGTGTGGGGTGTGTTCTCTGATTTTTGGAACCACACTGTCACGCCCAGAACCAGAATACTGGAGAGCGGGGGCAGACATAGCCAGCTACGTATAATGAAATGTAATCCATCTCACCATACGGTCACGGCTGTCTAGATATGTGAGGGTTTATCTACAAGCCATCAGTCTCTTAAGGTCATAAATTATCCTATTGTCTCAATCTCAACCAACTAATAATAGTTACAAGATATCAGACCACCAAATATACAATTATAAGGCGTCCCAAACATTACATATCCAGATGATCATGAAGCTAGTCGTACAAAATGTAAGGACTAGCAAGAGTTAAGTCATACATGATCAACCTCGAGTTGCCAATCATGATTACAGCCCGTAGGTAGACAGAAGATAAAGTACATCGAGCTAACAAGTGCTCGGCGGCTAAACGTCTCAAAAGAATAATTTTACAATAAAGTGGGAGAACAAAAAAGAAACCCACTCGTTGCCCTGGTTACGCCTGGCGGTCACCATCGGGCTGGAAAGCAGGTAGATCCTTTGCTGCTGCTCCGGTATCTGGCCATACAAAACCAGCTGGGTCAGACCCCAGAAAGAGCAAGTGCCACAAAGGAGGCTTCACTTAGGAACTAAAACCAGCAATTAGCACAATAATATAATTATAAAATAAAAGACAGTAATTTAAGAAAAGGCATGACAGGTAAATATAAAAGACAATCTTGTACAGAATCAATAAAAGACAGGACATATGGAAGAGCATGACAGGATGATATACGATAAGATAACCATGGGACTATTCAGATAACCAGGTTACAACCCGTAAACCAAACAAGGACCGGGATTGTAACCCTTCGTCTGAACAGAACTTGGTTTCTCCCACCATTTATCGGCAAGATAAATATAAGAAATCTGGTCAGGTAACAATCTTGTACAGGATCAAGACAAGACTAGACAGATTGAACCCCATCCAACAATCACGGCCAAGCAATAAGTACGGCTTGATACTTTAACTAACTAGGGTTATCACAGGCCTAGTTACTAGCAAGATGCAATGAGAATTCCAAGTCTGGTTACCTGTTTGTTACTACCTGAATGATCCCAGCAAGAAAAGAAAAAGATAGCAGGATATAGCAGACACACTATAGTAAGATACATGTGTCCTAAGGTACCACACTCGACGGCGGGCTGGAAGTGCGCTCATCTCGACGGATAGCAACAAATTCCATGTATATATATATAGGGCCGGGACCAAAGGGGCAACAGGTAACTGGAAAATTCTCCATGAACTAATGGATCAATCTAGTTATTAACCTAGCCAGATTCAGTATGAATCCCTGACCGTGGTACTCAGGGATCATGCCCTAGACATGATGCAAGACATAACAGGACTCGTAGTTTATACAAGCACAATCAATGCAACAACCACGGTGTCCAGGCCAATGAATTAATTTGTCAAGAGTGTGCCACGACGGACCACTATCATTATCATTATTACTTATCAAGAGTGCGCCACGACGGGCCACTATCAAGCATTGTCAGGGTACTTATCAAGAGTGCACCACTACGGGTCACTGTCGTGTCATGTATAGCAGGTCAAATTATCAGGTCAAGTTATCATGTCAGGAGTGCACCACGACGGACCACTATCATGTCATGTTCAATTATCATTTCTAAACATATTAAGTAAATTCGTGATTATCAAGTTCATGACAAAAAGGCGTAAGGATATAAAATGGACGTAAAATATCTAATAAAATATCAATATTCAGGACTATGGAAGAGCCATGCGGCTAAGGCATATGCGGCCAAGGAGAGAATCCATGCGACGGCAGCTCATGCGGCTGAGGGTCCCAAGTTCATGCGGCTGAGAAGAAGGAGGCATATGCGGCTAGCGGGGAGAGTGGGGTATTAGTCATATGCGGCTCGGAGATCCAGTCAGTCTTGCGGCTGAGGAGGAAGGCAGGAAATATGCGGCTCGGGGGGGGGGATACTTATGCAGCTAGCGGAGGATAGGACTCATGCGGCTGGGTCAAGGATATTCATGCGGCTCGAATGAGCTGGCTCACATGCGGCTCGGGAAAAGAAGTTCTCATGCGGCCAGCGGAGAGCAAGGCCTATGCGGCTCAAGAGAAGCGGAGTCTTATGCGGCTGGGGTCCAGCGGGTTTATGCGGCTAGCGGTGACTGGGGTAGTGCTCAAGCTTATGCGGCTCAGAACGAGTTGGTAAATATGCGGCCGGTCAATCATGCGGCAGGGAAAATTCTCATGCGGCTAAGGTATCACTTGCCGCATAAAATATTCATGCGGTCAAGTCAGCACTGTTCTTCTCCCCTAAATTTCCGAGAAGAAGAACACCATTAAAGCCAAGCTCCCAAATTCCATAACTCCATCATCCGGAGCCCAAATCCGAACTTCCATAGGTCAAAATGGGGCAGAATGAAATTCTCAACAACATGGAACCATCAAAACTTAGAAATAACAAGATTAAATAGATCAAAACCCAAGAAATCCGGAAATATCATAAACTTAGATCTACAAGAATCTAGCCATGGAAAGTGAAAATGTCAAGTACTAAAGTAAGTTAAAATGCTGTAAGGAAGAGAATAAAGTAATAAAATTGGAGTTCCTCCATGAAGCAAGTTGCACTTGCCTAGACCTCTCTCTCCCTCTCTCTGGTAGGTGAAGAATTAATGGTGGGGAAGTGTAACACCCTGTTTTCTAAAATTGGGGATTTTTGAAAATTTATTATTTTTATTATTTATTAATGGTATTTTAGTCATGGTATGATTTTTGGTGATTATTAGTGTGATTTAAACCAATTCTAAAGCCATGCTAAGTCATGACTTATGACTTGTGATTTTGGTTAGAATAACTTAGTGTAAACCCTAGTTTCTCTAACCTAGAAGTTGCCATGACCATGAGAACTTGACCATAGGCTTAGAACATTATTTTGGTGGTTTTTAGCCATAGGGGTATTTTGGTAATTTTTAGGAATTTATTTGGAATTTAGTAGGATTAGTGAGATATTACTATTCATGGACTTTTAGATTAGTGACTTGCTAATCCCTAACCTAATTACCCTAATCTATAGGTTAAACCCTAACCTAGAATGACTAAGGGGATTAGATATTCATGGTAGTTAAGCTATATAAATATCTAGATATTATTTATTGATGTTTTGCTTAAATTATGCAAAATATCTTAAACCCTTTTTACAAAGTCCTTCCCTTAGCTTGCAAGCAACCCAAGGACACCCCCCCATTGCTATGACCAGCCAAGAACCCCCCCCCCCCCTTGGCATGACCCCCTTCCTATATATTTTGATTAATTCATTGCATTTGCATTGAATTAAATTCATGAAAAATACCCCTTTACTTCAAAAATCCATAACTCTCAACCTAGTGATCCAAATCACTTCAAACCTCTTGCATTGGGTTCCTACAACCTAGAGGGTGCTAAGGGAGGCTAGCAAGTTGGACACAAGACTTGGACACACCCACAAGTGGACTTGGACACACCCCCTCATTATTTGAATTTTCAAGGATTTTGCACATAGAGGTAAATATATTTAACCTAGTTATTTTACTGGTTTTTCTTCATTATTGCATGCATATAGTTGTAATCTAGCTGTGGGTAAGGTTTGGTGAGTTTAGGGTTTTGTTTGGTGTGTATCGGACACGTGTCCTAATTTATTTACATTGTGTTTTAATGTGTTTAGCACACTGTCACATGGGTATTCACTCACTGTTTGTAAATATTTTTGAACTAAATTCTAGCCTAAACTTAGCCTAGCTAACCTAAACCTAACCCTGTGTCACTGTGCACGATTTTAGCTTGTGTCGTGTCCAAAACTGGACATAAAAGACACTGGGACACAACACTGTCCAACACTGCAGTATACTGTTCATCCCCTGCTACCACCCCCTTGGTTCTCCCTATACACAACACGTGGACACACCAAAATTGGTGGACACGAGGGGGCAGTGTCTGCGCACATGCCCCCAAAATTTGGTGTCGCCTCGTGTCGTGTCGAGTGAGAAAATCTCACTCGCACTGGACACGGGCTGTCAGCGCACACACGTACAGACACCAACTTCGAGTGTCTCGTGTCGCACGGACACGACACGATGACACCTCGTAGTGACACGAGAGTGTAGCCCTATAGTTGGCATACACGAGGACACGAGCACGAGGTGCGTCGTGTCCTGTGTCGCGAGCACGAGATGAGTGCATCGCTGCACGACGCGGTGCAGAACACTGAGTATCAGTCGATTTCCTTCGACTGATACGGAGTTCGTGCCGTGTCCTGAGGACACGTGGACACGAGACAGGCTACCTAAACCCTAGACCAACCCTAGGCGAACCTACCCACACGTGCACGAGACTTCTAGACACGTGTGTCGTGTCCTAGAGCTAAGTGCACGCGTGCACGATACTGTGTGTGTGCGTGTGTATCAGGAATTTACCCGAGTCGTATTTTTGAGTGTTTGGACACGTGAAAACTTGTCGTGGTGTCGTGTCAGTGTCCTAGGACACTAGTATATGTGCGGGGTGTTAGTTACCAACCGATAGTATCGAGTCTTAGCTCGATTGGGTTGTAAAAATCGAATTACCTATTTCAGTGTAAACTGTGCACTATCACAGTTTTGATATTTTTCCAGGTTTTTGAAAATCGAATTTTGATTCGATTTTATTAATGTTTTAGGTATTAGACTAGTGTATTTTAGTGAGTATATGGGTAGTATATATGTATTTGTAAGTGTAGGTCGAATTTGAGGAGTTTTGGGTGTGTGTGTGTGAAGTTATGTATATATATACATATCTATGTATATGTGTTATGTGTGTGTGTGTTGGGGGAATGTTGGGTTTCAGAATTTCTGGAAACCCCCCCTGTCTGATCTCTCACTCTTCCTCACAGTCTCTCTCTCTCACTGTCTTACTATCTCTAACTCTCTCTCTCTCTATTTCACTCTCTCTCTTTCCTCTCTCTATATATGATTATATATATATATATAGGTTATTATATATATATATATATATATATATATATATATATATATATATATATATATATATATGATATATATTTTGTGTTAGATATATACATAGTGTTATTTATATATATATATGTAGGGTTGGGTATTATATATAGGTATTTCCATATTAATATATAGTTAGGCCTATATAAAAAAAAAAAAATATAGTTAGGCCTATATATATATATATATATATGTATAGCCTTAGTTATAGGTTTATGTGAAAACCTAGACAATGGCCTATGGCCTAAGTGACTAGCCCATAGTCTTGGGACCAACCCCATTGACCTAATGACCTAAAAACCCAACATGTTGACCCTTGTTGACTAAGGGTTGACCAAAGTCAACATTAGGTCAAGTTTGACCTAGTTAACCTAGAAATGTCTAGGAATGACCTAAATAACTAGTTTAACATTGTTTGACCTAACTTGGACTAGTGTTGACCTAGCCTTGACTTAGAGTTGACCATTGTTGACCATGGTTGACTAAAGTCAACTATTGGTCAAACCATGACCTAATTGACCTAATAAATGACTAGTTCAACTAGTCAGACCATGTTTGACCTAATTACCCTAACTGACTAGTCTTTGTTTGACCAATGACTTAGTTGGTCTAAGTTTGATCTAGACTTGATCCAGATTGATCATGTTGGCTAGTATTGACTAGTTTGATTAGAGTGTTGACCAGGAGTTGACTTAAACCTAGATTAAACTTATTTGACCTTGTTTGATCTTGTTTGACCTTATTTGACTTAGTATGACTTCCTGTGACTTAGTTTGACTATTAGAGTTGACCAAGAGTTGACTTTTGACCAGTTTGACCTAGAATTATGTAGTATGCATTGTATACTTTATTTTTATCATTATGGATACATTGTGACCTGTGTTGCTCTGAGTAGGAGCCACACACCTCTCCTCAGGCAGTATATCTTCTTCAGACATTCAGTTATCAGGCGAGTACATTCTCTGACCGTTTCATATTTGCCTGGATTTATATTCTTGCTCTAGATTACTTTACTTGATGCTGACACGATTGTTATCACGAATTGGTACTATATGGATCTTTTCATGAGATGTTATCCCCCTCGGGAGCATCAGATACGGCATATTTGTGCTTTTCACGAATCATCATGTATCTCTATGCTTTCATAGATTCACGAATCGCTTGTGACTCATGTACTCTCATGCTCACAGAGCCTCTCATGAATCTCCCATTTATGGGCTTATCACGAATCTTAACATAACTTGAACGGATCCTTGTGTATTGATTGGGGATGGGGGAGTGGAAATAGTCATGTGGATATTACCCCAGTAGCTGTAGTCATGAATCACTTCTAGCTGTAGTCATGAATCTCCTATGCCATTTCACATGTCTATATTTTACTCTGACTCACTAGACACTGCTAGTTCTCTATATACAGTAGATATTTCCTTTACAGCTATCTCTTTTGCTACATGTATCTTCCTTCAGCAGTTCCTGTATTTTACTCTATTGCATGCTTTATATCTCCTATCATTCTATGCACTGCGTGAGATGTATTGTGCTCGTTCCCGTCCTGATTGGACCTGTTGAAAATATTACAGAGGATGAGGAGGAGGCCATGGTATCTACCCATTACGGAGCAGGACTAGATGACACCTATGTTGTGGACCCTCAGCAGGATCCACCTGCAGCTGAGGAGGATGTTCCAGTAGTCTAGACCAGTTTAGTCTAGGCAGTCTTTTCTATATTTACTTTTTGTCTCACATTCTGTGTTGTATTTTGAGATGTGGAGATGTATAGACTCTTAGACTTATTGTATTATGAGTTGACATTCTGGATGTTATGTATCTTAGACACTTAGTCTTATTTCATCTATGCTATGGTTCTCTTTGAGTTACTATCTATCTGTTCTTCGTTCTTCTACCCTAGATGTGATTGAGATTGTTTTCTATTTGTCACCTCCATTCGGAGAGTATAAACTGTACAGGTACCTTATACTGTTAGATGATTGACCTAGGACAGCGTTCTACCGCCGACACTGCGGCGTAGGCTGGACGTACCCACTTCTCGTGCCCTTACTCTAGGGTGCGGGTCGTGACACGTTTTTAGTGGTGGCCCATGCAGGTCTCGAGTTTATGTAGTGGTATTCGAACTAGAGTATCACTACAGCCTGTGATAGGATTTAAGGAATAGGCTTAGAGAGAGTGGATGCTCAATCACAATTAGGAAAATTTCTATGGATTTGAATCTACTGAATTTTGTTCAAATCTATATAATCTATTTCATATTGTCCTTTGATACTATCATCCTTGTACCGTTATTGACTTCCTTGTTGATCTGTCTTCAGGATGGTGGAGACACGATCGCAGCGTCTCGGTCCAGGTGACACCACTGAGAGGTCTGCCACCTCTCGTCCAGTTCACCAGGACCCGGAGACTGCAGCTCCCCTTACTCCAGCTCATGTGGGAGCTTCTGCCACGTTTGGGGGTGCATCTCTACTTATTCGGGGGACCATCCCAGCTACCCCAGACATGCCTCCCCCGCAGTTTCGTCAGCCTCAGTTTGAGCAGCACCAGCAGCACCAGCAGTACCAGCAGCAGATGCCATCTGGATTTGTGGATGCTGCACAGATGTTTACATATTTCCAGCAGTTCCTAGAGTCGCAGCAGACCCTGCAGCAGCGTCAGACGACGGCATTTACCAGAGGCATTGATGATGTCCATCAGCTGGCTACAGCGACGATAGAGAGGTTGGCAGCCCAGCCGCAGGGAGGAGCAGGACCGCCGCGACAGCAGAGGATTCCTGGCATCCAGGAGTTCAAGAAGATGAACCCCAGGGACTTCTTGGGTACTGAGGGGATTCTTTTTGCGGATGACTGGATAGAGCACATCGAGGAGATCTTCCGATTGGCGGAGATACCAGCCGGACTCCAGGTGGAGGCAGCAGCTAGCCAGATGCGGGATCTTGCCCGTACCTGGTATCAGACGGATCCGAGAGTAGGTACTCCAAGCAGGCATGGGGAGCTTTCAAGGAGCTCTTCAAGGGGAAGTTTTTTCCAGATCAGGCAGTCGGCGCCTTGGAGACGCAGTTCGAGAACCTGGTTCAGGGGAACCAGACCGTAGAGGAGTACGCCGGTGAGTTTTGCCGGTTGAGCAGATTCGTGGAGGGCCTTAGCGAGGCAGCGAAGGCGAGGAGGTTCAGGAAAGGCTTGGTCAAGGAAGTCAAGTCCTTGACCAAGAGTGAGAGGAGTGCCACCTTTGAGGATATTCTAGCAGGAGCGATGGCGGCTGAGGATGATCTTGAGCTGAAGCTCAAGAGGGGCCGTAATACACAGGGAGCAGGCAGCAGTGGAGGTCAGGCCAAGAGGCCTCATTATCAGCAGCAGCAGAGGCAGCCACAGCATTATCAGCAGCCGAGGCAGCAGCAGCAGGTCCCGAGACAGTAGACTACCAGTTGTCCCTACTGTAAGAAATCGGGACATGGATGGGGAGAGTGCAGGAAGAGGTTGGGCTGGTGCCTACTATGTGGGGCAGCAGACCACCAGCTGAGGGAGTGTTCCCAGTACACAGGCAGAGTAGCACAGGGAGCAGCACCAGGAGCAGGAGCCAAGTCTCCGGTAGGACAGCAGCAGAGAGGACCATTACAGCCACAGCAGCAGAGATTTATGCAGTATCAGCAGCAGGCTGGAAGAGGTCAGCAGGGGCGTGCTTACGCCATGACAGTTGAGGATGCTCAGGCAGTTGGCAATGTGCTTGCAGGTTCCTTATTCTAAATTCCATTCCCACCTTGCTTCATTACTTCTATCTTGAAATCCAATTCCATCTGCTCTTACCTGTTCTTTATTAGTGATCAGTTTGACCTGTTAGTTCTTTTGATTTTGTCGATTGTTGTTGTTTATTCATCTTTTACTTAGAAGTAGAAGTAGAAGTAGGAGTAGGAGTAGGAGTAGTTTAGTTGTTAATAAATTCTTGACTAAACTCTTTTGTCAAGAATTTTTCCCTTAAATAAACTAGTGTATATATGTTATGCCTTTTTGATAGAGTATCTCTGACCATAGAATGGTAACCCTTTTAGCCCTGTGATTTATTGTTTCCTTATCTTCCTAGTCTATACCTATGACCAGGACTGTCCCACCTAACCTGTCCTTTATACTACTATTTCATCGCGATTTTTGGTTCTATTTAGACCATAGACCTTTCCCACTCTAAATTATGACCACCGTAGACACATTACCGTGACTTTTAAATTTGGAGCACAAGACTAGTAGTTTTCTAAAAACTGACTTCACATACATGACCTAGACATGACATACTACACCCATGATCTTAGTGTCCCACTCAGGCATACCATTGTGTGCTTCATTTGCTTAGTACGATTTTCCTGACCCGAGGCTCCATCCTGATTTACCCCATGGAGTTACTTTTGGCTTCGATTTGAATTCAGGACACCTTATGACCTGAAACTGCCAGCCAATTCTTGGACATGACCCAGTATAGGTCTACTACCCCTATTTTGCTTGTTGACCTTGTATGTTGCCCAGGTAGTGGCTTCGTCCTTGATTGTTGGAGGTTTGACCTAGAAGGAGTACGACCATCTAAATTTCGAGGACGAAATTATTTTAAGGTGGGTAGACTTGTAACACCCTGTTTTCTGAAATAGGGGATTTTTGAAAATTTATTATTTTTATTATTTATTAATGGTATTTTAGTCATGGTATGATTTTTGGTGATTATTAGTGTGATTTAAACCAATTCTAAAGCCATGCTAAGTCATGACTTATGACTTGTGATTTTGGTTAGAATAACTTAGTGTAAACCCTAGTTTCTCTAACCTAGAAGTTGCCATGACCATGAGAACTTGACCATAGGCTTAGAACATCATTTTGGTGGTTTTTAGCCATAGGGGTATTTTGGTAATTTTTAGGAATTTATTTGGAATTTAGTAGGATTAGTGAGATATTACTATTCATGGACTTTTAGATTAGTGACTTGCTAATCCCTAACCTAATTACCCTAATCTATAGGTTAAACCCTAACCTAGAATGACTAAGGGGATTAGATATTCATGGTAGTTAAGCTATATAAATATCTAGATATTATTTATTGATATTTTGCTTAAATTATGCAAAATATCTTAAACCCTTTTTACAAAGTCCTTCCCTTAGCTTGCAAGCAACCCAAGGACACCCCCCCATTGCTATGACCAGCCAAGAACCCCCCCCTTGGCATGACCCCCTTCCTATATATTTTGATTAATTCATTGCATTTGCATTGAATTAAATTCATGAAAAATACCCCTTTACTTCAAAAATCCATAACTCTCAACCTAGTGATCCAAATCACTTCAAACCTCTTGCATTGGGTTCCTACAACCTAGAGGGTGCTAAGGGAGGCTAGCAAGTTGGACACAAGACTTGGACACACCCACAAGTGGACTTGGACACACCCCCTCATTATTTAAATTTTCAAGGATTTTGCACATAGAGGTAAATATATTTAACCTAGTTATTTTACTGGTTTTTCTTCATTATTGCATGCATATAGCTGTAATCTAGCTGTGGGTAAGGTTTGGTGAGTTTAGGGTTTTGTTTGGTGTGTATCGGACACGTGTCCTAATTTATTTACATTGTGTTTTAATGTGTTTAGCACACTGTCACATGGGTATTCACTCACTGTTTGTAAATATTTTTGAACTAAATTCTAGCCTAAACTTAGCCTAGCTAACCTAAACCTAACCCTGTGTCACTGTGCACGATTTTAGCTTGTGTCATGTCCAAAACTGGACATAAAAGACACTGGGACACAACACTGTCCAACACTGCAGTACACTGTTCATCCCCTGCTACCACCCCCTTGGTTCTCCCTATACACAACACGTGGACACACCAAAATTGGTGGACACGAGGGGGCAGTGTCTGCGCACATGCCCCCAAAATTTGGTGTCGCCTCGTGTCGTGTCGAGTGAGAAAATCTCACTCGCACTGGACACGGGCTGTCAGCGCACACACGCACAGACACCAACTTCGAGTGTCTCGTGTCGCACGGACACGACACGATGACACCTTGTAGTGACACGAGAGTGTAGCCCTATAGTTGGCGTACACGAGGACACGAGCACGAGGTGCGTCGTGTCCTGTGTCGCGAGCACGAGATGAGTGCATCGCTGCACGACGCGGTGCAGAACACTGAGTATCAGTCGATTTCCTTCGACTGATACGGAGTTCGTGCCGTGTCCTGAGGACACGTGGACACGAGACAGGCTACCTAAACCCTAGACCAACCCTAGGCGAACCTACCCACACGTGCACGAGACTTCTAGACACGTGTGTCGTGTCCTAGAGCTAAGTGCACGCGTGCACGATACTGTGTGTGTGCGTGTGTATCAGGAATTTACCCGAGTCGTGTTTTTGAGTGTTTGGACACGTGAAAACGTGTCGTGGTGTCGTGTCAGTGTCCTAGGACACTAGTATATGTGCGGGGTGTTAGTTACCAACCGATAGTATCGAGTCTTAGCTCGATTGGGTTGTGAAAATCGAATTACCTATTTCAGTGTAAACTGTGCACTATCACAGTTTTGATATTTTTCCAGGTTTTTGAAAATCGAATTTTGATTCGATTTTATTAATGTTTTAGGTATTAGACTAGTGTATTTTAGTGAGTATATGGGTAGTATATATGTATTTGTAAGTGTAGGTCGAATTTGAGGAGTTTTGGGTGTGTGTGTGTGAAGTTATGTATATATATACATATCTATGTATATGTGTTATGTGTGTGTGTGTTGGGGGAATGTTGGGTTTCAGAATTTCTGGAAACCCCCCCCTGTCTGATCTCTCACTCTTCCTCACAGTCTCTCTCTCTCACTGTCTCACTATCTCTAACTCTCTCTCTCTCTATTTCACTCTCTCTCTTTCCTCTCTCTATATATGATTATATATATATAGGTTATTATATATATATATATATATATATATATATATATATATATATATATATATATATGATATATATTTTGTGTTAGATATATACATAGTGTTATTTATATATATATATATGTAGGGTTGGGTATTATATATAGGTATTTCCATATTAATATATAGTTAGGCCTATATATATATATATATATATATGTATAGCCTTAGTTATAGGTTTATGTGAAAACCTAGACAATGGCCTATGGCCTAAGTGACTAGCCCATAGTCTTGGGACCAACCCCATTGACCTAATGACCTAAAAACCCAACATGTTGACCCTTGTTGACTAAGGGTTGACCAAAGTCAACATTAGGTCAAGTTTGACCTAGTTAACCTAGAAATGTCTAGGAATGACCTAAATAACTAGTTTAACATTGTTTGACCTAACTTGGACTAGTGTTGACCTAGCCTTGACTTAGAGTTGACCATTGTTGACCATGGTTGACTAAAGTCAACTATTGGTCAAACCATGACCTAATTGACCTAATAAATGACTAGTTCAACTAGTCAGACCATGTTTGACCTAATTACCCTAACTGACTAGTCTTTGTTTGACCAATGACTTAGTTGGTCTAAGTTTGATCTAGACTTGATCCAGATTGATCATGTTGGCTAGTATTGACTAGTTTGATTAGAGTGTTGACCAGGAGTTGACTTAAACCTAGATTAAACTTGTTTGACCTTGTTTGATCTTGTTTGACCTTATTTGACTTAGTATGACTTCCTGTGACTTAGTTTGACTATTAGAGTTGACCAAGAGTTGACTTTTGACCAGTTTGACCTAGAATCATGTAGTATGCATTGTATACTTTATTTTTATCATTGTGGATACATTGTGACCTGTGTTGCTCTGACTAGGAGCCACACACCTCTCCTCAGGCAGTATATCTTCTTCAGACATTCAGTTATCAGGCGAGTACATTCTCTGACCGTTTCATATTTGCCTGGATTTATATTCTTGCTCTAGATTACTTTACTTGATGCTGACACGATTGTTATCACGGATTGGTACTATATGGATCTTTTCATGAGATGTTATCCCCCTCGGGAGCATCAGATACGGCATGTTTGTGCTTTTCACGAATCATCATGTATCTCTATGCTTTCATAGATTCACGAATCGCTTGTGACTCATGTACTCTCATGCTCACAGAGCCTCTCATGAATCTCCCATTTATGGGCTTATCACGAATCTTAACATAACTTGAACGGATCCTTGTGTATTGATTGGAGATGGGGGAGTGGAAATAGTCATGTGGATATTACCCCAGTAACTGTAGTCATGAATCACTTCTAGCTGTAGTCATGAATCTCCTATGCCATTTCACATGTCTATATTTTACTCTGACTCACTAGACACTGCTAGTTCTCTATATACAGTAGATATTTCCTTTACAGCTATCTCTTTTGCTACATGTATCTTCCTTCAGCAGTTCCTGTATTTTACTCTATTGCATGCTTTATATCTCCTATCATTCTATGCACTGCGTGAGATGTATTGTGCTCGTTCCCGTCCTGATTGGACCTGTTGAAAATATTACAGAGGATGAGGAGGAGGCCCTGGTATCTACCCATTACGGAGCAGGACTAGATGACACCTATGTTGTGGACCCTCAGCAGGATCCACCTGCAGCTGAGGAGGATGTTCCAGTAGTCTAGACCAGTTTAGTCTAGGCAGTCTTTTCTATATTTACTTTTTGTCTCACATTCTGTGTTGTATTTTGAGATGTGGAGATGTATAGACTCTTAGACTTATTGTATTATGAGTTGACATTCTGGATGTTATGTATCTTAGACACTTAGTCTTATTTTATCTATGCTATGGTTCTCTTTGAGTTACTATCTATCTGTTCTTCGTTCTTCTACCCTAGATGTGATTGAGATTGTTTTCTATTTGTCACCTCCATTCGGAGAGTATAAACTGTACAGGTACCTTATACTGTTAGATGATTGACCTAGGACAGCGTTCTACCGCCGACACTGCGGCGTAGGCTGGACGTACCCACTTCTCGTGCCCTTACTCTAGGGTGCGGGTCGTGACAGGAAGAAGAAGATATTAATGAAGAGAGAGAAGGAGAAAGGGTTAAATAATGGGGATGGTGGTAGGTAGGGTTCACCTTGGTTCATGATGAACCAAGTAAACCAAGCCAAGCCGAACCAACCCGATCCTCTCCTATCCAAATAAAACCAAGCTCCACCAATCAGAATAAATGCATGAACGATAAATGACAATTAAACCAAAATGCTAAATATGAAAATAAACCACAACTAACCAATCAAGGAAAATGAGAAATACGGGTCAGAAATACGGACACGTATAAAATATGTATCACGAATTTCGGGGCACTATACACACACACACACACAATACATACATAAATATATACACACACCCACACATACCTATACATACACATATATACACTCACATACACATACACATATACCCACACACTCATATACATATATACATATATACAATATATATACACACAATTTTACATATATTTATACATAAAAATCAGTTTGAAAATGGATTACAAAATCTGGAAAAATACCAATATCTGAACCCCAGTGCACTGTGCACTCGATCAATAGGTAAACCCAAATCCGAGTCAAAAATGACCTAAGGCCCAAAACCCAAGGTTGGTAATCGTGTCCCACAGTGTCCCCTAGCATCTAGGGTGCCTGACATAAAGTCTAGACACGATACGACGTGTCCAACCCTCTAAAAACCTAAACAGGTAAACACTGACACACACACACTCAAACACTGCGTCGTGTACGTGTGTACCTAGCTTTAGGACATGACACACGCACACACGTGTCTCGTGCTCGTACAAGAAGGTGCGCCTGGGGGTTGTGCACGTGTCCAAGTGAAAAACCGGGTCTGTGCATACAGTCTGTAACCCGTACGAGTGCGATTTCTCACTCGACACGACACAGCGTGACACGAAACTTTGGGGGCATGTTCGCAGACGTTGCCCTCGTGTCCATGTCAAATTTTACGTGTCCTAGTGCTCTGTGCAGTGAGCACGAATAGCGTGGTAGCAGGGCACTGTTCGTGTGCATCGTGTAGTGAGTTCGTGTCCGTTTTGGACACGGACACGACTCGGATTCGTGCTCAGTAAGTTAGGGTTAGGGTTAGCAAGGTTAGGGCTACCTGAAAATGCAATTTGTTTCACAAAAACACAACATTAAAACCTAAGTTGCATTTCACCAAACACTTATTTAAAACCATGGATACGTATCCGATATGGACACCAAATCCAACCTAGATCCTACCAAACTTGACCTACAGGTCTATGGTACCTAGATGCATGCAATCATGAAGAGAAATCACAATATTAACAAGGTTTGAGGGTATTTACCTATTGAGTGAAAACTCAATGAAAAGCCTAGAATAGGGGGTATCCACTTCTCTTGGTGATGTCCTAGCCTTGTGAAACTTTGATTGCTAGCCTCCCTCAGCTTCCTCAGTATAGTAGGGTCCCAATGCAAGAAACTAGAGGTGAAAAGGATCAAAATTGATGAAGTTATGGTCTTGTGAAGGAATGGGAATTTCAAGGTTTTGTGTATGTAAAAATGGCATGTTGATGAGGGGGTGCATATATGTGATGGGGGGTAGGGTTGGCTGCCATGGGAAGGGTATGGGTAGATATTAGGGTCCCTTTCCACCTTGCAAACTTAGCCCTTAAGGTTTTGACTAAGGGGAAAGATATTTAGGTTTCTAGGAAATATCTTAGATAGGTAATATCTAGATATTTGTAAACTAGATATTTATACATAAAGCTAACATCCTCTACTTAGTCTTCTAGGTTAGTTGCTAACCTCTAGATTAGGCTAAACTAGGTTAGAAGCTAACATGACACTAATCAACTAATTAAATAATAATAAATCACATAAATCCAAATAATTCCAACAAATTCTAATAAATTACCAAAATACCCTTTTGACCAAAAAGTGGTAATTGATATTCTAAACACATGGTTAGGCTCACATGGTCATGGTTAGTCTCTAGGTCACATAATCTCTAGGGTTACACTAGTTATACACTAGTAGTTAACCAAAGTCACAAGTCGTGACTTAGAAAAATAGTTTAAAAATTAACTAAAAATCACCAAAAATTATATCATGACTAAAATACCATTAATAAATAATAAAAATAATAAATTTTCAAAAAATACCCCAATTTCAGAAAACTGGGTGTTACACCCATAAAGTACTGCTCTCCCATATAAGCAACCACAACTCAAAAATTCAAGCTAAATATACTCACAAAACTTAATCAACCTAGCTACAAAAACTCAGCAAGGATATACAAATCCCGGCTAAGCAACTAAGCTGAGTTCAAGCAGAACCCAACCCACTGTTGTAGCATATTAGAGGAAAAATATTCAAACTCAAAGCTCAATCAAATGTTCAAAAATAACGTTCCAAAATCAAATGTTCAAAAAAACAAAATGTTAGAATAATACTCAAAACCAACTGTCCGGCTAAGTGCACACACATAAACTCTACGTTGTTACAGAGCCTTCCCAGTAACACCAGTTCCACAACATTCAAATAAGGTTTAGGAGGACAATTGAAGAAGACAAAATTTTGAGAATATTCAGATAAATTCCAATCGAAAGCAGAACCTAGGAGATCAGAAGTTCAAATAATCAATAAAGTCCACATTTGAAATCAAAGTCCAAACTATAACAATTAAATCAATATTTTAGAAAATGGTTGAAATCAAAAGTGTAAATGAGCCTACAGATCCCAAGCCTTGAGCACGAACTTCTCCAGTCTGCTTCTACTCCATCATCCACGGATGGCTAGATACACATAGCACCTGGACACGCGCACACGACACCCCCCGGACACACCACATGTTAGTACAACACAACTGAACACAAATCGAACTCCCCGAATACAAACACACATCAGTCCCTTCGTCAAACAAAAATACAAGACAGACATAATGTTCTCAACATTAGGAAGAGTAGGACGTTACCTGAGAGAAGGAGAAATAATCGAGAAGAACACCAGTCCAGGAAGTCGGACACGATCACCCTGAGTTCAGATGTCGTTCAAGAGTCTGCACAGGCATTTTATCAAACAGTTGATGAATCAATAGTGTTAAAGAAATGAGTGATGATTGTAGGCTAAAATTCACAGATCTATAATGTAAGACCAGATCGAATGCTCACCAGGGAATAGGGAATTGTTGTGTTCTTGATTAGGACACTGCCCTCCTCCAATTCGATCAGATCCGATAGTATATCATTACTATAATTTAAACTACCACCACGAAAAAGGAATTTGATTCAGAAGAATGGTCACAGAGTAAATTTGAGGAGGATTCAAACGAACTTACATGAGAAGAACGTCGAGACGGATGAAAGAACTCTGCCGAAAAATGATCGCCGTTGCTCGTCGTGGAGGAACGGATCTCGTCGTCGTAGCACTCTACACCTACTGGCCGTCGACCATTAAGAAAGAGACTTGCGGTGGTGAATCTCGAGAGGAATGATGAATCTAGCCGCTGGAGTCGCATGCAGCGCCGATAAGATCGTCGTAAAGAACTTCGACACCGGAGAGACGATCCTGCAGCCTAACTGTGGTGGAGGGGCCGCCTGGACACCGCGACTGAGGAGGAGAGCCTCACCATGGCTGAAGAATTATGGTTAGGGTTAGGCTCGGGAACAATTTGGGAAGAAAGGATTAGGGATTTGGGAAAGAAAGAAGGATAGAAGGGAAAAAGGGGCTCGAGCAGAGACTTGACCTCTGTGCTCCAAGAAAATTTAGCAGAGGAAAATGAGCTGAGGTAAGAGAAAACCCAGTTTAAATATAGTGATTGAGTAGAGTTAGGAATTTTACAAAAACTTACCAACAATTGGTTTTATTGCAAACTGATAGCAAAAGTTAGTTAGAAAGATTGTTAGGTTTGTTAGAAGAAGAAAAGTTTGTTACAATTTGTTAGAATCTTGGAGAGCACTCCAAGTATAGAGCCTTCTCCTCAATTCCTAAATAATTACATAAACAATATTTTATTCATAAAATTATAAAGAAACTATTATAAATCAAAAAATTTACTATTCCACTAAATAACCCAAAATATTATTTCTAAAATTTTAAAATACCAGAAAAATACCAAAATTTAATATTTTCGAAAAAGCGGGATTACAAATCTACCCCCCTAAAAAAATTCGTCCTCGAAATTTCAGGGGTACGATTAGGCACGATAAAAAATAATCAAATACAAAATTTAAAATTGGCACGATTTAAAGTAGTACAAAGTGATAATCACGAAAAACACGATCAAAGGATAATAGTCTCACTAGTATCCGACAATCATATATATATCTGAAGTCACTTTCCCTACAGTTCATGTTCCGCCAGTATGCATCTGGCTATAGTGAACCCTCGGTTCCATGGTCTCGATAATAGATTACCAAAACATTCTATCAACTTTATCCGATATTGATTGAACAACTCGAGAGGTCAGATATTTAGAATATAGTCTCAAAATATCCGAAAACCTATAAATACCTGAGATTACTTCGACTTAGAGTCTATGCCTCGCCAGTATGCATCTGGCTGCAGTAGACCCGCAGTCTTCATAATCCAGATAAATGGCTGCAGTGCGCATCTGTCATACCATTATAGGTCGTCAAATATTTTCTCAACTTTATCCATAAGAATTTCAAAGGAGTTTATAAAAATTCAAATAAGTTCTAATAGTCTTAATCATGATAGAAAATGAAGTTATCCATTCTCTAGAAAACAAGTCTCGAATAGGAAACAATAAAGTTTTTAAGGAAACTAAGTGCTAAAAGAAAATCTAAGGAAGGATATTAATAATCAAATACTACTATAAGCTTCGAAGCCTCAAGTGCAAGGAATCCATAATCTCGGTATTGCGTGTCTGAACCATCCTGAAAAATAGAAAACTGGTTAAATATGGCCTAAACTATAGGGTAATAAGCAAACTTAGTAAACTATAACCATTTCTCCCGATCCTATATTGTGATGAGTTTTTCTTAGTTCCGCACGTCCCCCAATAGTACTCTATAGCGTAAGTACCATTAGGACTGACTTGCATGGGCCACCACTAAAAATATGTCATGAACTGCTTCCGAATAATTGTAATGCCTGTGTTTGTATTACGTATTTTGGGATACGTATACGTATTTTATTCTGTATTGCCTGATTCCTTGTTTAGCTCTCGGCTTGGTTTAACTCTCGGTTTGGGTTGGCATGGTTCGGCAGGCCCAATGCTTGGTTCATCATGGGCCAAGGGTGGAACACCTTAGCCTATGCTTCTCCTTCATTTCCACCACAACCCCCCCTCTTTATTATCCCCACCAACCTTCTCTCTCCTCCATAATTCTCATTTACTTCTCCTTCCCCCACCATTACTCTTCTCCACCAACCAAGAACACCATAGGCAAGTGCAACTTGCTTCCACAAGAGAACCCCTTTTGATGGTTTCATTAGCTTCTCCTCATGATTCTAAACCACATTAGAACTTGTCATTTTTTATTTTGAGGCTTTAATTCTTGTAGATCTAGAGTCTTCCTATTTTCGGATTTTTGGTGGTTTTGATCTATCAAACTTCCTTGTTTTCAAGTTTTGATGGTTCCATGTTGTAGAGAATTCCATTCTACCCAATTTTGACCTTTGGAAAGTTGGATTCGGACTTGTTTTGACCAAGAAATGGACTGTTGAAGCTTAGATTCAACTTTAGAGTTCTTACTGTTCTTGCCCTTTGGAGAAGACAGTGAACAGTGAGCTAGCTTTTTAGCTTACGCCGCTGACTTGGGTACGCTGCTCTTTAGCGAGCGTACGCTGACTTGGGTACGCTGCTCTTTAGCGAGCGTATGCTGACTTGGGTACGCTGCTCTTTAGCGAGCGTATGCTGACTTGGGTACGCTGCTCTTTAGCAAGCGTACGCTAGCCTTGATACGCTGCCTGTTGGCAGCGTATCTTTTGCGTACGCTAGCATGAGCGTGCCCTAGACCCATTCGTACGCTAGCTCAAGCGTACGCAGTCTTGAGCGTACGCTAGCTTGAGCGTACGCTGACCTGTAGCTTGAGCGTACGCGTGCCTTGGTACGCTAGCTTAAGCGAGCAAGGTGTACGCTGGCCTGAGCATAGTTTGACCTGAGCGTATGGCCTTTGGCTGACTTGGTCTCATGTCAGCGTGTCAGATTTGGTTTTATTTTCCTTAAGCTTGGCTCTTCTATAGCCCTGTATATTGATATTTTATTAGATATTTTACGCCCATTTTATATCCTTACGCCTTTTGTCCTGAACTTAATAATCACAAATTTACTTGATATGTTTGGAATTGATAATTGAGCATGACGTGATAGTGACCCGTAGGGGTGCACTCCTGACATGATAACCTGGCATGACTTGATAGTGGCCCGTCGTGGCGCACTTCTGACAATTACACTTGGCATGATAACCTGACATGATTATCTCGAATGGCTGTTGCGACGGCTACCTGACATAACATGACCTGTATAATAACCTGGACACCGTGGGCGATTGTGCTTATATAAATAATCCAGTCCTGTCTTGCATCATGTCTAGGAGGGGACTCCTGAGTACCACGGTCAGGAGTACCTACTAAAATGGACTAAGGCTAATAACTAGATTAATACATTAGTCATGACGAGATTTTCCAGCTACAGGCAATCCCGTTACCTGGGCACGCCTTGGGATCTGTAGCCTGCCGTCGAGTAGAACACATTTCCAGCACACTGTCATGTGTTGCACCCTTCAAGCTAC
This sequence comes from Iris pallida, assembly GCA_029216955.1. NCBI lineage: Eukaryota > Viridiplantae > Streptophyta > Magnoliopsida > Asparagales > Iridaceae > Iris > Iris pallida. The sequence goes on along the minus strand of JANAVB010006391.1, from coordinate 4,395,706 downwards.
TTAAGGGTACATGCGTTTCCTGAACGATGTACCCACCTGAATTCAACCCTAATCTTTTAACCCGGGGAACCTGGATGGTCTGCAGGGCTTGTGGCTGTGGAACAATCTCACTGTATTTTGTTAGTAATTAGGCTTGTGACAACCCTAGTTAGTTAAAGTATCAAGCCGTAATTCTTGCTTGGCCGTAAAGTGATTGGATGGAGTCTAACCAGTCTAGTCTTGCCCTGATCCTGTTCCAGATTATTGAACGACCAGAATGCTTGTATTTATTTTACCGTTAAATGGTGAGAATTCCAAGCTCTGTTCAGACGAAGGGTTACAACCCCGGTCCTTGTTTGGTTTGCGGGTCGTAACCTGGTTATCTGAATGGTTCTATGGTTATCTCGTCGTATATCATCCTGGTATATTTTCTTTATTTCCAGTTCTTACTTTTATTTATATCTTATGCTGATTGCTGGTTTTAGTTCTTAAGTGAAGCTTCCTTTGTGGCACTTGCTCTTTCTGGGGTCTGACCCAGCTGGTTTTGTGTGGCCAGATTTCGATACAGCTCCAGAGGATCTACCGACCTTCCAGCCAGATGGTGGCCACTAGACGGAACCCTGGCAACGAGTGGGTTATTTTTGGCTCTCCCACTCTATTTTAAAAATATTCTTTTGAGGCGTTTAGCCGACGAGCACTTGTTTAGCTCGATTGCACTTACTTACTGTCTGCCTACGGGCTGTAACATGATTAACAGATCCTAGGGTTGATCATGTATGACTAAACTCTTGCTAGTTCTGACATTTTATAACGACTAGCTTCATGATCAACTGAATATATAATGTTTGGGACGCCTTACTATTGTATATTTAATGATCATACATCTTGTGACTTTTACTTGCTTGCTTGTGATTGAGACACTAGGCCTGTTCATGACCTTAAGAGACTGTTGGCTTGTTGATAAACCCCCATGTATCTAGACAGCGGTGACCGTATAGCGAGATGGATTCTATTTCATATACGTAGCTGGCTATGTCTGCCCCCGCTCTCCAGTATTCTGGTTCCGGGGCATGACATGGTTTAAATGGTGGCCCATGCAGGTCTTATAAATCAAGATATGTGAGGGTTACCGAATAGATGTCTCAATCAATATCCGCCCTTGAACTCTGCTCGTATCTTCTGAATCCCTGGATTCTTGTCCTGATCATATGCTTGTATCGTTGATCTGTCATGGTCCTTCCTTATTGTTCCCTATATCGTCTTCTTCAGCGGCATTGTTCCTGGACCTGCCGACCAGCAAGGCGGAGCACCTCCCGCGGACCAGCAGCAACCTGGAGATCAAGCCCAGCATTCCGGAGTAGCCTCCAGAGTCGAGCCTATTGGCGGAGAGCCACCAGTTCAGCCAGTTCAACCTGTAGAACCTGATGACGGCACTTTGGTAGGACTCGTCAGGACCTTGATAGCTTCCTAAGACCGGCGTAGAGATGCCTTGCACCAGGCAGTGACGGATACTTTGACCCGGGAAGGTCATCAGGGTAACAGCACGGCCAACAGCTTCAAGCGCTTGAACCCTCCATTCTTCGATGGTAGTGAAGATGCTATCGCGGCAGATGCATGGCTTCAGGACACAGAGGTGATTTTAGAAGCAGCCAGGACCCCAGAGAACGATAAGGTGGCCGTTGTACACCTGCAATTATTAGATCTTGCCCGCAGCTGGTGGGCAGCACAGGCCGTTGGATTAGCAGCACCCATTGCTTGGGCAGTATTCAGAGAGAGATTCTAGACCAAGTATTTCGATGCCGTGGCTCGGTATGATCTGCAGACGAGGTTTACCAATCTGAAGCAAGGAGGCAGGACGGTCGACGGATATGCGGTCGAGTTTTCTAGACTCAGTCGGTTTGCTCCCACCCTGGTGGCAACCGAGTATGATAGAGCCCAGCGGTTCCAGCAGGGACTTCACTTGGAGATCTTGTTGGTAGTTGAGCAGTTTGAGCATCAGACTTTTGATGCAGTCTTGAGAGCAGCCCTGAGGCATGAGTATAACTCCCAGAGGATTGTAGATAGGACCGGAGGTCGGAAGAGATCTCACGGCCAGATGAATCAGTCTTCAGCACCGGCCCCGGCAGCCAGGGCCTTGACTATTGGAGCTCCGAGGCGGGTGGCCTCAGTAACGTCGGTTCAGCATTCAACCCCGACGCACCCTCAGTAGCAGAAGCAGAAGCAGTCTTCCACAGTGGGATGTTCTTATTGTGGAAAGCCAGGCCATGTGGTGGCAGATTATCGTAGGGCACAGGGATTGTGTCTGGCTTGTGGAGCACCAGACCATAGGGTTGGATCCTGCCCAAATAGGGGTGGTTCATCATCGTCCAACCTTTTTAGCTCTTCGGTGAGAGGGCCAGCACCGGTCCAGCAACAGCAGCAGTATCCATTGCCAAGGCCCTTGCCGCCTCAGACCCAAGTGTTCCAGCAGCAGAACCCCTAGCAGTATGTTCAAGCCCAAGCCCAGAGTCAGAGCAGACAACGAGGATTTCAGCAGAGGGGACCAGCACCCCGAGGGCACGGTCAAGCTATGGTAATGACCGTGGAGGAAGTATTGGCACCAGAAGAGGTAGTGGCAGGTACTATTCTCGTCAACTCCTTTCCAGCTTCAGCTTTATTTGATTCTGGTGTATCGCATTCTTTTATGTCTGCACGATTTACGACACGGGTAGGATTGGAGCCCGAGTCATTATCAGTAAGGCTCAATATACTTACTGGTAACGGACTTGTGGGAGTAGATAGAGTGTTTTCCTCGTGTCGGATCGTAGTTAGCGGTAGAGAATTCCCTACTAGATTGATAGAATTCCCGATGGCCAATTATGATGTGGTCTTAGGGATGGATTGGTTGAGGAACCAGTATGCTAGGATAGACTGCCACCTTGGCAGGGTTGTTTTTAGCATTCCAGGCGAGCCGGAGTTTTCTTTCTCTCGAGGTGAGGTTGAGTCATCTCCTCCTGTATTGCGGATGGCAGTAGCAGCAGTTCAATTGCCCAGGATAGTGGATGAGTTTCTAGATGTTTTTCCAGAAGAGCTTCCAGGTATGCCTCCGGAGCGGGAGATCGAGTTCACTATAGACTTGATTCCCGGGACAGCCCCAGTGTCAGAGAGAATTTACAGGATGGTGCCGTCAGAGTTGGAGATATTGTACAAGATGATTGAAGAGCTTAGAACCAAGGGATTCATTCGTGCTAGTGGATCACCTTGGGGAGCCCCGATGCTTCTTGTGAAAAAGAAGGATGGTACGTCCAGGTTATGTGTTGATTATCGTACCTTGAACTCAGTGACAATCAAGAACAGATACCCTCTTCCGAGGATAGATGACTTGTTTGATCAACTCAAAGGGGCATCAGTATTCTCGAAGATTGATTTGCGCTCAGGATATCATCAGATCAGAGTCAGAGAGCAGGACATCCCGAAGATAGCTTTTAGATCGAGATATGGGTATTGGGAGTTCCTTGTTATGCCTTTTGGAGCAACCAATATGCCGGCAGTATTCATGGACCTCATGAATCGCATCTTCATGCCTTACTTGGATCAGTTTGTGATCGTATTCCTAGACGACATCCTGGTCTACAGCAAGAGTGAGGCGGAGCATGAGCAGCATCTCCGTATAGTTCTTCAGATCCTTAGAGAGCACCAGTTATATGCCAAGTTCAGTAAATACGAGTTCTGGCTCGATCGCATTTCGTACTTGGGTCATATCATCACTCGAGGAGGAGTAGAAGTGGATCCTCAGAAGATTGTGGCTATTGAGTCATGGCCAGTGCCCAGCACAGTTGCAGAGGTTCGTAGTTTTCTTGGATTGGCCGGCTACTACCGGCGGTTTGTTTCGGATTTTGCTCGAATTTCAGCACCATTGACCCAGTTGACCCGCAAGGATGCGCAGTTTGCTTGGACAGCAGAGTATCAGAGTTCTTTTGAGCAGTTGAAGCGAGGCCTAACAACAGCTCCTATTCTCACGCTTCCAGATGGGACAGGAGGATTCTCAGTATACTGTTATGCTTCAGGCAGAGGTTTAGGATGTGTTCTGATGCAGCATGGGAAGGTAATAGCTTATGCGTCACGACAACTTCGTGATCATGAGAGAAATTACCCAACCCATGACTTGGAGCTGGCGGCAGTGGTGTTTGCACTTAAGTTGTGGAGGTACTACTTGTATGGAAGCAGGGTAGAGATTTTTACCGACCACAAGAGCCTGAAGTATGTTTTCACCCAGAAGGATCTTAACATGCGTCAGAGAAGGTGGCTGGAGCTTCTTATGGATTATGATGTCAACCTGCAGTATCATCCTGGGAAGGGCAATATTGTTGCGGATGCATTGAGCAGGAGAGCCGAAGTTTATTTCCTAACAGCGCAACCAGAGCTGTTAGTAGATCTTCAGAGGATGTGTATTGAAGTTGTTCTCCCTTCAAGTGTGGCCTTGATGGCCAGTATGCAAGTTCAGTCCACTATAGTTGAGAGGATCCGGATGGCACAATCGGCAGATTCTAAGCTTCAGCGACTCAGAGCAGAGTGTGAGGCAGGATGAAGACCAGAGTTATGCATTCATGAGGATGGTACACTTCGACGTGGTAAGCGTCTTTGTGTACCCAGCGGAGATATCCAGCAGGAGATCATGTCAGAAGCGCACAGTTCGCAGTATTCCATCCATCCCGACAGTACGAAGATGTACCGTGATATCCGGCAGCATTTCTGGTAGAATGGCATGAAGCGGGAGATAGCTCGGTTTGTCTCTCGGTGTTTGGTTTGCCAACAAGTTAAAGCCGAACATCAGAGATCGGCTGGACTTCTTCAGCCCTTGCCGATTCCAGAATGGAAGTGGGAGCATGTGACCATGGATTTTGTGACTGGACTACCTAGGTCCCCAGCTGGTAGAGATGCTATCTGGGTTATAGTTGATCGGCTCACAAAAGTGGCTCACTTTCTTCCATTCAGAGTTGGTCAGTCGACAGCTCAGTTAGCAGAGATGTACCTCAGGCAGATTGTCAGATTGTACGGTGTGCCAGTCAGTATCACCTCGGACCGAGATTCAAGATTTACATCGCACTTTTGGCATAGCCTGCAGGCGAGTTTAGGGACTCATCTCCAGTTCAGTTCAGTATATCACCCGCAGACAGATGGCCAGTCGGAGCGCACGATCCAGACTCTTGAAGACATGTTGCGGTCTTGCACACTTGACTTCGATGGTTCATGGGAAGATCACTTGCACCTGGTGGAATTTTTGTACAATAACAGTTTCCAGGCCAGTATCCATATGGCACCGTTCGAGGCACTGTATGGTAGGAAGTGCAGATCCCCGCTAGCCTGGGATGATGTTGGAGAGAGACAGATGCTTGGTCCAGAAATAATTGCCCAGACAGTTGAAGTGGTCAGGCGTGTCAGAGATCACCTTCGAGTTGCCCAAGATCGCCAGCGTCATTGGACCGATTCTCATCGACGCCCTCTCGAGTTTTCGGTCGACGATCATGTATTCCTGAGGATTTCGCCTAACCGTGGCGTCATTCGTTTCGGCGTACGGAGTAAGCTTAGTCCTAGGTATATTGGACCGTTTGACATTCTGGGGCGAGTAGGAGATATATCCTATCGTCTCGCTCTTCCACCGTCGCTAAGCGAGGTGCATGACGTGTTTCATGTATCCCAATTACGACGGTATATCCCGGACCCGAGCCATATCCTGGATTATTCGGAATTGGTTGTTGGTACCAACCTTTCGTATGAGGAGAGGCCCGTGTCTATATTGGACCGGAGAGAGAAGATCCTCAAGAACAAGACTATCAAGTTAGTCCGAGTTGCTTGGGGTCATCACTCTTCGGGGGAGTCAACGTGGGAGCGTGAGGATGATATCCGATCGCGATATCCCGACTTGTTTGACTCATGAGGTATAATGTCTTTTTTATGCCTCCTGCCTTCGATTCCTTGCTTGCATGATTGATTGATTGCCTAGTATAGCTTGCTTGTTATTAATGTAGCTTGTCATTGCTCCTCTAGCCTCTTGATTAAATTCCGAGGACGGAATTCTTTTAAGGTGGGTAGAGTTGTAATGCCTGTGTTTGTATTATGTATTTTGGGATACGTATACGTATTTTATTCTGTATTGCCTGATTCCTTGTTTAGCTCTCGGCTTAGTTTAACTCTCGGTTTGGGTTGGCTTGGTTCGGCCGGCCCAATGTTTGGTTCATCATGGGCCAAGGGTGGAACACCTTAGCCTATGCTTCTCCTTCATTTCCACCACAACCCCCCTCTTTATTATCCCCACCAACCTTCTCTCTCCTCCATAATTCTCATTTACTTCTCCTTCCCCCACCATTACTCTTCTCCACCAACCAAGAACACCATAGGCAAGTGCAACTTGCTTCCACAAGAGAACCCCTTTTGATAGTTTCATTAGTTTCTTCTCATGATTCTAAACCACATTAGAACTTGTTATTTTCCATTTTGAGGCTTTAATTCTTGTAGATCTAGAGTTTTGCTATTTTCGGATTTTTCGTGGTTTTGATCTATCAAACTTCCTTGCTTTCAAGTTTTGATGGTTCCATGTTGTAGAGAATTCCATTCTACCCAATTTTGACCTTTGGAAAGTTGGATTCGGACTTGTTTTGACCAAGAAATGGACTGTTGAAGCTTAGATTCAACTTTAGAGTTCTTGCTGTTCTTGCCCTTTGGAGAAGACAGTGAACAGTGAGCTAGCTTTTTAGCTTACGCCGCTGACTTGGGTACGCTGCTCTTTAGCGAGCGTACGCTGACTTGGGTACGCTGCTCTTTAGCGAGCGTACGCTGACTTGGGTACGCTGCTCTTTAGCGAGCGTACAATGACTTGGGTACGCTGCTCTTTAGCGAGCGTACGCTGACTTGGGTACGCTGCTCTTTAGCGAGCGTACGCTGACTTGGGTACGCTGCTCTTTAGCAAGCGTACGCTAGCCTTGATACGCTGCCTGTTGGCAGCGTATCTTTTGCGTACGCTAGCGTGAGCGTGCCCTAGACCCATTCGTACGCTAGCTCAAGCGTACGCAGTCTTGAGCGTACGCTAGCTTGAGCGTACGCTGACCTGTAGCTTGAGCGTACGCGTGCCTTGGTACGCTAGCTTAAGCGAGCAAGGTGTACGCTGGCCTGAGCATAGTTTGACCTGAGCGTATGGCCTTTGGCTGACTTGGTCTCATGTCAGCGTGTCAGATTTGGTTTTATTTTCCTTAAGCTTGGCTCTTCTATAGCCCTGTATATTGATATTTTATTAGATATTTTACGCCCATTTTATATCCTTACGCCTTTTGTCCTGAACTTAATAATCACAAATTTACTTGATATGTTTGGAATTGATAATTGAGCATGACGTGATAGTGACCCGTAGGGGTGCACTCCTGACATGATAACCTGGCATGACTTGATAGTGGCCCGTCGTGGCGCACTCCTGACAATTACACTTGGCATGATAACCTGACATGATTATCTCGAATGGCTGTTGCGACGGCTACCTGACAAAACATGACCTGTATAATAACCTGGACACCGTGGGCGATTGTTCTTATATAAATAATCCAGTCCTGTCTTGCATCATGTCTAGGAGGGGACTCCTGAGTACCACGGTCAGGAGTACCTACTAAAATGGACTAAGGCTAATAACTAGATTAATACATTAGTCATGACGAGATTTCCCAGCTACAGGCAATCCCGTTACCTGGGCACGCCTTGGGATCTGTAGCCTGCCGTCGAGTAGAACACATTTCCAGCACACTGTCATGTGTTGCACCCTTCAAGCTACTTAAGGGTACATGCCTTTCCTGAACGATGTACCCACCTGAATTCAACCCTAATCTTTTAACCCGGGGAACCTGGATGGTCTGCAGGGCTTGTGGCTGTGGAACAATCTCACTGCATTTTGTTAGTAATTAGGCTTGTGACAACCCTAGTTAGTTAAAGTATCAAGCCGTAATTCTTGCTTGGCCGTGAAGTGATTGGATGGAGTCTAACCAGTCTAGTCTTGCCCTGATCCTGTTCCAGATTATTGAACGACTAGAATGCTTGTATTTATTTTACCGTTAAATGGTGAGAATTCCAAGCTCTGTTCAGACGAAAGGTTACAACTCCGGTCCTTGTTTGGTTTACGGGTCGTAACCTGGTTATCTGAATGGTTCTATGGTTATCTCGTCGTATATTATCCTGGTGTATTTTCTTTATTTCCAGTTCTTACTTTCATTTATATCTTGTGTTGATTGCTGGTTTTAGTTCTTAAGTGAAGCTTCCTTTGTGGTACTTGCTCTTTCTGGGGTCTGACCCAGCTGGTTTTGTGTGGCCAAATTTCGGTGCAGCTCCAGAGGATCTACCGACCTTCCAGCCTGATGGTGGCCTCTAGACGGAACCCTGGCAACGAGTGGGTTATTTTTGGCTCTCCCACTCTATTGTAAAAATATTCTTTTGAGGCGTTTAGCCGACGAGCACCTGTTTAGCTCGATTGCACTTACTTACTGTCTGCCTACGGGCTGTAACATGATTAACAGATCCTAGGGTTGATCATGTATGACTAAACTCTTGCTAGTCCTGACATTTTGTAACGACTAGCTTCATGATCAACTGAATATGTAATATTTGGGACGCCTTACTATTGTATATTTAATGATTATACATCTTGTGACTTTTACTTACTTGCTTGTGATTGAGACACTAGGCTTGTTCATGACCTTAAGAGACTGTTGGCTTGTAGATAAACCCTCATGTATCTAGACAGCCGTGACCGTATAGCGAGATGGATTCCATTTTATATACGTAGCTGGCTATGTCTGCCCCCGCTCTCCAGTATTCTGGTTCCGGGGCGTGACAATAATCGGATACATGTCGGACACGTCCAGCCATCATTGATGGATACAACGAAGTAAGCTGTACAATCTAAGGAAAACTCCAAGTCACAAGGTAAGTAAAATATCACAGGTACTATAAACATTTCAAGAGAGATCACCACAGTCTACTAATTCATTTTTATACAATATTATCCGGAGACAAATCCGGTAAAAGAATAAAATATGCAATTATGAAATCTCAACACAATATCCAAAAGTAAAGTCTTTAAACAATCTAGAAAATAACTAAGCTAAAACTCTGCAATCCTATGTCCATCCTGTCATCCTGTCACTATGGCCTCAAGCTCTAGTCCATAAAAGGTGGTACATTATCCTCAAGTACCTGTAACGTATCCTATCAAGAAAAGAGGAAGTACAACCCGGACAAGAAGCACTAAACAAAGTAAACTGAAATGCATAAACTGTAATATGAACGATAGTACTGGAATTTGAAACTGTAGTACATGAATTAGAACAATAAAACTATAATACAAGAGCTGGGACAATAAACTTGTCACACCTATTTTTCTATTCAAAGGTATTTTGGTATTTCTTTGATTATTTTAATATATTATATTATTGGTGCTGTGATTTTTGGCCTGTGATGGTATAACCTTGGTGCAACCTAGCCTAGTGTCTCTCCATGACTTAGTGACTTAATTAGCATGGTTAGTTAGTATTAATAAATCCTATTCTAGTTAGTACAGGTTAGAAGCTAGTTAGCATGTTTGATTAGAGGCTAGTTAGAACCCTTTTGAATTAATGATTCATTTTTAATCATAGGAAGAAGCCCAAGTGTGAAACCCGTAATTTTTAGTTAATTATTTGAATTAGTTAATTAATTAATTCTGGAAATTTTTGTCAAAAACCGTATTTTTTCTAATTAATTAAGTATTATGTTTATTATTTATTCTAGTTAGGTTAAATAATATTTAGTTAAACCTGTTAATTATAAAAACCATATTTTTAGGAAAAAAATAAATAAATAAAAAAAATTATTTTTCTGGATTTTGACTGTTGGCCCTGACCCATCTCATAAATCAATTTTTTTAATAGACTTTTGGTCTGACCCGAATCCTTAGTCTATCCTGAGCCGTTCCCGAGTTCCGGACATGTTCCCGAACCCTATTTCAAATCCAAAAAAAAATTTGTTTTCAAAATCAAAAATATTTTAATATAATTAAGCATTTATAAGAAAAAGAAAGAAAACATTTGTATTAAATAAAACCTTTCTTTAAATAACTCATTTAATCTCTCTCTCTTGTTCTCTTTCTGGAACACCCGATCTCTACGTTCCCGAACGGCCACCACCGCCGACGACCTTTGCCCTCCCAAAATCGTCGGCCTCCTCCTATCCCTCTCCTGTAACCTCCTCTTCCCTACTCCTATTTAAACCCCTTCACCACCATTACCATCCCCATCACCATTTCTCTCCACCACTTCCAAGAACGTGCCCTAGTTTTCTATTTTCGGCAAATCCCGAGCCGGAGCTCCACCACCCGACCCTGAGCGCCAACCTTCCTCCGGCGCCGAGCCCGGCGACCCCTTGGCCGGTCGTGCCCTAGCGCCACCCTCCGCCCGAGCACCAGCTCCGGCGTTCCCCGACCCCGCGTGGCCTCCTCGCGGCACCCCCGTCCGCGATCCCTCCGGCCAGCCTCGGCGACCCCCTTCGTCGCTGTCCCTCCGCGTTCCCGAACTCCGTGACGCTTCTCCGAATTTCTGATTCCTCTTCTGGACTATTCTCTGGTGCTGTTCCACGGAACCCCGTTGTGGTCTTTTCCAAGTTTGGGTGCCGTACACGCAGCCGAACTCCGGCGAGGCGTGTTCCGAGTCGAGGCAACCCTTCGGATTCCGTCAACTTGGGTAATCTCTGGTAATCACAGTAGTTCGTCCCCTGTCTTGGTCTGTGATGATAATTTGGTCCACGAATTTCTTCGGAAATTCAGTTTTCGGCTACGTTTTTGGTTTCGGAAATTTCGGAACCATTTGTTCTGTGATATTTGGTTCTGCGAATGGTTTGTTGGTTTCAGTTTTCCGAAAACTCTTCGAAAAGAGTTCTGTGGATTTCTTCTGGAAGAAGGTCCTATGATTTTCATATAAATTTTGATTTCGGAATTTCTGAACATTTTTCGGAAGGGTTCTGTACAGTTTGGTTTTGGAAATTCCGAGGTTGTGGTTTCTCGGAATTCCCGAACTTTTCTTCGGAAAGGTTCTGAGAATTTTTGATGATTGTTTAGTTTCGGATTTTTCCGAAAACTATTTTCTGGTACCATATTTAGTTTTTGTGGTGTTTGAATTCCGATTTCTATTTTGGGTTTTTCGAACATTTTCGAACATGATCAGTGAATTTGATTTTATATATATATGGTGATGGAATTAATTTACGGGTTATTTCCCTGGTTTGGGATATTGTTGGCGCATTTTTCCAGTTTTGGGTTATCCCGAAAATAGAGGGAATGCTGCCGAAATTTTCTATAAAATTTAATTATATAGTTTTAAAATGGTTTTCGGAAAAGAATATTATTTTGGACTTTTGGGCGACGACTGTAATTGGTCAATGGGCCCTGGCTAAGTGCAAACGAAATCGGTTTCGCCCGGACGTTGAGGCATTAGCCTATATGATGATTGGACCAAAAATCTGAGACTCACTATTATAATTTAAATTATTAGTTTATTTATAATTAATTTGTAGGAAGATTACAGGACTAACAAGTTTTCTTCTTATTTTAATTCATTGGCTTGTAAGGGCATAAGCTCATTTACTTTTCTACAAATTGTAATAATTAGTAATTATAGTTTTGGATTTTTCTGGTTATTGTTCAGACGCGTAATTTAGGGTACATAACTATAGAAATTTTTGAAATTCACGTTATTCTCATTTAATAAGAAAAATGTAATTTTATATATAAATATAAATACCAAGTTTTCTGAATAAATTGATAAATGCAAGTTTTCCCAGAATTAAATATAAATAGATGTTTCTTAATTGCAACGCACTAATAATCGCGTTTTGGTTGTGTTAGCTAAATAAAAAAAACTAAAATTTAATAGGACACAACTAGAGATTGCAACTAGTATAGCATCATTGGCGATTTTGGTTTTCTGAGACAAGTTTTCCCGAATGTAGGATTTCAAGAAAGACCTGATTTCCCATCCCGACATATCGACCCGTCCAGTCCAATAAATTTGAGGCAAGTACATTTTTGTGGTAGATTACAATTAGTTAATAATTGTTTTAATGTAAGTTAAACCACGATACAACACGAAACTCTCTTTGAGAGCATTGACTGTAACTACTGTAACTATTGGGGACTGGGAGAGTAGTGTAGTGGATATGACCACATCCAATTAGTATAACTGAATGTATTAGCTTACCCCTCAAACACACGGGGATAAGCCATACCATATCATTAGGATATTACTGTAACAAACCCAATCCGATCATATTCATTGCCTATTCATATCACACTGTTTAACTGTTGGAAAATCATTTATTTCAAATTGTTTAAAAGTGCATAATTCCATTATTAATTTCAATTGTTAAAATATCATGAATTTGTACTTTGCGCCCTCCTGACTGGAGACTATATTTTTAGGTCCTGTTGAGGATGCAGAGCTACTGATTAGTAGCTACTATGACCCTGAGCTATACCCTGCTGTGCTTCCTGAGGATGGCGTACCTGATGATGATGTTGCTTCTTTTTAGATGCTACTTTCCAGTTTAATAGTTTTGTTTAAAAACAATGTTATTTCAGTTGGTGGTTTTATGATTGTACTTTGTATTGGACAAGTTTTAAGTTTTAATTTATCGAATAATAAAGGTTGTGGCAAATTAGATTGAGTTGTTGATTACCTGCATATAGAAGATACAGCTTACTGCCGCCGTCTCAACAACGGTGCAGGCTGGGCATGATCCGATTCGACCCAAGTAATTGGGACCGGGTCGTGACACCAAGCCCAACTGTTAGGAAACCCTAGCCCACCCAAGTTGTGGCCGGCCATAATAGGTTTCCTACAGCCTATTTAATGTCTTATATTGAAAAAATCTTCTCTTTTTCATTTCCTTCTTCTCCTGGCAAAACCCTAAGTAAGTATTCATTCTAACTTCTTCATTACTTCTCCTTTTAAATCCTAGTCTTTTGCATTAGGTTCTGATCTTTGTATATAAATTGTTGATGGTGAGAAAATTCAGAATTGAAGTGCGTCAGAGTTTTGGAGCCGCAAGGAGGATCTTCACATTTGGAGCTTTCTATAGGAAATTCATCTCAATAGGTAATCTCTCCAAAACCCTTTAATTTCATGATTTTTCCTGTCGATGCATCCATCTGGATGTCCCATAGCTGTAGGATGAGTTTCGTAGAAATTGATAGTGGTTTGGTGTCCGTATCGGACACGTATCGGTGTCTTTGTGTTTGTGTTTGATGAAATGCCCCAAAGAGATTTTTATTAGAAATTTTAAATATAATTAAATGGATTTGTAGATCTATACATGGCTTATGGTTTTGTGTCACACAGAGGGAAAATTCATGCTGTGTCCGTGTCCAAATTGGACACGAACCCGCTCGAACGGGAGCCGCACGCGTGTCCTGCTACTCGGGCACTGTAGCGGACACAATAGGATACGTCGTGACCCCAAAATTGGTGGACACGTAGGGCACATCACTGACGCGGGGCTGATCATGTTTCGTGAGATTTTATCGAGCAGATCTCGAGAAATCTCATGCGCACTGATTTCAGCCGCACTGTGCGTACGCGAGAAATTACGTCTGATACGCGTTTGAATCTCTCGATACGACATGCGTGGGTACTGTGCAGGGTGACACGTCACTAGCCCTAGACCCCCTCTAGGATTGTGCACGAGCTCGACTCGTCTCGAGCTCTGTGTCGTATCTACGAGACATGAACACGCATGTACGACGCGGTCTGTGCAAACTGTGTCTTTGCGTGTTTTTTGTATTTTTGATGGTTTGGACACTTCATGTCCTACTGTATGGATACGATACACTCTGTGGGACACACACACATGTACACGACATGTCCTCGACCCTTAATTTGGTTTTAATTAGGTTTTCAAAATGATTTTGATTGTTATCGATCCCTTCGGCTGATACACTGTTCGAATGGGTAATTGTAGGAATTAGATGGATTTTGATTGTTTAAAATATAATTACATGTTCGATTATATGCTGAAGAATGGGTAGAAATACCTAGGATTTAAATGAGTTAGCTGTTTTGACTTTGGTTCACTATCGATGTTTATGAACTGTGATACACTAACAGTTTAACACTGTTTTGAATTTCCCTGAAATTATTCCCTGATTAATTTGCTAATTATGATTAATTGTTGATGACTAACATGTATGCATACCTAGATTGTTGTTATATAGCTGGGTTTCACATTGAATTAGGACCGAGATCAAAATCTGAGTTTTTGAATGGGCTCGATGTTCAAAACTTGACTGATACATGAAGTTTAGGTTTATTTCTTCACATATTATAATTTCTGAGTCATGAACAGTAATTTTCTGAGATTGATGTCCATATATGCAGTACCATGCTAAACTCTGTAGTTTAGAATTACATTCATTGTTCATTTCTATAAGGAAGTGGTTGCATTGGCTAATAAAGGAGTTAAGTTGTATTTACATTGTAAGGGTATATACACGAATTCATTTCTGAATATTGGTTGACATATTGTACTATTTTGACACCTATAAATACAATGTAATGCCTGACACATGATGTTTACTGGGTTTAAGCCATTTCACATATTGACTGAGCATGAGACTAGTTACCTTGTTCAATACTTGAGATGAGGTTGCTATATATGTTGTTCATTGTGTAGATGAAGACCTTACTTGAACAAGGCCTGTTTTATAGGCTTGTACTATTGTATCCTTGAGTTCTAAGGAGACAGACAACACAGTTTGGAGAATATAAATGAGTCATGTATGTTGTATATATATGTTATATATATTTTGATACTATATGTGATATATGAATAGGTATGTGATAGGCCAAAGGCTTATATGTGATAGTGTGATAGCCTATAAGGTTCTATAGGGTAGTATATCCTAGTATGACATTACTATATGCTATTGACATTACGTACATTCAAAACCATTGTTATGTTGGCATATATGATTGTCATTGCCAAGCTCACATTATATTATATGTATATATATCCACTTGTGTGTGTGATTGCTTGGTTTGACATTGTACTTGTGTTTGTGTGCTAGTATAGGCTTGGTTAGGCCTAGTGAGACTTGTTGGACTAGGATTTGGCTTAGTTAACCTAGCTTGACTTTATAAGTTGACCAGAGTTGACCAAGAGTTGACTTTAGTCAAGAATGACCTAGAAATCATGTAGAATGCATCGTAATGTTTAATATTATCTTTCTGGGTATGTTGTGACCTGTGTTGCTCTAAATAGGACTCAGATACTCCAGTTCAGACTCATATTCTTATCAGACAGCCAGGATATCAGGCGAGTATATTCTCTGACCGTTTTATACTTGTTAGAAATTATATTCTTGTCATAGTTTAATTTACTTGATGCTGACACGACATTATCACGAATTAGTACTATATGGATCTTTACATGAAATGTTATTCCCTTCGGGTGCATCGAATACATCATGTCATGTGCTTTTCACGAACATCATGTATTTTGTGGACTCTTATTATTCATGTATACTCATGTGCCCTCATGTACTCTCATGATCTCAGGAGCTTCATGTATAAACTATCATGTACAATAACATAACCTGTCTAGATCCTTGTGTATTGATTGGGGCATTGGGGAGTAGAAATAGTCATGTTAATAATTTCAAAGTAGTGTAATCATGTACAAACTCTTTAGTGTAATCATATGCAAATCAAGCTGTTCACATGTCTATCTTGTACTCTAAATTACATAGTCACTTACAGTTCTCTATTATCATATATAGATAGCTTTGTTTATCAGTTTCTTTCTTCTTTTCATATTTAGTTCTTACAGCGTTTCATGTATCTTAGCCTATCACATACTTTATATTTTCTGTCAAGATATGAACTGCGTGAGATGTATTGTGCTCGTTTCCGTCCTGATTGGACTGTTAAAAATATTACAGGTGATGAGGAGGAGTTCTGTCCTACATATTATGGCACATGCTTAGATGACACATGTGACTTGGACCCTCAGGAGGATCCTACAGTTGCTGAAGATTTGGATATTGTCTAGATTAGATCTCTAGATTAGTTTTCCATTAGTTGTCTTATTCATGTACTTTCAGTTTCTGGATATTGATAGATGTTTGTATATTCAGATATTACTCTCATTTGTAGCTGGTGGAAGATTATTTTTTTTTATCTTATATTTACATCTATTCTCTTTATTCCACCTTAGATGCCGTGATTGAGTTGTACCTTTATATTGTTCTTCTTTTGGAGTGAATATTATTGTACAGGTATGGTTATTGCTAGATTTGTTGTCACGACCCGCTTCTGAATAATCGGATACGAGTTGGACACGCCCAGCCTTCGTCGATGGACGCGACGAAGTAAGCTGTACAATACTAAGGAAAACTCTAAGTCATATTGTAATGTAAACAAACACAGCTTTTATAACGTTCCCAGAATGATCACCAATATCCATCAAGTTATCTAGTACAAAGTTAGCCGGAGACAAATCCGGTCAAGTAAAATAAATATACAATAACGAATATCCAAAATACAATCTCCAGAAGAAAAAAACTATGAAGAGAAACATCCCGCAATATCCAATGCAATCACAAGCTCCATGTAACCTCAAGCTCACCTGCAACGTATCCTGTCAGGAAAAGAGCAAAGTACAACCCTGACAAGAGCAATATACAATATAATCTGTAGTACAGAATACAAGATAAAACCAGAATACCAGAAATGGAAGTGAAACTACGGTACCAGAAATAAATATAAAATTACAGGCAATGGACGACAATCAATATGCTAGACAATGAACACGGGTATCAATGTACAAGGCAATGAACACGACAATCAATATGCAAGTATGACAATTTAAAATATTAAACTAATGTGTGACTGGCTTAGGAGCACAATCAATCAATGAGTTAATGCGTCAATCAATTCTACAAGGTACGTCTTTATCGTACGTGAAGTGTACGATTAGGCTATCCACAATACCTATGTTGGGTGTGGTCACACAAAAGCTAATATTTCCCCAATCCCCGCAATAATAATGACTCACAAGCAACGAATAATGTACAAGGCAATCGTGTGTATCTCGTGTCCGATATGAGAACATGGCAAAGAAATGTAAGACAGAAAAACAAAGTACAAGTTGAGTCAGTGTACTTGCCTCGCCTTGGAAGCACGGGAGTAATACATGGTTGTAATAGATCACCTGGTAGTTGGTACAATTTGTTAGGGTTTATAATAAAAGGCATTAGCTAAACATATCCATAACTAGTTAACAATATTTAGAAAATATGTATTATAATTTGATCAAAATAATATTAGTGAAAATACTCTTATTACATTTTTATTGGCAAATATTTATAAAAATAGCTAGCTAAAAATCAATATTTACAAGGTTAAAATAATACTTTGAATGTATACCTAACTTTATTTGGTAAACTACTTATAAAATATTTATTAGAAATACAATTCCTAGGATTAAGGGTTAACAATTTATTTAGCTAATAAAAAATATTATTAACTACATGGTTAATTTGATTAAACTTAAATAATTCCCAAACAAGATAATAATTAATTTTATAATATTTAACAAGAAATTAACATTTATTATTTAGAAAATTTTAAGTCCCAAAACTTTCTAACAACTATTAGCAACATTACTTAAATTAAATTACTTATGGAAAAAATGGATCAATACTAATAGTAATAGACACAAGAATTCAGCCCAGCCTACCACTCATAAACTGGACACAACCCATTATTGTTTTAGTTAATAATTTGCTCAAAACTAAATTCATATCAACCCAAAACCTAACTGTTATTAACAATTCCTACAATTAGCTAGAGTCCACAATCAGCCCACTCTCAACCAAATGAATATAATCTAATATCTCATAACTAATCCAGCCCATCACTTTGTCCTAGCCCAATAGCAAAAAACCTAACACATAAGATTTAATCGAACAGGCATTGTCACATTCGTGACTCTACATTTCTCGAAAGGACACTAAGTTGGTCCAAACATTGCTGCCAAATAATGAATTGCTCAAAGACCCAGTCCAACATTACAATCCAACTCTTAAACCTAATATTCCATTTCTAAATCTTTTCTCCAAACACACCAGCCCAATATTCTCAAAGCAGCACAGTCCAATTTTGAAATACTAAGGATCATAGTTGACCCTTCAGAATTCCAAAAGCCAACCTGGCGACCCTTCTGTTCCCGAAGGGACAACTAGACCTTTAACAATTAAAAGGGGCATCTAATGAAGCAAAAGAAATGGAAGAAAATATACTGATAGACGACTCTCTCCACACTTTTATTTTCTCACATTTACCAGCCGACTACAAACAATACCCTGCCCCCAACTTCACCCTCATGGCCAGCCCTAATGTACCCAACGGTCACAAACAGATTCAAATTACAACTTAAGCAAGGACAAGAAACCTACACTGATGCACTGCTTGAACCACACATCCTACAGTATCAATTTAAACCTCCCACAGTCAACCACTCAATCAATAGGCCAAATAAAATACCCCAAATAATTCTTGACCTAAAGTCCAACGGCTATATACAAAAATTCAATTGTATCAATACCAACCCCCAACAGCTAAGTATTTTAAACAAACAGATATAGAGAACAGACATGAAATTAGTACTAGACTAGTACGTGTCCCACTGCATCGACACAATAATGATACAAACCCATGTTCAGGATCGATCAACGGTGTAATCGTCCAAGACGAACACGCTGATCACCCAAAAATTGACAGAGAAGAGTAAACAATATACATGTGCCGATCAAAGGGTGCTATGGCCTCAGATGTGTCCCGTCATGTTCGATAGGGACGTTCTCGTGTTCGATTCGAAGAATTACACCTCAAGAGCTCTCTGGGATTAATTGTCGAACAGATGGGGTACAAGAGAAGGAAATTAACCATCAAATCATGTTTGAAATACTAATAAATAAGAAAATTAGCACAAAACATCAAAATTACTGATAATCTCTTCAATCATCACCCAAGAATCAAATCGATCCAAAAAATCAATCGATCGATCGATCAAGAACAATAGATCGATCAACACAACAAGAACAAATGAAAAAGAATGGAGGAGACTTACGGAGAAGATGATCAATTTTGATCGTAGCGGTGGATCGCTCGTCGAGGTCGTTGTCGCCGATCGTGGTATTCATCTATTGCTGCCGGGAACTTCATCGCCGCACCGTCTTGAGCTCGCCGAGGAAAGTGATCCAGCCAATCGAGCGTATCATAGTCAAACGATCACTACGGAGTCAGCGATCGGCGAAGGAACGTTGCTGCCATGAGTTCGCCAAGGGAGATTGCACTGAAGGATCGGGATGAACTGTATGCTAGAGTCGATCGGCAAGTCGACGTCGGTACTGTTCGTCAAAAATAAGTTGCCTAGGCGCTGCTCGTCTTGGAACCACAACTTCTGCCATGGCCGAGCTCTGATGGAAGGAGAGCAAAGGAAGAAGAAGGAGTGGAGAAAAAGGTTCGGGAAGCTCTGCTTAGATTTACAGAGTAAGAAGAAGGAGAAAGTCTCCTTATAAAGGCAGTTGGGGTGCGGTTCAATTACTTGCGGAAGCAGTCGAGTAGTGGTTTAAGGAGAAAGAGGAGGGGGAGACTGAGTATACTTGCTTTGTGATTGTACTGGCCCATGTGTAGTTCTGGTTATTAGAGTCTGGACATTGAAATTAGATGTGGTTGTATGACTAGTTGGAAAATGGCCCATAGTCTAAAGAGAAAACAAAATTAAGAAATTAATGTTTAGAGAAATTGTTGGTTGGAACCAATATGCCAGTGGGCCTATTAGGAAGAAAAAATATTTGTTTGGCTAAATGGCTTTGGCAAATTAGGAAGAGTAAAATAAAAGTTGGCTAATGATTGTGGACTCAGATTGTGGCTTAGCCCTGAATTGGCTTTGGCACAATTAAAGTCTATTTATATGGTTTTTAAAACATGGTTTTATTTTAAATAAATAATGAAAATGAAATAGAAAAAATAGAAAAATTGAACAATGGGGGTTACAGTTGTGACCTAGGACAGCGTTCTACCGTCGATACTACGGCATAGGCTGGACGTACCCACTTCTCGTGCCCTTACACTGGGTGCGAGTTGTGACACGTTTTTAGTGGTGGCCCATGCAGGTCTCTCAGTCGCAACTAGTACGATTTTGTAGCGGTACTCGAACTAGAGTATCACTACAGCCTGCAGTAGGATAAAATATAAGTTAAAGTACTCAATCACATTAGAAAAACTCTTATCTAATTCTTGCTGCTAATTGCCTTCTTTTGAAATGAACTGTCCTCCCTTGATTATATCGCTTCCTTATCAGAAATTGATTCTTTGTTTTGATCTGTCTTCAAGATAGTGGAGACACGATCGCAGTGCTCTGGTCAAAGGGATACCGCTGAGTGGTCTGCCACTTCTCGCCCGACTCAGCAGGGCCCGGGGACCACAACACCTCTTGTTCCAGCTCAGGTGGGACCGTTTGCAACTTTTGGGGTGTACCTCCACCGGTTCTGAGGACTACCCCAGGGGTTCGGGGGATGCCACCACCACCACCTCAAGGGACAGTCGATATGGGGCAGTTCTTTGCCTTCATGCAGCAGATGATGGAGACTCAGCGACGCCAGACAGAGGATATGAGGCAGAGCATTGACAATGCCCATCAGCTAGCCATAGTGGCAGTAGAGAAGGTGACTGCCCAACCGCAGGAAGGGCAGATACAGTCGTACCAGCCGAGGACTACGGGCATTCAGGACTTCTAGAAGATGTGGCCATGAGACTTTAAGGGTATCCTATATGTCGAAAACTAGATCGAGCATATAGAGGAGATCTTTCGTCTCGCGGAGATACCAGCTAGGCTTCAGATAGAAGCAGCGGGCAGCAAGATGCAGGACCTTGCCCGCACATGGTACTAGACTGACCCCAGGGTTGGTACGCAAGAGCAGACTTGGGAGGCTTTCAAGAAGCTCTTCAAGGAGAATTTCTTCCCCGACACAGCACTTGGCGCCTTGGAGACGCAGTTCGAGAAACTGGTCTAGGGGAACCAGACAGTAGAGGAGTACGCTGGAGAGTTCTGCCGTCTGGGCAGATTTATAAAACCCTAGATTTCTACCATTTTTATTTATAAATTTAGTACTGATTTAAATTTTTATAATTGTACGTCGCATAGTCGTATTGTACGTCGCGTGTGAAATATCATTTTTTTCGTAATTGCTCGACGAGTGCGAATATGTGCGAGCGTACATATTTTTAGAAAAATGTTTTCTATTTCAAAATAATTGATATAATAATTATTTTGCTATCATTTCTAAGTTTGTTATTTTTACTTTATTTCAAAAAGTTATTAATAATAAATAATATTTTTGTATACTAGAAAAGCATAATTATGTAAATGTGCATATTTCATAATTATTTAATAGTTTATTTATAAATAAATAGTGTAATTTTTGAAATTTATATTATAGTATTTTTGAATATTTAAAAATGTTAATTTTTTTAAACTAGTTATTTTTAAATCAGTTGAAATATTTATTAAATAAATTTTATTTAAATTTTGAATAAGGATTTAGATATTTTGGATATTGTCTACAATTTAAATTTAATGGAGATTGAACCCAAATTTAATTTAAATAATTAATTTGGGTCCAATTCTTATCCAACTAAGAATTCCCACATCCTATAAAAGGTAGGTACTCATCCATAAACTTCTACCATTCACAAATTCCTCCACAAATATTTTCTACCACAACATGAGTGCATCATGTCGGTGTCCAAATCCTTCGCGTGTCAGCCGTGACGGCCTCGGGTCCGATCCTGGGTGACTTTCCAATATCTTATTCCAATTTTCTTTACATATCAATCTCGTTCCGTGTCCAACACAGGGACACATACTCGTCAAATCCATCCTCCGCTTCCTCCTGATCCTGACTCCAGCACACGAAACTGCCACGATGGCAGAACCACCACCGCTATGGCCACCTTCTGATCCACTGTCACCACCGTCACCCAACCCTCTTGGCTGCCATCTCCACCCGCATCTCAGCCACCGACCGAATCCCGGCCTCGCATAAGCCATAGCCTCCATCCTGCACCCGCTGCCATCACCACCACCGTCTGAACAGCCTACAGTCTCACTACCGACAGCCATGACCAAACCCCGTCCACCGCGTCCAACGCCATAACCAACCGACCTATTCCCGTTCCGCCACCACCATCCTACGTCGAATCCTTCGACTCCGGCCAACCCGTCAACCGACCTAGTCTCACTACCGACCGCCACCATGACCAACCAAACCCCGGCCACCACGACCAACACCGCCATCACCACTGTCAACCACCAAAACCCCAGGAAAAAAAATTTAAAACACACACACGCAACCCACTCACCGTGGCCGCCGGCCGGATCCATCGCCGATGTGCCCTAGCCGCCTACCTCCAGCCATGAGTGCCTCGCCGTCGAGAGTGCCTCCCTCTTCGAGCCAACCCGCCGCGCGTGCGTCGATCTCCCCGCGTTGCCTCCTCGCGGTTGGCCGTGCTTTGTCGTGCCTGTCCGCCGGCGAGCCCCGTGCGACCATCAGCAGCGACCGCAGTCTCCGTCGCCTGGACCACCTGAGCCCCCTTCAGTCCGCCTCCGCCGCCTTCTCCGGCAGCTCAGCCGCTGCCCCCTTTCTTCTCCTCCGCCGCCTTCCTTGACCGCGACCACTGCCCCCTTCCTTCTCCTCCGTCGCCTTTCTTGGCCGCGACCACCGCTTCCTTCATCTCCGCCCTCTGAACCCCCTTCTTCTTCTCTCTCTCTCTCTCTCTCGATCACTTTTCCAATTCAATTTCCCCTCTCCCCCTCTCGAACTCTCTCCCCTCTTCTTCTCATCTCTCTCTCTAATGAAGAGCAGCAGTAGCTGCAATAATTTTATATTTTTTATGTTTTATTGTTTATGTTATTTACTAGTTGCTTTGTTAGGTTAATAAAGAGCAGCAATAGCTGCATTGATTTTTATATTTTTGTTTTGTTTTATTGTTATTTTATTTACTAATTATTTTTGTTTTGCTTTGTAAGTAGATTTCTATTATTATTAATCCTATTATTATTATTATTATTATATTATTATTTTGTTTTATTAAATATATAGATAAATAATATTTTCCAAAATTATTTTGACAAATTTAGTGTTAACCCTAAAAGAATTTTTCTAGTTTTTCCAAGTATTTATCTCAAATATTACTGACTAATAAAAATACAGATATCTACCTAAAAAAATAAATAAATAAAAATAGTATTTTGACAAACTTAGAATTTTTAGCCTAAAAATATTTTGGACTAATAAAATGTAGATTCCAAATTGTGATATATAAATTATTTTTAATAGTTAAAATATTTCTCAATTTTTGAATAGTCAGTAAAGTATAGATTTTTTTTTTTTACAAATATGTTTCTTAGCCTTAAATAAATTTTCTAAAAGTATTTTGTTTCGCTTAAAATATTTTTATTTATAAGACATGGGTTTCAGAGTAGAATAGATATTGACAAAACTTACAGTTTTGCCTTAAAACGACTTTCGATTATTGGGTATTTGTTTGAAAGCATATTTTTATAATAAATAGTTTAAAATTATAATTGAGTAGTATTCATCCAAAACATATTTTACTAATAAAATATAGTTTTAAATTATTATATATATTTTCAAGTAGTTATGTAAAATATTTTACTAAGTAAAGGTATAGTTTTCGACCTAAAACGAATTTACTAACTACCAAAAAATAATAATTTTGGATGATAAAATAATTACTTTTTCAAGGACTATAAGTATTTCTAAATCATATATTTTCTTATTTATCAAATTATTTGATTATCCTTCCGTCCGTGACTAAACCCATTACTCTCGTTTCCTCACCAAACTTGTACTTCATTATGACGACTCTAACTAACTTGACCCTTCTGGACCCAATGGAACTGGCCGTGCCACCATCAGAGGCCACTTTGCTTAGTTGTTACACCGAAGTCGCAGTTCGTGCCACCTTGATCATTGTAGTACACCAGGCGTCCTACCAGGCAAGATACCTTGCCATTTGCTGTTTATTTATTTTAGCTCATATTTCATGCATTATTCATTATTTTCTTTATGCAAAATAAACTGTGATACATGTCATAACCTGTTAGAACTTACCGTTCAGTTATATTTTCTGCTATATATTATTTTTCTTACACATTAAACCTAGATTTAAGGGACCACCTTTGTGTGTTGCATTCATAGGCCTTGACACGTTTATACCACGTTATTGTGAGTCACATATAGGACTCGGACATGCGTGATTGGCTGGCCACCAGTACGTATAAGCCATGTGTCAGGAAATAACTGCTAATAGAGTTGCATGCTAGAAGACTTAGCAGTTATGAGTTGGCATTGGGCGGGGAGAACATGATTGGAAGTTGGCTACCACCCTATCTATCGTAAACTCGCTCGCTACTGAGGAACGATAGGTAGACTATATGCTATAGACTCGATCGATACTGAGGAAAATATATGGTGTTGTGACTCGCTACTGAGGTACTATACTGTGTTGGTATTTTCTTGACTTGACCCGGTAGTCATGCGACTATGAACTGTTCTTAAAACTGCATTCACTTAGATTGGTTAGACACCCTTATCCGTTAGGTACGAGTACTTTGGTTTGGGTACCTGTATCTGACCGTAGCTTGGAACAATAACTTATCGCGAATTAGTTCGCCATACCTTGTCCTTGTTTGGTTGTAGGTGTGTTACTACTTCGATGAGAAGGTATTGAACCTTGTTCGGGTCCGGATACCATTGGATTCATAGCATGGAAAGATACGTCGCCGTGAATTAGTTTACCATCTCCTGTCCTTGTTTGGTTGAGGAGGATGGTAAGCTAGTTCAATAGGTGTGTATTGGACCATGTTATAATTCAATTGACTTATTTAATTGAGCAATATTTATTCAGTTTATATGGCATGATATTATATGTCTTGTTACGTCTCCCTGAGGACCTGGTTATCTCGCCAGGTGTGTGCTTGTCTTTCGCAGGTGCTCTAGTTCTAGCCGTGACCATCTCCATTTTTTTCGAGGGTGATTGCACTTTGATCATCTTCGCTCCGCTCGCAAAATTATTCTTTGTATATCATATTTTTTTCATAGTTGGCAGTGGATTTGTCTCCGCCCAACTATATGTACCAATGACAATTCATAGTTGATTATATGATAATCTTTTATTCATTTATTTTGGTGTGGATGAGATTAGTTATGGTTCTACTGTATTTACAGCTTATGTATCCATACGAGGTTTCCCTTTATTAGAGTGTACTTCGTATGTATACAGCTGGCATGTTTATGTTCCTAGTCTTACGTATTTTGGGACTGGGGCGTTACATGTTTTTGTAGTGGCCCATATAGGTCAAGATAAATTGTTTGGTTACTTTACCGTACCAAGCAAGCCTGCGAATAGGATTAGAAGTCTAGGATCTCATCCACATACTTGACCTCTTTCCTCGATTCCATATTCGACTACCGTTCGACTCATCGATTGTATCTTGCTTGATTCCTTCTATCATAATTTTATCTTCCCTTCGTGCTTGCTAGAGATTGACCCTACTAGTTAGATGTCCTAAACACCCTTAGCTTAATTCTTTAAGTTGGATATGATACCCCACGACCTGACACACCCTTGACCATTAAGGGAATACAAATAGTATTATCTAGACCATAGAGACTAGAGGAATTTAACCCATTTGGTCAACCAAGTCTTGGTCAATAAAATCGTAGAATGATTGTATAGGAATAAACAAGACTTAGATTCTTATGACTTTTATTTGTTCTTATCTACCATCATGCCTATGTACTACTATCTAAACTAATGATGCTAATATAACCTAGTATTTGCAAGCTAATTCTTTATCGAGCTTGATCAAGGCATATGATATTGAGCGGCCGCTCACTAACATATTGTCTAATCAGAACCGGTGCATGATGGTCTGATCAACCGAGTGCACTTTGGTTCGCTTTTGTCTATCATTCTACATGGATGGAACATAATTAAATTTGGCCTTTAGAATCCCATCCACGACTGCTTTGAAAAATTCTTTTTGAAATTTTTCGGTCGCCTTTGAACCACGTATTCGTATTCGATAATATCACCTTTGGAACCCTTTATCGCTTTCGTCTTCCTCCTATTTTAGAAGGACGAAATCCCTCGTGCCGAGTATCCCCTTTAATTGTCCGATCACTTATGACCACTGTAATTAGCCATTACCAACCCGTGGCTATATCCTCATCCTAAAACTATTCGCCTTTCCCTTGATCCTAAACCTACCACTGCGACTTCTAAATCATTTGAATAATCCCAATCATTCTCCTATTTTCATGCCTTCGACCTAAACGTCCACTACTACCTCTCCTAAAGACTCTAGAAATTAATTCCCTTGATCTACTCAATTCATGTTATCACTCAATTCGTGTTATCATGATTTCATTGCCTTAACTAGCAACCCTCCATATCCATGACTATTTTCGAATTTATCAAATTCATGACCTACTAAATGCTTGTTTATGTTAAGGCATTATTTCTTCGCCTCGCCCAAAGACTTGTCATATTCTCATTACCGATATACCCCTTGTACCTTCTCACCCCTACTTATTCTTAATTTTCAGGACAAAATTCTTCTAAGTTGGTAGGATGTAAAACCCCTAGATTTCTACTATTTTTATTTATAAATTTGGTACTGATTTAAATTTTTATAATTGTACGTCGTGTAGTCGTATTGTACGTCGCGCGTGAAATATCATTTTTTTTGTAATTGCTCGACGAGTGCGAATATGTGCGAGCGCACATATTTTTAGAAAAACATTTTCTATTTCAAAATAATAGATATAATAATTATTTTGCTATCATTTCTAAGTTTGTTATTTTTATTTCATTTCTAAAAGTTATTAATAATAAATAATATTTTTGTATAATACAAAAGAAAAATTATTTAAAAATTATTTGTGCATATTTTGTAATTATTTAATAGTTTATTTATAAACAAATAGTGTAATTTTGAAATTTATATTATAGCATATTTTTGAATATTTAAAAATGTTAATTTTTTAAACTAGTTATTTTTAAATTCGTTGAAAGATTTATTAAATAAATTTTATTTAAATTTTGAATAAGGATTTAGATATTTTGGATATTGTCTACAATTTAAATTTAATGGAGATTGAACCCAAATTTAATTTAAATAATTAATTTTGGTCCAATTCTTATCCAACTGGAAATTCCCACATCTTATAAAAGGCAGGTACTCATCCATAAACTTCTACCATTCATAAATTCCTCTACAAATATTTTCTACCACAATATGAGTGCATCGTGTCGGTGTCCAAATCCTTCGTGTGTCAGCCGTGACGGCCTCGGGTCCGACCCCGGGTGACTTTCCAATATCTTATTCCAATTTTATTTACATATCAATCTCGTTCCGTGTCCAACACAGGGACACATGCTCGTCAAATCCATCCTCCGCTTCCTCCTGGTCCCGACCCCAACACACGAAACTGCCACGATGGCAGAACCACCACCGCCATGGCCACCTTCTGATCCACTGTCACCACCGTCACCCTACCCTCTTGGCCGCCAACTCCACCCGCATCTCAGCCACCAACCGAATCCCGGCCTCGCCTAAGCCATAGCCTCCAGCCTGCACCCGCTGCCATCACCACCACCGTCTGAACAACCTACAGTCTCACTACCGACAGCCCCAGCCAAACCCCGTCCACCGTGTCCAACGCCACAACCAAACGACCTATTCCTGCTCTGCCACCACCATCCTTCGTCGAATCCCTCGACTCCGGCCATCCCGTCACCGTCCCCCAACACCACCACCGCCACCATGACCAACCAAAACCCCGGCCACCACGACCAACACCGTCATCACCACCGTCAACCACCAAAACCCTAGGAAAAAATTAAATTAAAACACAGACACGCAACCCACTCACCGTGGCCGTCGACCGGATCCGCCGCCGGCGTGCCCTAGCCGCCTGCCTCCAGCCGTGAGTGCCTCGTCGTCGAGAGTGCCTCCCTCCTCGAGACAACCCGCTGCGCGTTGCGCCGATCTCCCCGCGTTGCCTCCTCGCGGTTGGCCGCGCTTTGCCGCGCCCGTCCACCGGCGAGCCCCGTGCGACCATCAGCAGCGGCCGCAGTCTCCGCCGCCTGGACCACCTGAGCCCCCTTCAGTCCGCCTCCGCCGCCTTCTCCGGCAGCTCAGCCGCTGCCCCCTTCCTTCTCCTCTGCCGCCTTCCTTGGCCGCGACCACTGCCCCTTCATTCTCCTTCGTCGCCTTCCTTGGCCGCGACCATCGCTTCCTTCATCTCCGCCCTTTGAACCCCTTCTTCTTCCTCTCTCTCTCTCGATCACTTTCCCAATTCAATTTTCCCTCTCCCCCTCTCGAACTCTCTCCCCTCTTCTTCTCATCTCTCTCTCTAATGAAGAGCAGCAATAGCTGCATTAATTTTATACTTTGTTATGTTTTATTGTTTATGTTATTTACTAGTTGCTTTGTTAGGTTAATAAAGAGCAGCAGTAGCTGCATTGATTTTTATATTTTTGTTTTGTTTTATTGTTTATTTTATTTACTAATTGTTTTTGTTTTGCTTTGTAAGTAGATTTCTATTATTATTAATCCTATTATTATTAATCCTATTATTATTCTGTTTTATTAAATAAATAGATAAATAATATTTTCCAAAATTATTTTGACAAATTTAGTGTTAACCCTAAAAGAATTTTTCTAGTTTTTCCAAGTATTTATCTCAAATATTCCTGACTAATAAAAATACAGATATTTACCTAAAAAAATAAATAAAAATAGTATTTTGACAAACTTAGAATTTTTAGCCTAAAAATATTTTGGACTAATAAAATGTAGATTCCAAATTGTGATATATATAAATTATTTTTAATAGTTATAAATATTTTTCAATTTTTGAATAGTCAGTAAAGTATAGATTTTTTTTACAAAATATGTTTCTTAGCCTTAAATAAAATTTCTAAAAGTATTTTGTTTCGCTTAAATATTTTGATTTATAAGACATGGGTTTCAGCGCAGAATAGTATATTGACAGAACTTACAGTTTTGCCTTAAAACGACTTTTGATTTTTTGGGTATTTGTTTGAAAGCATATTTTTGATAATAAATAGTTTCAAATTAATATATTAGTATTCATCCAAAAACATATTTTACTAATAAAATATAGTTTTAAATTATCATATATATTTTCAAGTAGTTATGTAAAATATTTTACTAAGTAAAGGTATAGTTTTCAACCTAAAACGATTTTACTAACTACCTAAAAATAATAATTTTGGATGATAAAATATATTTCTTTTTCAAGGACTATAAGTATTTCTAAATCATATATTTTCTTATTTATCAAATTTCTTTTATTATCCTTCCGTCCGTGACTAAACCCATTACTCTCCTTCCCTCACCAAACTTGTACTTCATTATGACGACTCTAACTAACTTGACCCTTCTGGACCCAATGGAACTGGCCGTGCCACCATCAGAGGCCACCTTGCTTAGTTGTTACACCGAAGTTGCAGTTCGTGCCACCTTGATCATTGCAGTATACCGGGCGTCCTACCAGGCAAGACATCTTGCCATTTGCTATTTATTTATTTTAGCTCATATTTCATGCATTATTTATTATTTTCTTTATGTAAATAACTGTGATACATGGCATAACCTGTTAGAACTTACTGTTCAGTTATATTTCCTACTATGTATTATTTTTCTTACACATTAAACCTAGATTTAAGGGACCACCTTTGTGTGTTGCATTTATAGGCCTTGACACGTTTATACCACGTTGTTGTGAGTCACATATAGGACTCGGACATGCGTGATTGGCTGGCCACTAGTACGTATAAGCCGTGTGTTAGGAAATAACTTCTAATAGAGTTGCATGCTAGAAGACCTAGCAGTTATGAGTTGGCATTGGGCGGGGAGAACATGATTGGAAGTTGGCTACCACCCTATCTATCGTAGACTCGCTCGCTACTGAGGAACGATAGGTAGAATATATGTTATAGACTCGCTCGATACTGAGGAATAGTATATGGTGTTGTGACTGGCTACTGAGGTACTGTACTGTATTGGTATTTTTTTGACTTGGCCCGGTAGTCATACGACCATGAACTGTTCTTAAAACTGTATTTACTTAGATTGGTTAGGCACCCTTATCCGTTAGGTACGAGTACTTTGGTTTGGGTACTTGTATCTAACCGTGGCTTGGAACAATAACTTGTCGCGAATTAGTTCGTCACACCTTGTCCTTGTTTGGTTGTAGGTGTGACTTACTACTTCGATGAGAAGGTATTAAACCTTGTTGGGGTCCGGATACCATATTGGATTCATATCATGGAAAGATACATTGCCGTGAATTAGTTTACCATCTCCTGTCCTTGTTTGGTTGGGGGGGATGGTAAGCTAGTTCAATAGGTGTGTATTGGACCATGTTATAATTCAATTGACTTATTTAATTGAGCAATATTTATTCAGTTTATATGGCATGATATTATGTGTCTTGTTACGTTCCTCTGAGGACCTGGTTATCTCGTCAGGTCTGTGCTATTGTCTTTCGTAGGTGCTCTAGTTCTAGCCGTGACCATCTCTATTTTTTTCGAGGGTGATTGCACTTTGATCGTCTTCGCTCCGCTCGCAAAAATTATTCTTTGTATATCATGTATTTTTTTTCATAGTTGGTAGTGGATTTGTCTCCGCCCAACTACATGTACCAATGATAATTCATAGTTGATTATATGATAATCTTTTATTTATTTATTTTGGTGTGGATGAGATTAGTTATGGTTCTACTGCATTTTGCAGCTTATGTATTTATACGAGGTTTTCCTATATTGGAGTGTACTTTGTATGTATACAGCTGGCATGTCTATGTTCCTAGTCTTACGTATTTTGGGACTGGGGCATTACAGATTTATGGAGGGCCTGAGCGAGACAGCGAAGGCTAGGAGATTCAGGAAGGGCTTGATTAAGAAAGTTAAGTCCTTGACCAAGAGCAACAGAAATGCTACTTTCGAGAAGATTTTGACGGGAGCTATAGCAGCAGAGGACGACCTCGAACTGAAACTGAAAAGAGGTCATGATTCATATGGAGCCAGCGGTAGTGGAGGCCAGGCCAAGAGGCTCCATTATCAGCAGCAGCATCAGCAAAAGCCGTTCCAGCATCAGCAATTTCAGAATCAGGGTCGTACACCTTTTCAGCAGAAGCAGGCACCTAGACAGCAGCAAGTCAGCATTTGTACTTTCTGTAAGAAGCCAGGACATGTGTGGAACGAGTGTAGGAAGAGGCTAGGAAAGTGTCTCCTTTGTAGTTCAGCGGAGCACCAGCTGAGGGACTGTCCCATATCTTCGGGACATACAGCTCAGGGAGCAGGAGCCAAGGCTCCGGTAGGACAACAGAAGAGACCATTGTCGACCCAGCAGCAGAAGTTTATCCAGCACCAGCAGCAGACCAGAGGAGGTCAGCATGGGTGAGCCTTCGCCATGTCAGCCGAGGATGCAGAGGCAGTAGAAGATCTGATTGCAGGTTCTGTTCTTCACGACTCCTTTCCTGTATTCGCTTTGTTTGATTCGGGGGCTTCCCATAGTTTTGTGTCTGTATCTTTTGCTGTTAGACACCAACTTTCTTCTGAACCATTGTCTAGGACTTGTAAGATCACAAGTGGGTGATATCATCCTCGTCCATGATGTTTACAAGGATCGGAGAGTAGTTTTGGGAGGCCGAGAACTGGATGTGAGTCACCTCGTAATGCCATTATCGAACTACGATATTGTACTAGGTATGGATTGGTTGAGTCGGCACCATGCCAATATAGATTTTCACGATGGTAGAGTTCTCTTCAGAGTGCCAGAAGAGCCAGAGTTCGAGTTCATGAGACAAAAGACAGACTAGAGTAGCGGAGTCTTCTACGGA
Source organism: Iris pallida (assembly GCA_029216955.1). Classification (NCBI taxonomy): domain Eukaryota; kingdom Viridiplantae; phylum Streptophyta; class Magnoliopsida; order Asparagales; family Iridaceae; genus Iris; species Iris pallida. Next base: position 4,363,659 of record JANAVB010006391.1, on the reverse strand, counting down.
GCTTCAGTAGAGGAGCAGAGCGTGCCACATCCATTGATAGCTGAGTTCATGGATGTATTCCCAGAGGAGTTGCCAGGGTTACCTCCGGACAGAGATATGGAGTTCTCTATAGATTTGGTGTCCGGTACAGAGCCGATATCTCAGCACGTCTATGGAGTGAACAACAATGAGCTAGTGGAGTTGAAGAAGCAGGTGGATGAGTTGCAGGACAAAGGCTTCATCTGATCGAGTTCTTCACCATGGGGTGCACCAGTACTCTTTGTGCCGAAGAAGGATGGTTCGGTACGGATGTGTATCAACTACAAGGCTCTCAACAGCCTCACGATCAAGAACAAGTACCCACTGCCGAGGATCATTGATATGTTCGATCAGTTGAGCGGAGCGAAGGTATTCTCCAAAATTGATCTGAGGTCAGGTTACCATCAAGTGAAGGTGAAGAAGGAGGACATTCTGAAGACAACATTCAGGACATGGTATGGCCAGTTTGAGTTCATGGTGATGCCGTTTGGGATAACTAACACCCCGACGGTATTTATGAACTTAATGAACAAGGTGTTCCATCAGTACCTGGACAAGTTCGTGGTGGTGTTCATCAACGACATCTTGGTATATTTGAAGACCCCAGAGGAGCACGGGGAGCATTTGAGAGTGGTTCTGGAGGCTCTCAGGAAGGAGCAGCTTTACGACAAGCTTTCGGAGTGTGAGTTCTTTTGGACCAAGTTAATTTTTTGGGTTATATTGTGACCGGGGATGGGATCTCAGTAGACCCGAAGAAGATCGGAGCAGTTGAGGTGTGGACAGCACCGAGTTCAGTTGCGGAGATCAGGAGCTTTCTGGGATTGGCAGGCTACTACAGGAGGTTCGTTCAGGATTTCTCCCAGATTGCAGAGCCATTGACTAGGCTGACTCGGAAGGACGCAGAGTTTATCTGGTCAGAGGAATGTCAGATTGCTTTCGATGAGTTGAAGAAGCGACTGACGAAAGCCCTAATTTTAACATTGCCATCATGATCAAGCGGGTTCACTATCTACAGTGTCGCCTCAGGGAAGGGTCTGGGTTGTGTCTTGTAGCAGCATGGGAAGGTGATTGCCTATGCATCCAGGCGATTATGTTCGCATGAGAAGAACTACCCTACCCATGATTTGGAGTTGGCGGCAGTTATCTTTGCTCTTAAGTTATGAAAGCACTATCTATACGGAAGTGGAGATCTTCACAGACCACAAAAGCTTGAAGTATGTGTTTACACAGAAAGAGCTCAACATGAGGCAGCACAGATGGTTGGAGTTGATGAAGGACTTCGACATTTCTTTGCAGTATCACCCAGGAAAGGCCAACGTAGTTGTCGATGCCTTGAGTAGGTATCCGGTAGCTATGTGTTTGACGATAGATCGTCACTTGTTAGCAGATTTAGAGAGCCTGGGGATCGAGTTGATTGTGCCAGGAGTTTAAATTCAGATGTGGGGCCTTCAGATTCAGTCGGACCTGATAGAGAGGATCAAGTCGACTTAGTTCGAGGATGTTACTCTGCGGTGTATTCAAGAGTAGGTTCGAGCAGGATTGGTGGATGATGAGTTTATTCTTGCAGAGGACGGCACATTAAGGTACGGTTCCAGACTGTGTGTGCCTGTCGGAGAGCTTTAGGAGCAGGTTATTCAGGAGGCCCATCACTCTCAGTACTCTATGCATCTAGGTGCCAACAAGATGTATAGGGATCTGAAGGAGCATGTATCGTGGTATGGGATGAAGCGAGAGGTAGCTCACTTCGTAGCCATGTGTTTAGTCTGTCAGCAGGTTAAGGCAGAGAGGCCGAGGCCAGGAGGACTATTACAGCCATTGCCTATTCCGGAGTGGAAGTGGGAGCACATCACGATGGACTTTATTTCTGGATTACCGCGTACACTAGGAGAAAAAGATGCAATTTGGGTCATCGTAGACATGTTGACCAAATTAGCCTACTTTTTATCATTTAAGGTGGGTACGTCTACTGAGAGGCTAGCAGAGATGTATATGCGATAGATTGTCAGGATACACGAAGTTTTATTGAGCATTATCTCAGATCGGGATAGTCACTTTACTTTCTATTTCTGGCGGAGTCTGCAGACTAGTTTGGGCACTCAGCTCAAGTTCAGTACTGCATACCACCCTCAAACGGACGAACAGTCAGAGAAGACTATTCAGACGCTCGAAGACATGCTGCGAACTTGTGTCTTAGATTTTGGAGGCTCCTGGGAGGATTATTTACATTTAGTAGAGTTTGCATACAACAACAGTTTCCAAGCCAGCATTGGGATGTCACCATTTGAGGCACTGTACGGGCGTAGATGTCGTACACCCTTGTCTTAGGACGATGTTGGAGAGCGAGCTTTATTGGGACCTGAGATGGTTGTTGACGAAGCCGAGAAGGTGAAGCTCATCAGAGATCGACTTCGCATGGCGCAGGACAGACAGCGGCATTGGGCCGATAGCCACCAAAGACCTTTGCAGTTTGAGGTACAACTTAGAATTAGGATTAGGATTTTGTTCTTTTATGATTTTTTTTTGATCATGTGATTGTTATAGTTAAGCTTGAGACTATGTTTGTACTAGGTTAGAGATCTGGGGTTCCTGAGGATATCTCCGACGTATGGTATTATTTGCTTTGGTGGAGGTGGAAAGCTTAGTCCGCGTTTCATCGGACCTTTCGTCATCAGCGGAAGAGTCGGTGACGTGTCTTACAGACTAGACTTGCCCTCTGCATTAGAGGGAGTCCACAATGTATTTTACGTGTCACAGTTAAGATGGTATATGGCAAATCCCATCCATGTACTGGACCATTCCGAGATCGAGGTGGGCCCTACTCTTTGTTGTCCAGAACAGCCTGTGGAGATTCTGGATCGATGGGAAAAGGTGCTGAGGAACCAGACAAAACCCTTGGTTTGCGTAGCTTGGAGGCACCACTCTACAGGTGAGTCTACTTGGGAGAGGAAGGATGAGATGCGCGAGAAATACCCTTATCTTTTTTCGTCGTGAGGTATGACTTTCAATCCTTCACATCTATTCAGTTTTGTCTTTAATTTCGAGGACAAAATTCTTTTAAGGAGGGTAGATTTGTCACACCCATTTTTCTAATTAAGAGTATTTTGATAATTGTAAATTTCTTTGATTATTTTAATATATTATATTATTGGTGTTGTGATTTTTGGCCTGTGATAGGATAGCCTTGGTGCAACCTAGCCTAGTGTCTCACCATGACTTAGTGACTAATTAGCATGGTTAGTTAGTATTAATAAATCCTATTCTAGTTAGTTCAGGTTAGAAGCTAGTTAGCATGTTTGATTAGAGGCTAGTTAGAACCCTTTTGAATTAATGATTCATTTTTAATCATAGGAAGAAGCCCAAGCCCAATTGTTAGGAAACCCTAGCCCACCAAAGTTGTGGCCGGCCATAATAGGTTTCCCACAGCCTATTTAATGTCTTATATTGAGAAATTCTTCTCTCTTTTTCATTTCGTTCTTCTCTTGGCAAAACCCTAAGTAAGTATTCCTCCTAACTTCTTCATTTCTTCTCCTTTTAAACCCTAGTCTTTTGCATTAGGTTCTGATCTTTGTATATAAATTATTGATGGTGAGAAAATTCAGAATTGAAGTGCATCAGAGTTCTGGAGCTGCAAGGAGGATCTTCACATTTGGAGCTTTCTATAGGAAATTCATCTCAATAGGTAATCTCTCCAAAACCCTTTAATTTCATGAATTTTTTCCGTAGATGCATCCACCTAGGTGTCCGCTAGCTGTAGGATGAGTTTCGTAGAAATTGATAGTGGTTTGGTGTCCATGTCGGACACGTATCAGCGCCTTTGTGTTTGTGCCCGATAAAATGCCCCAAAGGGATTTTTATTCGAAAATTTGAAATCTAGTTGAAAGGATTTGTAGATCTATACATGGCTTATGGTTTTGTGTCATACTGGGGGAAAATTTGTGCTGTGTCTGTGTCCAAATTGGGCACGAACCCGCTCGCACGCGAGCCGTGCGCGTGTCCTGCTACTCGTGTACTGTAGCGGACACGGTAGGACACGTCGTGACCCCAAAATTGGTGGACACATAGTGCACATCACTGACACGGGGCTGATCAAGTTTTGTGAGATTTCATCGAGCGGATCTCGAGAAATCTCACGCGCACTGATTTCTCGAGATCAGTGCGCGTGAGATTCAACCGCACTGTACGCACGCGAGAAATCGTGTCTGATACGCATTTGAATCTCTCGACACGACATGTGTAGGTACTGTGCAGGATGACACATCACTAGCCCTAGACCCCCTCTAGGACTATGCACGAGCTTGACTCGTCTCGAGCTCTGTGTCCTGTCTACGAGACACGAACAAGCCTGCACGATACGGTCTGTGCAGACTATGTCTATACATGTTTTTTTTTGTATTTTTGATGGTTTGGACACTTCATTTCCTACTGTATGGACACGATACACCCTATGGGACACACACACATGTACACGACATGTCCTTGACTCTTAATTTAGTTTTAATTAGGTTTTCAAAATGATTTTGATTTTTATCGAGCCCTTCGGCTGATACACTGTTTGAATGGGTAATTATAGGAATTAAACAGATTTTGATTGTTTAAAATGTAATTACATATTAGATTATATGTTGTAGAATGTGCAAAAATACTTGGGATTTAAATGAGTTAGCTGTTTTGACTTTGGTTCACTATCGATGTTTATGAACTATGATACACTAACTGTTTAACACTGTTTTGAATTTCCCTAAAATTATTCACTGATTAATTTGCTAATTATGATTAATTGTTGATGACTAACATGTATGCATACCTAGATTGATGTTATATAGCTGGGTTTCACATTGAATTAGGACTGAGATCAAAATCTGAGTTTTTGAATGGACTGGATATTCAAAACTTGACTGATACATGAAGTTTAGGTTTATTTCTTCACATATTATAATTTCTGAGTCATGAACAGTGATTTCCTGAGATTGATGTCCATATATGCAGTACCATGCTGAATTTTGTAGTTTAGAATTACATTCCTTGTTCATTTCTATAAGGAAGTGGTTGTATTGGCTAATAAAGGAGTTAAGTTGTATTTACATTGTAAGGGTATATACACGAATTCATTTATGAATATAGGTTTACATATTGTACTGTTTTGACACCTATAGATACAATGTAATGCCTGACACATGATGTTTACTGGGTTTAGGCCATTTCACATATTGACTGAGCATGAGACTAGTTACCTTGTTCAATACTTGAGATGAGGTTGCTATATATGTTGTTTATTGTGTAGATGAAGACCTTACTTAAACAGGGCCTGTTTCATAGGCTTGTACTATTGTATCCTTGAGTTCTAAGGAGACATACAACACAGTTTGGAGAATATAAATGAGTCATGTATGTTGTATATATATGTTATATATATTTTGATACTATATGTGATATGTGAATAGGTCTGTGATAGGCCATAGGCTTATATGTGATAGTGTGATAGCCTATAAGGTTCTATAGGATAGTATAGCCTAGTATGACATTCCTATATGCTATTGACATTACGCACATTCAAAACCATTGTTATGTTGGCATATATGATTATTATTGCCAAGCTCACATTACATTATATGTATATATATCCACTTGTGTGTGTGATTGCTTGGTTTGACATTGTACTTGTGTTTGTGTGCTAGTATAGGCTTGGTTAGGCCTAGTGAGACTTGTTGGACTAGGATTTGGCTTAGTTAACCTAGCTTGACTTTATAAGTTGACCAGAGTTGACCAAGAGTTGACTTTAGTCAAGAATGACCTAGAAATCATGTAGAATGCATCATAACGTTCAATATTATCTTTCTGGGCATGTTGTGACCTGCGTTGCTCTAAATAGGACTCAGATACTCCAACTCAGACTCATATTCTCATCAGACAACTAGGATATCAGGCGAGTATATTCTCTGACCATTTCATACTTGTTAGGAATTATATTCTTGTCATAGTTTAATTTACTTGATGCTGACACGACATTATCATGAATTAGTACTATATGGATCTTTACATGAGATGTTATCCCCCTCGGGTGCATCGAATACATCGTGTCATGTGCTTTTCATGAACATTATTTATTTTCCGGACTCTTATTATTTATGTATACTCATGTGCTCTCATGTACTCTCATGATCTCATGAGCTTCATGTATAAACTATCATGTACAATAACATAACCTGTCTAGATCCTTATGTATTGATTGGGGCATGGGAGAGTAGAAATAGTCATGTGAAAAATTCCAAAGTAGTGTAATCATGTACAAACTCTTTAATGTAATCATGTGCAAATCAAGCCGTTCATATGTCTACCTTGTACTCTAAATCACATAGTCACTTTCTATTATCATATATAGATAGATTTGTTTATCAGTTTCTCTCTTCTTTTCATGCTTATTTCTTACAGCATTTCATGTATCTTAGCCTATCACATGCTTTATATTTTCTGTCAAGATATGAACTGTGTGAGATGTATTGTGCTCGTTCCCGTCCTGATTGGACTGTTGAAAATATTACAGGTGATGAGGAGGAGTTCTGTCCTACATATTATGGCACAGGCTTAGATGACACAGGTAACTTGGACCCTCAGGAATATCCTACAGTTGCTGAAGACTTGCCTATTGTCTAGATTAGATCTCTAGACTAGTTTCCCATTAGTTGTCTTATTCATGTACTTTCAGTTTTTGGATATTGATAGATGTTTGTATATTCAGATATTACTCTCATTTGTAGCTGGTGGAAGATTATTTCTTTATCTTATCTTTACATCTATTCTCTTTATTCCACCTTAGATGCTGTGATTGAGTTGTACCTTTATATTGTTCTCCTTTTGGAGTGAATATTATTGTACAAGTATGGTTATTGCTAGATGTTGTGACCTAGGACAGCGTTGTAATGCCGACACTGCGGCATAGGCTGGACGTACCCACTTCTCGTGCCCTTATACTGGGTGCGGGTCGTGACAAAACTAGACTATCAGTGCAATATGCATTTGAAATATCTACCAGTATATGTGGCCGGCTGGGGTGAACTGAATGAACAATGGTGGTATGGATTAGAATCCCACGTGCATGATGTGAGACATAAGCTGTTAAACAATGCCTAGTTATCGTTTAGGTTTGGTCACATATCTGTAGTATTTCCCCTTCCCAATGTACAAGTATAGAACGATAACATGATGAATAATGAATAATGGAACTATGAACAATGAAACTATGAACAATCGTGTGTACAACGTGTCCTATATGAGAACATAAAGCAAGACAGAAATACAAAGTAAAGAGTTCAAGTCTGTGTACTTACCTTGCTCTGGGAGATCGAGAGTAGGGAGATCGTAATCTCTCAGTCCACCTATTTTAGATACACACTACAACAAAAAGGCCTATTAATAACGCTCGACAAGATGTATTGATGACGCCTGATACCTAAGCGTTATCAAAGTTCGAAATACCTTTTTTCTATGACGGTTTGGGCTAATTCTGGACTTTTTATAACGGTTATAAAACAAAACGTCATTAATATTTTAGAGCGGTGGCAAACTTGCAATATTTTTTAAGTTCAATTTTTTGGCAAAATCCTTCTACACCCCGTGCGCGCTTCAACAAAATTTTTTCTCTCCCACAATTCTGGTCGGTCTTCTCCTCCTCCTCCTTTCTCCTCCCTCCTCTCCCCCAACTCTGAAATCCTAAGGATAGATTCAAAACCATAACTCTAGTTCAGCAACACCCTCCTCTTCTTCTCCTTCCTTTCCCCAACTCCAAAACCCTAACCCTAGAGCCCGTTCTCTTCAAAATTAGGGCTAGGGTTTTTAATTTTTTCTTCCTCCCGACAAAAAATAGGGAGCGGGTTCGTGACATTCCTCTCTGGCGTGGTATCGCACGTGATGCTGGGCTACACGGTGGTGGTGGCGATCTACAATATCGGGCAGGCGAAAGGGTTCTACTCGGCGGGATCCTGTACTTCCCGGACTCGTCCGCGCTCGTCCGCCTCGACCTAAAGCACAACAACCTCTCCGGCCAGATCCCGGCCCAGCCGGCCACGCTGTGCTACCTCTCCCTCTCGTCGAACCTCCGGACCGACCGCGTCGACTGGGTCCTGCCCAGGCTGACGGGGCTCAACTACCTCGACCTGAGCGCGAACCGGCTCTCCGGGCCCATGCCGGCCTGCGTGTTCGACTTCCTGCTCGAGTCGCTCCAGCTGCAGAGGAACGCCCTGTCCGGGCCCGTGGTGCCGGACATGGATGAGTCTTTGTTAATGCAGCTGCAGGGGGGCATCTTTGGTTTTTACAGTTGATCTGCACAAATGTTAACCCTTCATATTTACCGATACCTATTTTATTTAGTGTGAATAACTCATTGCATACAGTAATTAAATTCTTAAAACCTGACATTCCCTTCTTTGCAGAACTTGAAAATTTTATTTGAATATATGGGAGAAGATGAGTTTCAGATGGAATTTGCATAGTTTGGAATATATTCAATATGACTTTAGCTCTTTGTGTATTTTTTTTGGTCAGGGTGATGAGCTACAGGTGAAAGTAAACAAACTTTCATCCACAAAGACATAACTCCCGTATGATTATTACTTCTTGGACTATTGTAAGCCCGCCAAGATTGAGAACAGTGCTGAGAATTTGGAAGAGGTTCTTCGTGGTGATCGGATTGAGAACTCTCTCTATACAGTTAGTTTCTTGCATCTTGACTCTTATCAAATATATGCTACTTCATGTAGTACAACTGGATTATGAGCTTTAATTATTTAACATGCATTTTATCTTACAAATGTTTGATTTATGTCTCAGTTTAAGATGAACACGGACGAGTCATGTAAGCCCACTTCCCAAATTTTTAATTTTTTAATTTTATTTGTTTATGATTAATTTTTTGGTCATTATGAGTCATGCCAAAGCTTGTAGGTGGGCTATGACCATATTAAGGTCATATGATCTCTATATAGCTTATATATGCATCATTTAGCTAATTTATATTTTTCTACAATTTTTGGATATTTGTAGGTATTTAATATTTAAGGTTTTATTATTTTTAAGGAATTTCAGGATTTATTGTAAGGTCATACGGGGGTATTATGGGACCAAATATTTTTATTTGGGCTCTAAATGACTAAAAAAAATTTCTAGAATATTTTAGAATTTTTTTGGATTTTTTAGAATTTTTGGGAATTTTTATGTAATTAAAACCTATAGAAATAATATTTTATAGGCTTTGGGAATTTACTGTGAGGTCACATGAAGATATTTTGTGTTAAAAATATTTTATTTAGATTCTAGACACTTAGAAATATTTTCTAGAATTTTCTAGAATTTTTCTAGATTTTTCTGCAATTTATTTTAATTTATTTGGACTTAAAATGATTTTTAAATAATTTTTTGAATTAAATAATTAATTACCCAGGGGGGCCCACCTGTCGGCGCCCAGGCTGAACCGCCTCTATCTCTCCTATATATATACTATTATATTCGAAACCCTAATAAAATTTCGGCTGCCTTTTTGAGAGAGAGTTCTAGTAGAGATCTTGACTTCCCGAAGCGATTTCCGCCAACTCCGACGTGCTTTTCGCGCATTGTTTTTTTTGTTGGATTCGTATCGAGGTAAGCTTTTTGAATATGTAATTTATTTTCGTATATATTATTCCTAAATTTCTAGAAAATTCGTAGAGTGTCGGTTGTCCGAAACTTGACACGTTTCGGTGTTTTCGAGATTCCGGGAGAACCAGAAATCAAAATCACAAACCGTTTGAAGTTTCGGAAAGCTAACACAGACTCTATGATATATATTTTTCTCAGAAATTATTTCATTCATCTAGTATTTTGATTGATTCTGTTGATCTCAGATTTGATCGGTTGATCCCCATTTTGGTTACGATTAGCCATAACGATGATATCTTTTGACCAAAGCATAATTTTGTTGCATGATTGATTCTAGCGCACTCATGGCGCTGAAATCTAACAAGGCACACTTTCAAAATCTAGAATTTACAATGTTTGACTAAAAAGTTAATGGTACGTCTCGATTTACGTGCCATAGTTTCCAAAATTGAGAAATACGACTTTTGATGGCCAAACCTGCATGGTTAGATTATATTCAGATTATTATCAGGTTAAATTAGGTTTTTAAGTGAATTATTCTAGAATTAATTATTATTAGATTAGTAACCCAACTAGCCACTATTCCATGAATTTAGAACTAGAACATTAGAATTGATTTATGGTTTTCGTGCACGATTTATGATACGATATATGTTATAGGTTGACAGCCTCTAGATCGGCATTCCCCTCATTATCTACTTGTGACAAAGGTTTGTGCAAGGATTCAGGCAAGTACAGTATTGCATTTATGTTTTAGTTCATTATAATGTTTACTCTATAGATTTCTTGTTTGATATCTCGTTGAGTCATTGCTTGATATTCCATTGAGACACGATTGTGACACTATAGTTATCGTATCCTTCTTAGTGTATCATTGACCATTATTGATTATTAGAGAGTCGGAAGGGTAAATACTCGGTAAATACGTGAACAAACCCAATTACCGTTACCGAATGATGGCTAAGTCATACACACCCGTGTTTGAGTTAGTCGTACCAATTATTGAATGATAGCCATCTATGATGTGCCGTATTAGCCCAGCCGTTCACGTATTAAAAGGTATTTCACACACACATAGTTGTTTCCATTGTTCCTTTATCTAGTTTCAGTCCTGCTAGATCATATCTTACTAGTTTATATCTTGCTAGTTCATATCCTGCTAGTTCATATCTTACTAGTTCTCTATATGCTCTTTGCCATTATTGTTTCTCAGTGTTCTAACTTATTTTGGACTAACAATATTAATTGCAATATGGTTGTACTCTGCTCCTTTCCTGACTGGATCATTGTTATAGGTGAGGTTGACGTGCCTACTTTTGCGCTATGGACCATACGAGGGGGAGATAGAGACTCGAAGGCTAAACCATAGAAGACTAGTTAGTTGTGTGGTAGTTTTCTGTAAATGTAAAAGCTTACATTCTTCTTCAAATGTAAAACTTCTATATTTTGTAAAGTTGATTTAGTTGTTGTGAATGAGCAGTTAGTATTTATGAGCACTTTATTTATTGCGGACTAGACAACATACTACCGCCGATACCGCGGCATAGGCTGGGCTTGGACACGTACTCGTATCCAGAAAAGTGGGTGCGGATCGTGACAAGTTTTTATGGTGGCCTATGCAGGTCTATTTTTGCAAAAGATTACGAACTTGTGGTAGTACTTAAGTTAGTCGTACTACTGCAAGCCTGCAACTAGGATGCTCATTCACAATTAGGTTTGATTTAATTTTAGGAGAATGAATAGGACTAGGAGTCCCTTATTCAATTTCAGCCTTGGATAGTTAAGATAGTTAAATAGGCCATATGATTTAGCTAATGATTTATTGAAGTATAGGCATGGATAAATCGAAGAATTTTTCTAAGAGAATATGTTATTTTGTTTTGACATGTTGGTAGGATCCAAGGTGGGTAGAATTTACGTTTGGTAAGTTAGGACTTCATAGAATTCAATTCCTAATTTTGATCTTTTTTGTGCCATTTTATCTTCTGCCTTCTCTAAACCTCGTTTTATTTTCAAAACTATTTTGCGATCGTTTTGTTTTCAAAACTGACACTTTTATTCAAGGATATATACTTATATTTTTTTATCATGATCGACTTGTTTAAATTTATGGAAGCTTCTTGAAATTCTTATGGATATAGTTGAAATAATTTTCGATGACTTACAATGGTAAGATAGATGCGTACTGTCCCCATTTATTTAAATTATGGAGACTGCAGGTTCACTGCAGTCAGCAGCGCATTGGCGTGGCATGACCCCTAAGTTGAAATAATTTTGGTCTCCTGTAGAAGACTGCTTTATCATATTTAAACATTGACATAAACATATACATTTGTATATATTCTAATATCTGTCTAATGCTTAACAATTCTTTGGTGCATCCAGTAGGATCCTGGATAATCTTCCTGTGGCTGTCCCTAGACAAAGAAGGGATGGAAGCTAATTGCCTAGTTATGAACACGGTTTCCGTGTTGGGTACAAAGATGTGCTAGCTGGTGTAAGTTTGTATATGTTGCTTTCTAATGTTCTGTGGTAACTTACTTGAGGTGAACTTGATATTTTGTGTCAATATTCTTTTTTTACTAGAATAAAGAAGATAAATATTACATCAATAACCACCTAAGCTTCAAGGTCATGTATCATAGCGACCCCAAGACTGATGATTCTCGCATAGTTGGCTTTGAGGTCATTCCAAGCAGGTGCATTTATTTACCTTCCCTTAACTTCACATATGTCAATTGTTCTTACAGAAGGTGATAATTGAGACTTATGTTTTCCAACTAATGCCAGTACATCTGAAATGCAAAGAAAGTGCAGGGTCAAGGATGTTATAGTGAATGTAGATTGCAAATTACTTCATGAGTATGGTGTTTCAGGTAGTTTAGAATACGAACAATATTTTTTCTTCTAGTAACGCATGATGCTGCTGGTCACCTTATATGGTTCAATCCTTAAATAATATTCATGTTGTATTGTGTACAAGTAATATAAGTTGTTTTGTCGCTCATTTTTGTTCCCGTGAAAACATGCATTATGCTTGCACCGATATGGGAAAATGGAAGACCCTACTCTATATTGTTTCGTCTACGCACCAGTATCTATGTCCATATTCATGCAATATAGGTGACTACTTATGTACCTATTTGAATATATTTGTTTACAATAACCTAATGTCCTTATCCGTGTTCAGACTCGCATATTCCATAGATTTTGGTTGTGACTCTTCTTTCAGATTCATTCTGACTCAAAGTCATTTTCGTTTCATCTCTATTATTAGTGTTAGTCTCAACACAAATTGCTAAGTTGGTTCAACTCGAGTCTATCAAATGCACAATAAATATGACTGTCATTTGATCGAGAGTTTCATAATCCTCTGATTGATTTAAATTCTAGTCGAGCTTCAAGAACCTTGGATTTTTTTCTCTTCAGGAATGGACGTGAACTGTGGCACCTACGTCCGGTGGATGTCAGCTTCGCGAAGGATGATCGGACCATCAGGGCGATCTTGTGGGCTGGGTATCCTGGAGAGGCGGGCGGATTGGCAATTCCCCAGGTTCTATTTGGACAGCACAATCCAGGTGAGATTTTCTCCTTTGTTTCTACAAATTTGTCGTTATCAATCAACATCCATAAGGCCACGATACGGACTCAGGATACGAACACGGATACAGATAAGTTAAACTTACAATAGATTTTACCCAAATAAATAAAGTATATTGAACTTTGTTTTTATCATTTTCAGGATTTTGCTACATGTTCTGTGGACAGTTTTGATGTGGCCAAGTTTTGATGTGGACAATTTTGGTAGTTGTAAATATATATGTATTTGGATATTCAATGTAATAAAGATGTTGATATGTACTCTATTTTGAGAAATGTAATAAAGATGGTGATATATAATGTTAAGTTTTTGGAATGTAATATATACTGTGCAGTATAGATCATTATAAATATGCTAATTTGAATAGTATAAAGTGTTATAAATGTGCTGCATTAAGCCTATACATATTATCTATTCATAACGTTTTAAAATTGTTCTGAATTGTGCACTATATATTAACTATTCATAACGCTTTTATAGAAACTATTTATGACGGTTTTTTATAACGCTTTTAAAAAATATTTATAACACCCGTTTTCATAACGGTTGCTTTGAAATAAAGCGTCATGGTTTGTCATTAATGACGCTTTTTAGCCGTCATTAAAAGGGTTTTTTGTTGTAGTTACAAGTTGGTTAGGTTCTAGAAATGAAGACATTAGTCTAGTTTTTATAACTTACTAAAATAATCTAGCTAATTATCAACTTCTCATTTACCCCTAAGGTAGAAACTAAATATTAAGATAAAGTAGTTTCTAATGATAATATTTGATAATCAAATATAGGTAGATTTTTAGGAAATCATTTTAATAGATTTTATAGCAAAATAATTATAGAGGCTGGTAATATCATATATATGTAATAGCAGTATGACCTAGCCATCAAATACTACTAATCATCAATCTAAAACTTTAGGTGGTAGTATTAGAACTTAACATTCTGACTTCTTCCCAAAATTTAATGTTAAGTCCAGCTCTATCAATTGTTCAAAAATCACAAAGTCCTGTAACCAAACCTGGCCAGAACCCAACATTCAAATGGACCATTCAAAATCAAATCTCTCCGCCAACCATGCAAGCTCAGATTGCTCTACTCAACAGCACTAAAACAAGCCCAGACCCATCAAGTACTGCTCTCCCATATATATAAATCCCGGCTCAACAACTAAGCTGAGTTCAAGCAGAACCCAACCCACTGTTGTAGCAAATTAGAGGAAAAATATTCAAACTGAAAGCTCAATCAAATGTTCAAAAATAACGGTCCAAAATCAAATGTTCAAAAAAGCAAAATTTTTGAATAATACTCAAAACCAACTGTCCTGCCAAGTGCACACACATAAACTCCACGCAGTTACAGAGCCTTCCCAGCAACACCAGTTCCATAATATTTAAACAAGGTTTAGGAGGACAATTGAAGAAGACAAAATTTTGAGAATATTCAAATAAATTCCAATCGAAAGCAGAACCCAGGAGATCAGAAGTTTAAATAATCAATCAAATCCACATTTGAAATCAAAGTCCAAATTATAACAATTAAATCAATGTTTTAGAAAATGGTTGAAATCAAAAGTGTAAATGAGCCCACAGATCCCAAGCCTTGAGCACGGACTTCTCCAGTCTGCTTCTACTCTATCATCCACGAATACGCACACAATGGCTAGATACACAAAGCACCTGGACATTGCACACGACACCACCCGGACACACCATACGCTCGTACAACACAATTGAACACAAATCGGACTCCCCGAATACAAACACACACCAGTCCATTCGTCAAACAAAATACAAGACAGACAGAATATTCGCAACGTTAGAAAGAGTAGGACGTTACCTGAGAGAAAGAGAAATAATCTGGAAGAACACCGGTCTAGGAAGTCGGACATGATCACTCTGAGTTCATATGTCGTCTAAGAGTCTGCACAGGCATTTCATCAAACAGTTGATGAATCAACAGTGTTAAAGAAATGAGTGATGATTGTAGGCTAAAATTCACAGATCTATAATGTAAGACCAGATCGAATGCTTACCAGGGAATAGGAAATTGTTGTGTTCTTGATTCGAACAGTGCCCCCTCCAATTCGATCAGATCTGGCAGTATATCGTTACTACAATTTCAACTGCCACCACAAAAAAGGAATTCGATTCAGAATAACAGTCACGGAGTAAATTTGAGGAGGATCAAACGAAATTACAAGAGAAGAACGTTGAGGCGGATGAAAGAACACTACCGAAAAATGATCGTCGTTGCTCGTCATGGTGGAACGGATCTCACTGTTGAAGCACTCCGTGCCTACTTGCCGTCGATCGTCGAAAAAGAGACTCACAGTGGCAAATCTCGAGAGGAATGATGAAATCTAGCCGCTGGAGTCGCGTGCACCGCCGAGGAGATCATCGTGAAGAACTTCGACTCCGGAGAGATGATCCGCCGCCTAACTGTGGTGGAGTGGCCGCCTGGTCGTCGTGGTTGAGGAGGGGAGCATCGCCATGGCTAAAGAATTAGGGTTAGGGTTAGGCTCGGGACAATTTGGGAAGAAAGGGTTAGGGATATGGGAAAGAAAGAAGGAGAGAAGGGAAAAAGAAGCTTGAGCAGAGACTTGAGCTCTGTGCTCCTAGAAAATTTAGCAGAGGAAAATGAGCCGAGGTGAGAGAAAACCCAGTTTAAATAGAGTGATTGAGTAGAGTTAGGAATTTTACAAAAACTTACCAACAATTGGTTTTATTGCAAACTGATAGCAAAAGTTAGTTAGAAAGGTTGTTAGGTTTGTTAGAAGAAGGAAAGTTTGTTACAATTTGTTAGAATCTTGTAGAGCACTCCAAGTATAGAGCCTTCTCCTCAATTCCTGAATAATTATATAAACAATATTTTATTCATAAAATTATAAAAAAACTATTATAAATAAAAAATTACTATTCTACTAAATAACCCAAAATATTATTTCTAAAATTTTAAAATACCAAAAAAATACCAAAATTTAATACTTTCGGGAAAGCGGGATTACAGCCTATCCACAAACAACTCTATAAAGCATTCATTTATCATCCACAAATTGTGTTAGAGTTACTGAGTTGTAAAAGAGAGATCTTTTTCTTATTGTAAGAAGATCAAAAACCTTCTTGCAAAAAGGTTAAAGTTGGAGAGTCTTCAAATAAAAGCACTCGGTTTGAAGTTGGAAAGAGGCATTCGGATAAAAGCTGTCATGTAAGAAGTTGGTGAGCCTTCGGATAATTACTCACGTTGTATTATTTGCATAATAGCGGATTAAGGCCGAAAGAAGTTTCGGGACTAGAGTGCCCCTCGGGAGGATACCAGGATACATCGAATGTCGATTTTGTTCTTGCTTATTCTCTTGCACTCTTAATCTTTAAATTACATTTTAGCAATCGTTTAGTGCTTGATTAGCTAGCTTGACCCTATTCACCCCCCTCTAGGGTGCTTACAATTGGTATCAGAGCAAGGACTCAACTGTTAGGCATCTTATTCCTCCTCCTCCGATAAAGAGGGTTCTATTTCTAGTAGCATAGACAATCTTACTTCTTCTAAATACAAGAAATGCTCTAAGTGGAAAGCCATGGCTAATCAATCCTTAGAAATTCTTGATAACCTTCATTCTACAAATGAATTTTTTTTGGAAAAGGTTGTTCATTTAGAAGAATCTAATGAGTTGTTGAGAAATGAAAACAATAATTTATTATCTAGACTTGATTCTCAAAACTCACCATGTGTCTCTTTAAAGAGTTTGAATGAGGCTTTAATTTTGAAAATCAAATCTCTTTCCTCATCTATAGAAGATCTCAAGACTCAATCAAATGAGTTAACACTTTTGCATAATTTTTCTATTGATGCTTTAAATAAACAAAATGATGCTTTTATTTCTAGAATTGCTTTATTTGAAAAAGCGAATAGTTTTTTAAATGCTAAATTCGATTGTCTTACTTGCATGCATGATGATTTGTTATTGGAACATAATATTCTTAGAACCAAATACTCTCAAGCTCACTCTAAAAATATTCATCATTCTAGTATGTCATATGATCACGACCATGCTCATTCCGATACATGTGCACATACTAGCATTAGGTGCTTCTATTGCTCTCGCATTGGACATATGAGCTTAACCTGTCCTATTCGTAGGAGTTTTTCTACCAATGCTAGAGTAAATAGTATATGGGTCCCTAAAACTAACAAATGTGGATCTAAGTTTATTTGGATACCAAAATCTTTGCCTAATATTGTAGGTGGAGGTTCTCGTATCGGGACATAGCACCAAGGACGTGTTGGTGGTTGCAAAGCTACAAAGATCATTTTTTAAGCAATTGTACCAACACAAGTGTGGCCACTAGAGCCACTTTGGTAACATGTTAAATAATTTTATTTAAATGGTTTATATTTGTAGAATCTAGCATGTTTCCTTCGATATCTTGCTACTAGCTCTCATTGATCTCTTTTAGTTGCTTATTAACTAAATCAATATAAGATATGGTACCAGCATACTTAGCTAATTTTTTGTTATCTCTATTATTCAGCATGACTAGTTGTTTAGCTTAAATGATTAGTTCATACTATGTAGTCTTTTACTCATTTTCTATTAGTGTGACATATTTATCTATACATGCTCTTTTTTTAGTCTTTATCTATTATGCATACATATCACTCTAGTCCATAGGAGCTTGATTTTGATTTGAGTTAATGTAGTTTTGACTCTTCGTCTTTAAGTTTTAAAATAGCTACATCTTACCGATTTGTCTTTAATATGCCATACTTTATTTAATCGGTATTTGTGAATATATGTGTTTAGCACTAGCCTTTTGTTACTTGAAGAGTATATACTTATACTTCTTTTTAAACTTGTGCTTGCATAATATATTCACTATTGATTCTCATGTTCTATTTAATTGAACTTCTTATGAATCAATTATGTCTTTGTCTAATAAAGTATATTTATATATGTTTTGAATTTGTGATAGCTTTTCAAATATTTATTAAGAATACATGACTATATACATTACATTTCTATTTATATGTGGTTCATGTATTTCTTATATTGATACATATCTTCGTATAAATATTTTTATGAAGGCATATGAGTAAAGCTCAAGTTTTATATAGATTTATAGAGTATTTAATTATACTTGTTACTTTCAAACTTGTGCTTGCCTCATACTTTAGCTATTGATTCTTTTGACCAACTGTTTGAGTTCTTTTTGAATCAATTAGATCCTTTCTTAAAGCCATCTCTTGATCATATACTCTTGGCTTTTTGGTTGATAGTTATGGATACATGTATTTTAATTAATTTTTGAATCTTTTCATATATGCCTATTAAAGATATATAGTTTTATATTGATAATTCCTAACTTTTGATACTTATTTGGTTTATACCTTTAAGTTGGGATGTTGAGAGAAAATGTTTATTAAATTCTTGCTCATGACTAATTATGGATGTTCTTTTAAGAATCATATCGTTTTATGCTTTATCTTGATTTTAAATTTGGCTCCTTTATTAGTGTATTTTCTTTATCTATATCATTTATATATTTCTATAGTGCACTATAAAAGCTTTCTTGAAAAATATGGTTTTTAATATCTTTAGCTCTTTAGGTTTCTTGATCTTAGTAATCTTTCCTTGCTCATTCCTTGGGTATTATTCTTCCTTTACATTATTGTTTCCCAATGAACTTTTAGTAGCACATAGGGATTCTTGCAATTGATACATCATATTTCTTATGTCTTTAGCTACTATGGTTTGAGCTTTTGGGTTGAGATTTCTCATTTTTAGAGAATACACTTATTTCATAATGACTATAATATTTTGTATTATCTAGATCGATCTATTATTTTATTATCTTAGGTTAATCTCAATACTTGGCAAAGAGATCTGTTTTATTTTGTTTTCGTAAATATCTCTTTTGTCCTATACTTGATAAGAGGCTAATTCATTTATTTGTCATCTTATGCTCTTATCCTTGCTTAGTCAAGAGTATATAAATTATTTTGATCATTCAAAATGTATTACCTTTATTGTGAACTCTATGCTTAAGCAAGTTTCTTTAGTGTTGGTGACTCAAGATTTAATGAGCACATTTATCTTCTCAATGGTTTATCTCATTAATCTTAAATGGTTATATAGCTTTGCTTATTTATGATATTGTTAAGCTATATAATCTTGGCTCACTTTCACTCGTCTAGCTATGGATTTATATTTCAATCTATATATGATATGCTAGTTTACAAAAACAAGATTTGTGTTTTGTCTTGACGAAATTTGTTTTCTATCTTAGACACATAATATTCACTATGTAAAATTAGTTTGATAAATTCTTGATGCAATCTTTTTTTTTTATATTGAGGTTTGTGATTAATTTCCTTACATATTAGTCATTAATAAGCTTCTCTTAAATTTCTCTCATTTTTAGTCATGATTTCATCATATTATCATATACATCTCTTTTTTTATTAAATTTTTTACTATTTAAATGAGATTGACTCTTTCCTATATTTTCTATTGATTAGTGAGATTTTATTATAAATATGTATTTGAGATTTTCTATTGATGATAATCATTGGATCATTTTTATTTATTTGTCCTATTTATGAATGATCCTAATGATTGTGTAGTCCTAAACTATCTAACTTTGTGATTATCAAGTTAATTTATTACTCTACTTTGACTACTCATGGATTACCACATATGAGCCATTGCTATTTGAACGTTATTGGCTTTTCATTTAATTTTAGCAAGGTTTGGATAATACATGTTGATGGGTACATATGTGGAAAACATACCTAGTCCATGCAAAGTATAAATGGTTGATTCTTTCTTAATTAGATAATCATGGACATGATATTTGAGTTTTATTTTTATTTTATTTTTGAGCTATATTTTGACTTTCATCATGATTGTTTTAATTGACTTTATTCCTTTTCATGATGACCTTTTTTTTAAAAGGTAACATACATTGATCTATCATATTCAAATATGAGATTCTTCTATAAAGGTTAATATATGTCATCTTTTGATCATATGTGCTTAATTATAATATTCTTTTGATTTTCATCTGTAATGTCTATCAATTGGATATCGCTTTTTGACTAAAGATGATATTATTCATCCTTTGACGATTTTGTAGCCTTTTATGCATTGAGCAAGGGGGAGAAATCCATAATTGATTTACCCCTAGAACTTGTAGTTATCTATTTTATGTTATAAGTGTTTTGAAACTAGATTCGCATATTTTTAGGGGGAGCAAATTAATTGGTTCAATTCATTTATAAACTTTAATATTTCGTATAACTAGTTCATCATGGACCCATATGTTCTTCAATTTCATATCTTATTTATTGATATCATGATATTTTTATTTTGAAAGGTTTATGAGAGTGTATGTAATTGTCTTTATTATCTGTCTTTCTCTTTTATATGGGTTAAATAGGTCATCTTGTTAATATTAACTTTCATATCTTATCTTGATGACTATTGTGCTTTCTTTGATTTGGCTTTTCTTGTTGAGGACTTATCCAAAATTCATGATTTTTATCAACATTGGTAATACTTTGAGGGAGAGTATTCAAGTCGACTGAATTTCTCTTTCTCAAAGTATTTTTCGCATTTACTTTTATATTTATATAAAGGATATTCATATAGCATGATAAGGTAATTGAGTTCAAATGTATGAACTTGGGTAAGCAAATAGATTTTTGCAAATAATGAGATTATTCTATATCAATTGTTCTATTTCATTGATCATTCTTTTATTTTGTTCCACTATTTATTTGTGGACAATTGTGACTATCAATAGTTTCTTTGATCAATATTATAAGGTTATATATATTTCGATTGGTATCAAGTTTATATATTTCAATATCTCAGTTGGTATCTATCTTTATTAGTATCTATTATTTTCAATTATCTAATCCTCATTGCTTTTAATTGAAATCTTTTATTTCATAGTTCTCTTCCAAAACTAGTCTATTATTTCACATCTATTGTGTTTAGATTTCCTCCTTGGATTTCAAGTTGGTAAGCTATTTATTAATTATTTTCAAAGTCTTTTAATTTTACCAACTATTTTGTGTTTTGATACGTTTTCTTCTAATTTGATGTTCTACATTATATAGCTTTCTATGCTTGTCTTTACACACTTATCTCATTGCTTTCATTAGTATATCTTGATCATGATTGTCTCTGTCTTTTCCATACTCTAATTTATATGCTTAAGATTGATTTCATATTGATTTCATTTTATCTCTTAGTACGGAGGAGCATATTTTTGATCATGTCAAAAGGAAAAAAAAAGTAAGTTTAAGTATGTGTTTGATGTGTTTGACAAATGGGTAAAAGTATTTAAGTAATATGCTATTAGTGATATATGCCTATATTTGTTTACATATTAGTGATACATGTATTTATTATGTCCATACTAAACTTAACATATTTGTCATAATAAAAAAAGGAGAAGATTGTTGGCCCAATGATTATATCATATTTTTGAATATGGTTAATCGATTAGATTTAGCATTTCATTATCACTAATCTTTATACCATCACTATAGCATTTCTACTTATACTTATACCTTTTGGTGATATATGCCTATTGTTTTGCATATTAGCAATATGAGCTTCTATCTTAAAGTTTAACATTATGATATCACTAATATTTATGCTATCACTATAGTATTGATACTTAAACTTAGCATAGTCCTAATAAGCATTAATTTATCATACTTGCTACAATGTATATTGCTTTATTCGTTTGACATGTATTTGTTGAAAAGCAATAAGCAAGATCAACGTGGTGCAATGAAGAAATCATGATGGGCCAAAGACGACGATATTCTACAAGATTTCTTTGAACCACCCGAAGACATCTTCGGAGCAACGCACTCGGGGGTTCCGTTGCCCGATCAGCAAATGGGAGTCGAGGGGACAGCACCCCCGTAGGGGTTCGGGGGCGATGTTCCCGAAAGATATTCAGTTTTCACAAACTGGATATCTTTGGACAACTACTGTCAAGAAAGAAGCCATCATCTATCAAAGGAAGAAGCCAAGCCATGCCATCATCCTTTCAAGACTTTGAAGAAGTCTGTACCTGCCTAAGTATATCTGGAGTCTGTAATGAGTCTTAGGAATAATTGTAAACACAAGAAATAGATGGCAAAATCAAAATCTAGGGTAGAAAATAACCCAGGATAATCTTCGGACATCATGACGATAGATTCGACGGACATCCGCAAAAATCTGACGGAAGATCCGAATGGACCCGCATAATACCTTTTGTGATCATTCGGATTATCCAATGTAAAACACGAAATTCTGTCAGATTTTTCGTCCTATTATCATTTTCATTCCAATGGTCAGATTTTGTCGAAGATTGATCCCAACGGCTATATTTATAGCCATTGGACTGTGCAGGCGGATGATCCGACGAACATCCATGGAAATCCGATGGATTTTTTGCTCGCCTACTGAAAGTTACATTAAATTATTTTTCCAATGCTTTGGTTATAAAAGCCTTGAACCCCTTCATTCAAGGTTGATGCTTTGAGCCTAAAAATATATATACCACCAAAGCCTATCCACAAACAACTCTACACAACTTTTATTTGTCATCCACAAATTGTGTTAGAGTTATTGAGTTGTAAAAGAGAGATCTTCATCTTGTTGTCAGACGATCAAAAATCTTCTTGTAAAAAGGCTGAAGTTGGAGAGTTTTCAAATAAAAGCTCTCGGTTGAAGTTGGAGAGTTTTCAAATAAAAGCTCTCGGTTTGAAGTCGGAGGGGCCTTCGGATAAAAGCTCTCGTGTAAGAAGTTTGTGAGCCTTCAGATGAAAACTCATGTTGTATTATTTGCATAATAGTAGATTAAAGCTGGGGGGAGTTCCATGATTGGATTGCCCCTCGGGAGGATACCAGGATACATTGGGTGTCGGTATTGTTGTTGCTTCTTCTCTTGCACTCTTAGTCTTTAAATTGCCTATTATCATTCGTTTAGTGGTTGATTAGCTAGCTTAACCCTATTCACCCCCTCTAGGGTGCTTACACCTTGCCAATTTAATTTATAGTATTTACATGCTTGTTTCCTTATCAGTCCTTCACCTTGGATAAACTGTTACATGATTTCACCTGCTGTTCAGTCTATTACATGATTATACCTGCTGACGCACTAGACATGATACATGGATTCGTATTGCATGGCATATAGGCGACGTATACATGATCATTGATATTATTTATAGATGGATCTACCCGTATACATGATAGCATGGTGTTACCTGTTAAAGTCAGATAGGACGTGTCATGGATGCGATACAAACAGTAGCATTGGGTTGGGAGGACAGTTATTAGGCGTAGGGGTTACTATGCATATATCACTATTTACTTATTATTATACATCCTTATCGAGGGATTCTATAGCCGGAGTTACATGCCTCTCATATTCACCGTTTGACTCTGTCTTTGGAATACGACTATATTTATCGTGAGATTCTATTATCGGAGCTACGGGTATGTACCTCGGGAGACTCTGTGTTCGGAGCTGCGAATTTTATATTTTAAAAGCCCCTGCGTCGAAAATTGTCCTTATTTGCATATCACACAAACTTGACTGTCTGCCTAGTAGTAGTGTTACTTGATCACCTGTTTATTACCTTGATCACATGTCTATTATCTGGATCACGTGTTACTACCTTCACATGATATTTACTGTATTTCATATCGACATGTATATTATGTATCTTACTACGTACCACTGAGGACCCGGTTCCCTTCCAGGTTGGCTGAGTAGGTTTGTAGAGCTCCTTGCTGGATTGTTGCTGATACTCATTTTATTTTAGGTGTTCTCTCTTTCGGAGTTATATGTTTCATTTCCTGCTATTTTGTATCTGCTTAGTAATCTAGTATTTATAGACTCATACTATTCCTTTTGAGTCGATTTGGGCAAGTGTAAACCCCTTGTCCAAAATTTTAAATTTTCCTAGATTACATTAATTTTTTGTATTATTAACTAGGCTTAGAGGAATAAATATATAAGGTAACTATGGATAAATATATGCAGTTGTTAAATAAGGATATGAAGATATTTATAAATAAGGTACTCTAAATATATTTATATAGGACTAAATAAAATAAAAACAAATGTGTGAAAGGATTATAGGGAATCCTCATGGAGATGGGATCGGAATTCATAATTCCTTTTCAATTTCAACTTGTAGCTTTATTTTTATCCGTATCACATCCCTGCCTACATATATACATCAGAGAGCAGCATATTTTTGAATAACCCAAAAAATTTATCGGCTTCATCTCTTTCTGCTGCTCTCTCCTTCTCATCTATTCTCCTCCTCGTCTTGATCGCCACAGCTGCACTGGGAATTCGTGGCCACACCCGAGGTTGCACCCTACCGACGCCTCACCAATTCTTAGGTAACCTTCTCTTATATACTCATGCATAAAATAAAACAATAGGTCTAGTAGAAATATCTTCCAAGTATGAAAAGGAGACAGCAGAAATAATAATAATTTGTAGGACATCATCATTGTCAATGCGATTCCCATGGCATGCTGATCTCTCTTTCCAAGACAAGTATTAAGTTGAGTTAGTACATTTTTTACTTAGCCCCTTCCATTGATCACTATTTATAACTAATCCCATGGCCTAAGAGCATCTCCAACCCTATTGTCTTGTTAAGTATTGTGAGTCTTAGGTGGCTCCTATGTGGCATGAGCCACAAGACAATGTCTTGTTTATGTGGCAAAATTATATCTCAAAAGACAATGAGATAGAAAAACTCTCTCCAATGCTAAAGTATTGAGGAGACAATAAAAATTATTTTTTCCAACTTCCAAGACAACTTTTAAGACAACTACTCATCTTCTTTCTTTTTTCTAATATTTTTTATTCATAATTGATGACATGGAAGAGAAGACATTGTGAAGTGCATTGTCTAGATCTAGACAACCAACTTCACATTGTCTTTGCCATGTCATTGCCATGTCAATTTCACACTTTATTTCACATTTGCATTGGAGAAGTACTTTTGAAAAAAATGATTGTCATTCCTATGTGGCAACCATTTTTTTCAAACTCACAATAGGGTTGGAGATGCTCTAACCCTTCATAGGGGTGTGCGTCGGTCGGTGGTCAACCTATTCGGTTACAACCGAAGTCCAAACGAAGTTAATCGGTTTAAAAATAAGCAAAACTGAACCAAACCAATAAACTGGTCAGTTCGATTTTGAAACCGATTGACTTGGTTCGGTTTGGATCGGTTCGATGCTTATTTTGTCAGTTCCATTTGATCACAAAAAAATTGGACTGTTATTAATTTTTTGGGTACTGATGCTTATTTGTTGTGTGAAACTTTAGTCATCACAGAAAAAAAATTGAATAAGTGTCAATCAATAGCAGGAAAAAAATTCATATGCATTCACTAACAGCAGCACAACAGTAATGGAACGTGAAAATGTGCATTCAACAAACAACAGCTTCAACTTATACTTTGCAGCATTGCAAAACAATTTGTAATAGTAAAATTGGAGCCGCCAATCCTCTTTGAGATAGAGAGGCTCTTTGAAAGTGTGATGCTGTTGTTGAATGAACCAAACAAGTTAGTAATCCAACCCTAATTATCTAACATCCACATAGGGTTCGGTTCAGTTCGATTTTAAACAGTTTTTGGCATAACCAAACCGTGAACCGAATCGAACTGGTCTGTTTTAAAAAATTTGCAACTGAACCAAACTAACCGAACTACCGGTTCAGTTTAAAATCGATCGGTTCGATTTAGTTGATTTGAGTTAATTGTGCACAGTCCTAACCTTCCTACATACACGTGGGCCATGTACACATGAGATGAAATTACGTATCATGCATAGTGCTGCTCCTCTGCTTCTTCTTTTTAGTTTAAATTTGGTACTTTTACACTTAACACCTCCAATTATTTCTCTATTTCAATTAAACCCTACATCATTATTCACGTGAGTAATATAGGAAGACACAATAGTTTCTTTCTTTATTCTTCTACTTTTATCAAATTTTCACTTAACTCCTCCTATGTTACTCTTGTTTCGATTAAACAATAAAGATAGGCAATATTATTCTAATGTACCACCACTTTCCGAGTTAGCATGTTAACATAATATGGAGTTTTTCAACAAAGCCCCATTTTTTAACTCTTATTTCAATTTAACCCTTACTTTTTTCCTTTCACATGACTGTTGAATCACTTTTACTCTTCCACCCATGGATAGGAAAGTTTGCACTTAGGGCCTGTTTGGTTGGGCCCAACTGAGCTGAAAGTGGAGACTTTTGTGGGGTTTCACCGGATCAGAAGGGAGTTTCATTGTTTGGTTCGGCCGAGTAAATGGACTTGAAGTCCATTGATTGGACTGTGGAGCAGTCCCTGTCTCCTCCGAAAACCCCCATTTGAGTTCCGTCCCATTTTTGCTTGAAGTCCATGGAACTGGAGGAGAGAGACTCTTGATCTCCCGAGAAGTGGTTGCTGTCGAGGAGTTGGGTCCGCTCTTCCGCTGTCCTCTGCAGATCTAGTGGTTTTCCTCCCTAATCTAGTATTTTTTTTCCCGGATCTAGTAATTTTCTGCTCATTTCTTCCCATTTTTTTCCCGATCTAGTAATTTTCTTATAGATCTTCCATTTCTTTTAATATTTGCCTATGGATCTGTCATTTTCCCCCGAATCTAGTGATTTTCCTCCCCAATATCTGTCGATTTTGTTTTTTCTTGTATAAATCCGTCATTTTGTTATAGATCTGTCAATTTTCCCCCGAATCTAGTGATTTTCCTCCCCAATATCTGTCGATTTAGTTTTTTCTTGTATAAATCCGTCATTTTGTTATAGATCTGTCAATTTTCTCATTTTTCGACAAAATTTCATATGGCAAATAATTAGAAATTGGACAGATCAACTCGGGAAAAAAATGGGAAAAAAAATCACTAGATTCGGGTATATTGGCTTATGGATCTGTCATTTTCCCCCGAAAAATTTGGGAAAAAAATCAATTAATTCTAATATTTGATATGGCTTATCGATTTTATTTTTTCCTGTATAAATCTGTCATTTTGTTATAGATCTGTCAAATTTTCCATTATTCGACAAAATTTCATATGTAAAAAATGGGAAAAAATTGGGGAAAAAATCACTAGATAATGGGTCGATCTGTCAAATTTTGTTATGGATCTGTCAATTTTTTTACATATGAAATTTTGTATCGTATGTTTATAGTGGGTCGATTTGGTTGGAATGGGAAAAAATATTGGGAAAAATATTGGAAAAAAATAATGTTTATAGGGTTGCCCGAGAGTACATTTTCCATCGGGCATGGCTAGATAATTTCATGCAAGACAAGTAGTCTTGTAGCAATCGACTGCATTTCCTATCTTTGTAGCATGCTGCTGTTTTCTGTTAATTCACTGCTTCATCTATGCTTTTCATATCTTTGTAGCATGTCGTTCTACGTTGTTTTGAAAGGAAGAAAGCCAGAGGTGTACACAACCTGGCCTGAATGTCACATGCAAGTGAATGGGTTCAAAGGCGCTTGTTATTTCAAGTGCCGAGATTATGAGGAGGCAATGGGTTACTTCCACTCTAATTACAAGGATGAACGATGTGGAAATAAGGGGAAAGAAGTGCGCAATGGCCACCCATGGGCCATTATTGTCACTTTGGGTTTTCTAACATTACTTGTATCGATTTTAGTATGCATCTCTTTTATGTAGTACCAACTTATTTGTGTAGACCCAAGTTCTTTTTGTCTGCACCTATAATGTAATGACAATGTAATGACAATGGGTATGTACTGTTTGGGTGCAGGAGTTGTCTTCGAATGAGCTACGAAGGTGCAACCTAATTACAAGCTAAAGTTGGTGGCCTCCCCTACCAATGTGGTGATGGACGGAGGTAGCCAACTTGTAGCCTAGTTTTAGACCATGATGAGGAAGGTGCAACCTTTGAGTCTAAAATGCTATGTCGGTCCCGACAACACAAATGAGGAAGGTGCTCCACGATGAGAACCAAAACTTGATGGCCTCCCCCACCAATTTGGTGATGGATGGAGGTAGCCAAGTTTTTAAATTGGCGATGATGAGTGGGATGGTGAATCCTTTGAGCCAATCACTTTTTTTTAGTCTCCAGTATCAAGTTTTTTTTTACTGATTTCAGTTTTGGGCACTTTAATTTCAGCACTTCAATTTCAGTTTTGGGTTAATGATGAGTTTTGCTTTCTTGAAATCTTATATATGGGCTGTGATGAGTTTTGCTTTCTTGAAATCTTATATATGGGCTGTGATGAGTTTTGCTTTCTTGAAATCTTATATATGGGCTGTGATGAGTTTCAGTACCTCCTACTTATGGCCTATGCTGACTTGTGTTTCTTTGTGAAACAAATAATAATATTTTGGGCTATGATGACAATGCATAACTTGGTGACTTCAATTTTTCCTGAAACTGAGTTTCAGTATCTTCTTCTTCCTTCCAGTTTTATGTGACTTCAATTTGGGGGCAGTTTTTATTTTCATGTATCTTCTTCTTCCTTCCAGTTCTTACATAATATGTGGGCGATGATGAGAATGCATTATGGACTATGATGACTTGTGTTTCAATGTGAAACAAATAACAGTACATGTTTCCAGCAATATGATATGTTCCCAGCAAATATGGTACATGTGTCAATTTTATGTTACGCAGGAATTTACATTTTTTATATGTTCTTCGTATGATGATATTTTCGAAGAAAAATTTGCTACATTCTGAGCCCATAATGTTCTCCTGAACAAGTTTTAATTATTTTCAGATTTCATACTCTGAGCCCATAATGTCCTTGTGAACAAGATCTTGTTTCGTTGTATCATATTGCTGGGAACATGTCATATGGCTGGGAACATTTCCCATTGCTGGGAACATGTAATATTTGCTGGGAACATTTAAATATTTGCTGGGAACATGTCATATTTGCTGGGAACATGTCATCTTGCTGGTTTTCTATGTCATATTTGTAGGGAACATGTATCATATTTGCAGAGAACATGTATCCTATTTTGCTACATTCTGAGCCCATAATGTTCTCCTGAACAAGTTTTAATTATTTCCATTCTTCATACTCTGAGCCCATAAATTCCTTGTGAAGAAGATTTTGTTTCATTGTATCATATTGCTGGGAACATGTCATATTTGCTGGGAACATGTATACTTGCTTCAATTATTTTCAGAATTCATTGTTCTATTGTGTTCTCCTGTATGTTCTCCTGTGAAGAAGATTTTGTTTCATTGTTCCATTATGTTCTCCTGAACATGTTTCAATTATTTTCAGAATTCATACTCTGAGCCCATAATGTCCTTGTGAACAAGATTTTGTTTCATTGTATCGTATTGCTGGGAACATGTCAGATTGCTAGGAACATTTCCCATTGCTGGGAACATGTATACTTGCTGGGAACATGTATCATACTTGTTGGGAACATGTCGTATTGCTGGGAACTTGCTGGACATATCATATTTGCTGGAAACGTGTATCATAATTGATAGGAACATGTATCATATTTGCTGGGAACATGAATACTTGTTGAGAACATATCATATATGTTGGGAACATGTGTTCATTTCTGGGAACATGTATCATATATGCTGGGAACATGTCATCTTGCTGCGAACATGTATCATATTTGTTTGGAACATGTATCATATTTGCTGGAAAAATATAATCGTGCAATTTGCTGGGAACATGTCAATTTGCTGGGAACATGTCATCTTGCTGCGAACATGTCAATTTGCTGGGAACATGTTTCATAATTGTTTTCGGTTGTGAAACCGTTTCTCTGCTGCCAAAATCGGTTGGAAATGTTGAAAAATTATTTTTGGGTAACCTTACCATTCTTCATGAGGGTGATTATATCACTTGCAATGTCCTAACCAAACACACAAAGTCCATCAACGCCACTTTCAAGTGGTCATCCAAACAAACTACACTGTAAGTGCCCACTTGCGGGGGGACAAAAAGTTTGCCAACCAAACACTTTTTGGAAGGTGGAATGTATTGTAACTCAAATGAGTTACAATCCTATGAAACTCCCACTTTCACACTTATGCACCTACATCCAACCAAACAGGCCCTTAATATAACTTATATTTCCCAATTATAACCCACAAACAATTAACTAGAATAATTTTCAAATATTCTCTATTAATTAATAAGGTTTAAAGACACTTTAGTTTAAAAGTAAAATTATGTTATTATATGAATACAAATACTATATAAAAGAATATTAAACTTTTATTTATATATATGTGTATTTTTGGCTAGGCGTGATATTGGAGGAACCAACACAACGTTTGAGAGCATGCAAGTATACATTGCCCATTATACAATATTTTTATGTATTTTTCTATTGTTGTTCTTTTCAGTTATACTTGGTTACTGCTTCTCATGTTCATGTCATTGCTATTTTTTTTTAATTTACATGCACGTATGATATTTTCTTCATATCACTGCTAATTCATGTATAGGTCCTGATAGTATTACTTTATCCTGAGTCACATTCACTTGACATGCCTTGACCTGTTACTTGTACTTGACTTGATTCAACTTGACTGAACACCTGTATAGTTCATTGAGACAAAGATGACATTTACTAGGCATGCGGGCTATATGATAGTATTATGTTGACCGATAGTTCGGATGAGCTTCGGTTATGTTGATGATTTTGTTGGCCGTTAGTTTCGTGCTATGGTTGTGATATTCTGTTGGTCATTATTCTCGGAGGAGATACGAATGTGATTATTCTGTTGGCCGTTAGTTTCGGATGAGCTTCGGTTGTGATGGTACTGTATCTGTTAGCCCAAGTCTTGAACATTGTTCTTGATGTTACGTTTTTATATAGTTTGTTTAGAAGTAGAGTGCCATATTTCTTTCATCCCCTTTATGCATGTTATTTACTGTCATAATAGGCATTTTTTATGTATCTTGCTAGTCCCTTGAGGACCTGGTGATCTCTTCAGGTTCAGTCGAGGTTGATCCAGGTGCAGACGAGCAGGTTTACGAGCCAGCACCAGACCACGGTACTACTGTAGCTGATAACGTTATTGATGCTTAGCGTAGCTTGGATTTAGTTATTTTGTTTCATGTCTTTATATTCTATTTCTGTCTACTGGTAGTGGATTTGTCTCCACCAGATGTGACTTGAATTATTGATACTTGAAACTTCAGTTTTATATTATTCTTTATTATTTAGTTTCAATGACACTCATTTGATTTTAGTTATATCTTTTAACTTCTATGGATGAGATATAGATTGCTATGTTACTTCTGGATTTCTGTGACTTGTGAGTCTATAGACAGCTTAAGTGCATACTTGAGGGATTTTCTAGATTAGGATTGTCCTTAAGTGTGCACTAGCTGGTCGTGTCACATGTTATCCCGTGAATTTTGGGACTAGGGCGTGATATCAAGTATGATTATTGGATTATAGACTGGTACACATATTTCCCTTTCTTAAGATTATGTTATATGGATTGAGATATAGAGTTGATATAGTGATAGTTACACCATTTAAAACAGCTTATACATATTCGATTCGGACTAGAGTCTGGTTGAATACGTAGCTGGCCATGCCACGTGGCTTGGTCCTCTGTATTTTGGGACTAGGACGTGACATGGTTTTTGTGGTGCCCATGCAGGTCGAGTTAGCCTTTTCGGTTACGTTAGTGTACCGAGCGGGCCTGCGATAGGATAATATATTAGGATCTTAATCCACTACTATTGTTGGAAATTCCTTGACTTCTACTACCGCCCTTGAAACTCGTATTTATACTCAATCATACCATTCTTGACATCTTGTTTATGGATTTTTCATCTTTTCCTCTCTCGGAAGGACGAATACCTTTGTTTTACAATCATTTCAGTACTTTCTTATCATAGGTTATGACTAAGATCGATATAATATTTTGTAGGTGATTATTTAAGGTATAAAGGGGTTGGATAGACGTCTTACTAGATAGACCGATAGGATATGAATGACAATTCTATCAAGGTTTAGTTTCTATAGGAAATTCCTTTGTGAAGGAGAGACCACTTGCCTAAGACACAAAGAATTGAAATAGAGGTTTTACATATTTGTTTGGTAGAAGAGATAAAATTTTCAATGATGGTTGAGGTGACTACATATACGATTAGAAAATTGAATAGATTGACTTGGGACTAGACAAGGATAAGAATAGTGGTAACCCTACAATATAATTTTCAAACGATATGACTTGAGGAAAGAAATAATTCCATGAGTCGTGAATTGGTGATTCAACAACACCATGAAACTTATCATATTGAGCTAAAAAGTTTTACTTGAAGGATATAGTAACCTATGCTTGAGAGGACTAGGTAATTAGCTAAGGTGGCTAGGCTTGTATAAACACTCCAGCAAGATAGGATGTAGAATAGAGTATAGTACAAGGCGTAACCCTAACAGGAGGCATAAGGGTCATTAGATTAGACCATGCTACCACTGTCTAATCTAGAACGCATTTGAAAAAAATGCCGAAGATTCCCTAATCATAAAGGATGAATTGAGTGAGAGTTCTGTTGGCCCATTGGTCATGGTCAAACCTGATTTTAATAATTGATCAAACTCTGTCTCGATATAAATACAAGTCAATTCAGATGTTTACCTACAACGTTTTGGACACTGCTCAATGATGGATATCTACTATGTTCAAGATCGAAGCTGTTTGCCATTCAGAATGTATTTCCTTCAAAGCAATGTAATTTTTTATTTTATTGAGTCTAGAAATATATTGTACACCAAGTCGTACTGGCAAATAGGCTGTCCGGAATCATTTTTCAAAATTACCCTATCCTTTTAAAAATGACCTATATTTTTGAAACATCCTTTTTACAAAAAGCTTCTGAAGGACTTTTCAAAAAGCCAAAATTATTTTTCTCAAAATCAACTGGCAGAACCCTAGCAGAACTCGGTCAGAGTTCGGCCAGAGTTCGGCCAAGTTGAACGTTATGTGAACGTTTGATTTTGAACTTGGTCTCCCTTCAGTTGCTGTTTGTTACAAAGAGTTCTGTCCGAATTCTGCCCGAATTCTGTCAGAGTTCTGTCTTTGGAAAAACTATAAATAGAGAAGAATTTTGATCATTTCAAATCACCAATTCACTTTCAATCTCTTCTCTTCTAAAAGCTTATATTTCTTCCAAAGAGTTCTAAAAAGATTTTATTTTTAAATCCCAAGCCAGTTACAATCCTCTAGTCGATTTGCCAGTACGGTACAGTCTAGAAGTTTCAGAGCGATTGTAATCAGAGGCTTGATTGAAGATACAACTCTTCACAATTGAAGTTGGTCGAGTTCTTCGTATCAAAGCTCGCGTCTGTAGAAGTTGCAAGGACTTCGTATGAAAACTTGCAGGATTTTCCAATAGTGGATTCAACTGGAAGCTAGAGTTCTTCCGACTGGACTAGTCCTCAGTATAAATCTCAGTATTTGTGTTTGCCTTCTGATCACCTTTTTTTATTACTGTCATTTATTTTGTGATTATTATTATATCTGTGATCTAACTGCTAACGAGTTTTTAATTAGAAATATTCCACTGCCTACTCTATTCACCCCCTTCTAGAGTATTCTGCTTTACGATTTCTTTCCTACAATTGGTATCAGAGCGGGTTATACAGGTAAAGATAGGTAAAATTACAGTTATATTCAATTGGTATATAGATCATAACATTATACATGGCAACTGTGAAATTCATAAGTGAAGGCCAAGCCACAAACAGACCTCCACTGTTTGACGGCACAAATTACACTTATTGGAAAACACATATGAGTTTCTTTCTGAAATCTCTTAATTTTGACTTATGGTCTGTAGTTATTGATGGCTATAAAAAGCCCCCTCGTATTAATGTTGATGGTGTTTTAGTTGAAAAATCCCATGACAAATATACAGAGGATGAAAAAAGGCTACTCTTGACGCACGTGCTATTAACGCTCTATTTTGTGCTTTAGACAGAACTGAATTCAACAGGGTGTCTACCAGCACAACATCAAACGAAGTATGAAAACTTCTCGAAGTAACCCATGAAGGAACAACACAAGTCAAGGAGTCAAAGATCAGCAGACTTACTCAGGAGTATGAGGCGTTCAAAATGAAGCCAAGTGAATCAGTCACTCAGATGTTTACATGATTCTTGGATATTATAAATCCTCTGTCTTCACTAGGCAAGGATTACAGTAACCATGATAAGATTCGCAAACTTCTACGAGCCCTTACAAAGAACTTGATTCCAAAGGCTATAACAATCATTGAAGGGAACGACCTCTCAACAATGTCTCTGGAAACACTCATGGGTAAGCTACTCACTCACGAGTTAGAACTTCAAGACTTTGAAGATGCTACGCCAAAGGAGAATTCAGAGAAGTCGATTGCTCTCAAGGCTCAACATAGAAGAACTGTCGAAGACGACTCTGATGACAGCGACTCCGATTCTGAAGATCAAGCTCTTCTGGTAAGAAAATTCAAGAAGTTCATAAGATTTAACAGGAGAACAAAATACAACAACAACAACAACGAGGAAGATCCTATTTGCTACGGATGCAAGAAGAAAGGACACATGAAGAAAGATTGTCCAACAGCATCATCATCAAAAAAAATCAGCAAATATGACAAAGGCTAGCTGAAGAAATCTACATCAAGGAAGTACGCCAACACAAGCATATGGCATGAAAGTGAGGCTAGCGACTCAGAAGACGAACAATCAGATGACGTTGCAAATATGTGCTTGATGGCTTGCGATCAGGTAATCACTAATCCTCTATTTGATCCTTATGATGATTTCACCTTTGAACAACTAGGAGAGGCTTTTAGTGACCTGCTAAATGATTACAGGAAACTGTGTAGTAAATATGAAACCTTTAAGAAGGTACTCAAAGAGTACAAAGGTGAACTAGGAAGACTTACCGACCAATTAGATCATGTTAGAAATAATGACTCTTCAAATGTGTCTGGTGAGCTTTCTTCTATTAAATTATTGTTACACGAGACTGTTAAGCTATCCGAAGAAAAAGACCAAGTTATCATCCAGTTAAAGGAAGACCTATCTAAGGAGAGAAAGAGTTTCCAGTGTGCACAGATCAGATTATTCACTCACATCTGACTATACTAGATTATATGACACTTCCAAAAAGTTGGAAATTAGTTTAGGAAAACGACCTGAAGTTGCTGCTTCCTATTCTAACACGTGTCAATTACCGAATCATCGGAACACGCCTAACACTTTCAGACCAAACCATACCAAAACTATGCCCAAGAAGACTAATAGGCATGCATTCTTCTATACTAGAAAACCAAAACCTACCAATCATGCACCTCACACTACTTTCAACACTCAACATGCTAAATGTCATTATTGTGGCCTCATTGGTCATATATCTTCTGCATGTAGAATCAGAAAGTTAGCATATTTAAATGTTTATGCATGGATACCAAAAACTAACCAGTCAGGACCCTACAAAAAATGGGTACCAAGAGTTTCATTTGCAAATTATTTTGTAGGTGGGACGCCCTTCACATGCTAGGAGCAAATGGATCCTCGACAGCGGTTGCTCACGGTACATGACCGGTGACGCTTCACTATTCGCAACACTGTCGAAGAAGAATAAAGAAGGATACGTCTCCTTCGGTAATAATTTAAGAGGGTACATAATCGGTATCAGTGACATTGGTAAGGCTCCCTATCCAGTGATTAAACATGTATGTCTAGTTATCGAGTTAAAACATAATCTGCTCAGCATAAGCCATTTAACTGATCATGGTTATGGTATTAACTTCGTCAAAGATAAATGTACTATAGTTGATAGTTCAACTGGTAGTACTATATTTGAAGGTATTAGGAAAGACAACATATATGTTTTCTATTTGTTGGAAGATGCTAACAAAGCAGGTAGATGTTTGATGGCCAAAAGCATCGAGAGTCAACTATGGCATATGAGACTCGGCCATGCAAACATGGATACAATTTTAAGACTATCTACAAAGAAGTTGATACGCGACTTACCGGACATTTCTTTCAAGAAGGATACGGTATGTAGTGAATGTGAAAAGAACAAAGCTACCAAATTCGTATTTAAATCCAAGAACGTTGTAAGTACCACTAGACCTTTACAACTGTTGCATATGGACTTATTTGGACCCAGTAGAATTGCTAGTCTAGGTGGTAAGTTATATGCATTTGTCATTATAGATGATTTCTCTAGATATACATGGGTTTATTTTCTTGTACGCAAGAATGATGCATTATTAGAATTCGTCACCTTTTGCAAGAAAGTACAGAATGAAAAAGGGTTCATGATTACTCGCATTTGTAGTGATCATGGCGGCAAATTTAAGAAGGCAGAATTCAAGCAATTTTGTGACACACACGGTTATTTGCATGAATTCTCTTGCCCTAGGACTCCACAACAAAATGAAGTTGTGGAACGTAATAACAGAACTCTATCTGAAATGGCTAGAGTAATGTTAAATCAGTTTAGTCTACCTAGATACTTTTAGGCTGAAGCTGTAAATACAGCATGCTATATTCTCAATAGAGTTCTAATTCGACCTATATCGAAGAAGACTCCCTATGAACTATGGTTTGATAGAACACCAAATGTTTCATATTTCAAGATTTTTGGTTGTAAATGTTTTATTCTTAATACTAAAGAAAATTTGAGTAAATTTGATAAAAAGGCCGATGAAGGTATATTTTTAGGTTATGCAGCAAAGAGAAAAGGATACATAGTCTTCAACAAAAGAACCATGATCATCGAAGATCAATCAATGTCAAGTTTAATGAGCTAAATCAACACTTAGACGATGATGACAATGAAGACTTAATCACACCAAGTACAGCTACTGCAAAACCTTCACACAGAGATACAGAACCATCACATCAAGCATCAGATGAACCTTCAAGCAAAGAAGCCGAAACTAGCAATTCTGAGACTACACCAAAAGAGATGAGATTCTTGGCTAATCATCCAAAGGACTTGGTAATTGGTGAGATTACCAAGGGTGTAAGTACTCGTTCCTCTAATAAAGATATAGCTTCTTGTGTTGCTTTTGTTTCGCAGTTTGAACCCAAAAATATTGAAGAAGCATGTAGTGATAATTTTTGGTTAGTTGCTATGCAAGAGGAATTAAACCAATTCGAACGGAATCAAGTTTGGGAACTTGTTCCCAAGCCTATTGATCATCCGGTCATTAGCACCCGATGGGTATTCCGAAATAAACTAAACGAGAATGGTTTAGTGACTCATAATAAGGCTCGACTCGTAGCTCAAGGATACAATCAAGAAGAAGATATCGCCTATGATGTGACTTATGTCCCAGTTGCGAGATTAGAATCCATTCGCATGTTATGTGCATTTGCATGTTTTCATAATTTTAAGTTATTTCAAATGGATGTCAAAAGCGTATTTCTAAATGGTTTTATAAAAGAAAAAGTTTATGTAGCTCAACCTCCTGGTTTTACTGATTTTAAATTTCCTGAATATGTTTTCAAGTTGAAGAAAGCCTTATACGGTTTGAAACAAGCCCCTCGTGCTTGGTACGATCGCCTGAGCTCTTTTCTACTTGATAATGGATTTTCAAAGGGAAAGGTTGACACTACATTGTTTATAAAATCATTGAATAACAACATTCTTTTGATTCAAGTCTATGTAGATGATATTATTTTTGTATCTACTGATGAATCTCTTTGTCAAGAATTTTTAAAGTGTATACAGAATGAGTTTGAGATGAGCATGATGGGAGAGCTAAAATTCTTTCTCGGACTGCAAATCAAACAAACCAACAATGGAACGTTCATAAATCAAGCAAAGTACACAAAGGATCTATTAAAGAAGTTCGACATGGAAGCAGTCAAGCCACTTAGCACTCCAATGGCGACTTCAACCAAGCTTCATATTGATGAACAAGGCAAACCTGTCGACATACGTAAGTATCGAGGTATGATCGGTAGCTTACTGTATTTTACTGCTAGTCGACCAGACATTATGTTTAGTGTTTGCTTATGTGCTCGATTTCAAGCTAATCCTAAGGAATCACATCTGTGCGCAGTTAAGCGTATCTTCTGATACCTTAAAGGTACTTCTTCTGTCGGCTTATGGTATCCCAAAAACTACGTTATTTGACCTAACCGGTTATTCTGATGCTGATTTTGTCGGATGCAAAGTAGATAGAAAAAGCACTAGCGGCATATGTCATTTCCTAGGAAAAGCTCTAGTCTCTTGGTTTAGTAAGAAGAAAAATTCTGTTGCACTATCAACAATCGAGGCTGAGTATATCGTCGCATGACGTTGTTGTGCACAAATCTTGTAGATAAAGCAAACTTTAGAAGACTATGGATTATATTTTACACACATACCAATTTTCTGTGACAACACTAGTTCTATTAATTTGACTAAGAATCCAGTATGTCACTCTCGTACTAAACATATCGAGATTAGACATCACTTTCTTAGATATCATCAACAAAATGGAGATATAGACCTTGTATACATAGACACACAGAATCAATTAGCTGACATACTCACAAAACCTCTAGCGGAAGATCGTTTCAATTATTTACGTCGAGAATTAGGAATTTTAGATGTCAATAATATTAATTAATTGTATTTTATTAATTAATATTCGATACTCAACAACTGCTTTTGAGACAAGCCTAAAAAGAGTTTATCTGTCACCACGACTACGGTCGAAGCGAAGCGGTATTTAAGAGTTCCCCGGTGAACCTCCATTAGCTGGGACAGTACTCCTACAGCTAATCTGAGACAGATGCTGAGTAAAG
Source organism: Iris pallida (assembly GCA_029216955.1). Taxonomy (NCBI): domain Eukaryota; kingdom Viridiplantae; phylum Streptophyta; class Magnoliopsida; order Asparagales; family Iridaceae; genus Iris; species Iris pallida. The sequence goes on along the minus strand of JANAVB010006391.1, from coordinate 4,324,585 downwards.
AATATAAATTTATAAAATAATATTAATTATGTTATTTGAAATCTAAATTTACTAAACTCTGAATTAAACATTTGAAACGAATTGATGAAAAAGATGTGGCTCCACAATTATATATATATATATATATATATATATATATATATAGCCAAATATATATAGCCAGGCAACCCTTGGCAAATTCAGCCCGAGTTCGGTCCGAATTCGGCCCGAGTTCGGTCCGAATTCGGCCAGAGTTCGATAGGGTATATATATGTACCAGTCAGTACCCGAGGCCATCTCTTCTTCATTCTTCCAAACTTCATCAAAACAGCAGCAGCCATGCCCCCTAAACCCTAGTTTGTCTCCACCTTCCTTCTTCCAATCCACGTGGTGATCTTCGTCTAAAATTTGGATTCGTGTGGAAAATTTTGTCCTCTACAGCATATACAATTCTCGGGAGGTATAATTCCTTCTCTCCTCCACTTTTCAATTGTTAGGGTTTCTAGTTTTTGGGATAAAATACCTAAGGAATTCAATCCTTTCAAGAGGAAGAAGACCCATGACAGTGAAGAGGCATCGTCTTCGGATCCGCATACGAATTGCCTCTTTTCTCCGGTCCAATCGGATGACGGTGCATCGCACGAGTTTTATTTCAAAACTCCCGACCAAGCCCTACTTTGGTATGCCGATTTTATTATGTGTACTATTTGTACCAGATATCCGATCAAATGGACTGTCTTTTCCGACCACCGTCCTTACTTTGAGGCATTAGGGTTACAACACTTTATTACTTTGCAATTCCCTATAGCTACTAATGCCATTAGACTATTTTAGTATAATTTCGTGTTAGACACTTTTACCGCGAGAACATGTGTCGGAGGGATAGATATCGAGTTTACTAATAAAACGTTAGCAGAAATCCTTGGTATTCCAAACGAAGGTGCCCCGCTCGATGACATCACTGATTTTGATTTCTCCGATGGTACGACTCTCGTTAGTTTCAAGAATGAGCTTTGTGCACCCGCACGTGCTCGTCCTGGAAAGTTCAAGGCCAATAACTTGAACTTGTTTAACTACGAACTACATCGCATCATCTATTCCACTCTACTTCCAAAATCCACTTCAAAAGATGATGTCACTGCACTTGAGCTTTCTACTTTATATCACATTCTTAAGGGGATTCCTTTCTCTGCCCCTAAGACTATCATTTAGATGATGGGTAGATGTCGCGGAAGAGACCGCAACCTCTCTTATACGATGATTATCCCACACATCTTTCAGAGATTCGATATTGACTTATCCACTTGTGTTCTGGACCCTGAGCCCAAGTTCTTCAAACTCTCTCGTCGCAGCATTGCCACTGTTCCTTCACCCACTGCACCTGCTCCTCCTGCACCTACTCCTACAACACCTGGTCCTCCTCAATCTTACCCTATGACCTTTGAGGGTATTCATCAGCATCTTTCAGATCTACAGTCATTTTATGTTGATACTTCCAGGAAACATGAGTTCCGTGACGTGACTCGGTTCCGGGCCATTGCCAACTCCTTTGCCGATCTGCGATTTGTATAGACGGGTCACTCTGCTAGCTCTCTACCTCGAGACCCTTTTGTTTCTGGCTACCGCATTGATGATGAGGCGGTCCACTCTCTGTTCCAGCCAGGGAACGCTTACGATTGGTATCGTACTTCTGGTGCCACTCCTCATACTTCTGGAGCCGGTACTTCTGGAGGTGGTCCATCTGGACATGCTGGCACTGCAGCCGATGATGATGATGAGGATGATGATTTTTGAGATGTTATTCTCATTGAGACTGATATTTTGTCTTATGTTTACTTGGAAATGCTCCGACATTCCAAGATATTATCAGTACTCTTTATTTCAGTTATGATTTCTGACTTACATAGACATATATTTTTATGCCTCAGTTTGGCATTTGACTCACATTAGTTTATTATTCAGCACTTTATTTGTTTCAGCTTTATTCTAGCATTATCTTTCTATTATGCTTCATATTAACTTCCTGTGACAAATACCATGCCTGTGTTGTTTTATAAAATATCTGTCTATCTTATTTTTTTGTCAATGTTTATACCATGCCTGTGATGAATGTTCTTACATTTTTTTATTTGTGTTTCTTCACTGATTGTTACTTATGCATTTATTGCGGGGGAGCTTTCTCTTTTGCAATTATTTTGCTGAGTGACAACGGGGAGAAATAAGATCTAACATCTTCATGAATACAGGTTATGAACAATTTTTTTGGTACATTTTTGAATTGATCCAAACTAAGATATTATATCGGCAAGGTTTATCAATTATCAAAATGGGAAAGATTGTTGGCCCATTGTTCATGGTCAAACCTGATTTTAATAATTGATTAAACTCTGTCACGATATAAATACAAGTCAATTAAGATGTTTACCTACGATGTTTTGGACACTACTCAATAATGGATATCTACTATGTTCAAGACCGAAGCTGTTTGCCATTCAGAATGTATTTCCTTCAAAGCAATATATTTTTTTTATTTTATTGAGTCTAGGAATACATTGTACACAAAGTCGTACTGGCAAATATGCTGTCCGGAATCATTTTTCAAAATCACCCTATCCTTGTAAAAATGACCTATGTTTTTGAAACATCCTTTTTACAAAAAGCTTATGAAGGACTTTTCAAAAAGCCAAAATTATTTTTCTTAAAATCAACTGGCAGAACCCTAGCAGAACTCAGCTAGAGTTCGGCCAGAGTTCGGCCAAGTTGAACATTATGCGAAAGTTTGATTTTGAACTTGGTCTCCCTTCAGTTGCGGTTTGTTACAAAGAGTTCTGTCCGAATTCTGCCCGAATTCTGTCAGAGTTCTGTCTTTGGAAAAACTATAAATAGAGAAGGATTTCGATCATTTCAAATCACTAATTCACTTTTAATCTCTTCTCTTCTAAAGCTTACATTTCTTCCAAAGAGTTCTAAAAAGATTTTATTTTTAAATCCCAAGCCAGTTACAATCCTCTAGTCGATTTGCCAGTATGGTACGGTCTAGAAGTTTCAGAGCGATTGTAATCAGGGGCTTGATTGAAGATACAACTCTTCACAATTGAAGTTGGTCGAGTTCTTCGTATCAAAGATCGCGTTTGTGTTTTCCATAAATAAATTCCTTTATTTATTGTGTATCTGGGAAAATTACAACTGTAGGAATCCGATCTAGAAGACGATCGCTTTATCCCTTGGACTATGCGAAGAATAAAAGCTCTCAAAATTTTGACAGTAGATAACTATGTATCTGTCTAATGAATGAGAAAAAGAACTCTATTTATAGAGTCAAAAATAATAACTGAAAAGATAACTGTCTTCACAGCCTGTGCTTAGTTGAAAATCACGCAGGATTTAACATACGCAAGATTGTGAGCAGTTACTGGACGTGGCCTGTAACTGTTGGACACATGGCGATCATGCATGAGTCGTGTGCAAGTTACAGGACACGCAGGCGAGAGATCAATGGCATGGCTGCCACGTACTCCAATTTGATGAAATCTATGCAGACTTGTTGAAGACGAAATCCACGCAGACTCGGGGTAGAAAGCTTCAAAATCCACGCAAACTTGGGGCAGGAAGCTTCAGAATCTACGCAGACTTGGTGAAGAAAACTTCAGAATCTATGCAGACTTGAGGAAGAAAACTTCAGAATCCATGCAGATTTGAGGAAAAGCTCAAAATACACGCAGACTTGAGATAGAACTGCCAGCTATCTTGATTTGGCGTGCCTCGACTGACACAAAATCTCTGACAGTGATTGCTTTTGTCAGTCGCATTAAATGACAAAAAACTCTTTTGGTACGCCAACTTGGTGAAGGTTGAGTCTTACTGAAGAAGATTTCGAAAATCACGCAATAGACGGCTGTGATCTTTCGAATTCTGTGCATACGTGGCATACGAAGAGACATTTTTCGACTGTTGTGCTGTCAGTCATAATTACTCTCTGACAAATGATGAGCTGTCTCCTCAGCGTGATTTGTAAATATTGTCCTGATCAACTGAGCGTGACTTTTGACTCTGTCCTGATCAACTCAGCGTGACTGTCATTTTTAAAGGCCTACAAGACCCCCTTCAAAGTTTTTGAAAAATTGAAAAGACTTCAAAATTTTTGAAATACTTTGAAAATAAGATGATAAAATGAAATCAGTCACGCTGAGATGACTTCAAATTTTTCGGAAGTCGAAAAGACTTCGAAGTTCTTTGAAAACATCCAAATAAACTTATTAAATGTCATAATGACTGTTCGTTCTCCGAGACTGATTGCATCCAATTTATGGTGGAATATGAACCGCCGATGAGCTCTGTTATATAAACAGGGAGAAGATTCATTTTTAATCTTCATCTTACGTCAACATGACACCAAAGGAAGAAGCTGGAGAAGAAGCACGCAAATTGGGTTTTTGTTCCCATGGTGATCCCACTTTTGAGGGTAAGGAACCGGAGCCCCTAGTCTTCGAGTTCAAAGACGATCCCATGCATTTAGCCAAGAATTTCCTGAGCTATTTTGGTCTGGATGGCTCGTCTTCTTCTGACGGACGCAACCTTGCAGAGCAGCGTAAAATGTTGAAGGCTCTGTTACACCGCATGGGGGTTAAGAGCGTAGAAGAACTGGGCACTAAGCTCAGTCGCTCTGCTAAATAGAGCGTGTCTTTTATGCTTTTGTCTTCTTTTGAAAATGTTGCACTTCTTCTTTTGTCTTTTGTAAGGCCATCAGTGCCTGTCTTAAAGAATGTAGTACAACTTTTGTGTTTGAACAGCGTGCATTAATGAAGAATGTTAATTAGCACTCTTTGACTGTTTCTAATGTTGCGCTGTCTTCCAAAGCACACGTGTCATTCATTCCATGATTTACGAGCGCTATTTACGCGGATCTTTTCCAAGAATAAGCTTGTACTTTGTCCTTTAAATAGATAGCTGAGTTTAAAAGATACTTATCTCCCATTCTTCTTTTTTTTCTCTGAGAATGAAATTTTTGGAAGATTTCATTCTCACACAGGAAAGCAATGCTTTCTAATGTTCGATTTCTGCACACTGTATCAAACATGAGTTTGCCAATTCTTAGCACCAATCTTGAAGGTAAGTCCAGTATAGTACGTGTACTATTTTGTTGCTGTTGAAAATGGGCTTTTTGTTTCTGACTGAACAATGCACGCTTGACTAGCCAGCGCGTGCCAAATGACATTTCTGTTGATTAATCTCCTCTTCCTTGATGCTTTCTGCAGGAATTCGGCTGAAAACTTTCTTTAGAACTGGCATTGGTGATGTGGATGCTGTGGAGAATATTCTGCTGACACCTACATCAGGGAGCTCATACGCTTTTGACGCGTACATCAGACAACTCAGAACTCTTCGTGGGATAGAAGGGTCTTCCTCAGATGGTAGGAAGAGCCTTTATACACGAGAGTTGGATGGTGGAGTCAACTCTACCCCGAAAAATCGGGTAGTAGAGTTCATTTCAAGGCAGAACTAGAAATTGTATCCCAATATGGAATATATTCTTATCTTCCTTGAGAGATTACCCCCAATCCACCAATTGTATTAGCAGCACCACGACTTTGGGCTGCCATACTCTGTGGTTCTCTTCTCGTCTGAGAGAGAAGACCAGAGTTTAATTCCTGCTGATCTGGTCGTGACTGGGACTCAGACAGTCAGGAACTGCCACCAACAACGAACCTGACGGAGAAGGTCCGACGGAGAAGATCCAAAGAAGAAGATAGATCTCTTTTAGGTTATTGTTGTGGTGTAGAATGAAAATCCAAGATTTGTAATAGATTTCCATTATGATTTGTAAAAAAGTCTAAGAAAATGTAATAGACTTTTTATGGTGAAATGAGAATGGAAATGATAATTCTTCTATGCTCAATAATTTATATTTGTGGATGAATTGTGGACATGATAGATAATAAAATCTTCTTTTCTGTTTTTAGAGTATATGATATTATCAGAGGTATTATGGACGTGATAATATGTATGAACTCAAAAAGAAAATAGATTGATTTCTATGCAGAGGTCAAAAATGACAAATGAGTAGATAGATTCGAAATTAATTCAGAGGTTATAAAAACATGATAAATAATGAATCCCCACTTAATAAATTGATAGAAGATTATGAACGGACGAACCGTTAGGAAATGATGAACAAATGAACTGTCGAGTGAATGTAATAAATGAACGGATGAACCATCTGATAAATATGAGAAATGAATGGATGAACCGTCGGATGAACGTGATTAATGAATGGATGAACCGTCGAATGAACGTGACGTTTCATTATTTGTAGAACTTCTGCCTATAAATATAGCAGAAATCTGACAAGAACGAACACTTCTTCTTTCAAACATAAGAATGTCGTCTGAAGAAGCATCCAAGAAAGCTGGAATTGCCATAAAGATTCAGAAAGGCACTGGAGAATGCCCTGCTGATCCAATTCCATTGAAGAAGGCGGTAGCAGGCGAAGGTTCGTCTGTACCTAAGCCACCAAAGGATATTCTGGACTTCCTGCTCGAACCAGAAAAGACTGAAGAAGAAGAAGCCATGAGAATGGCTGCTTGTAAGTTCCTCGTGGGTTCCAGCAAAGAGGTTCTCAGTTCTTTTGCTGATCGCGTCTTCGAGAAGGACGACAGTGGCCCACGTCCAAATGTAGAACAGGATGATAGTGATCTTCCTTAAAATCATGTACTATCATTCATGATTATAATAAAATAAAATTTTTATTTATAAGCATGAACTTGTTTGATGATTTACAAGTATTTATGCATAATACTTTTTAAGAAATTTGCCATTAATAGGCATCAAAACTTTTCGACCATCCAGTTCTGAGAGTTGATAAGCTCCATTTGAGAAAACTCTGTTCACGATATAGGGACCTTCCCACTTTGCGTCAAATTTGCCCTTGCTCATATGAGTCATAGTCATAGGACGTCTGACTGTTAGAACAAGTTCTCCTTTTTGATACGTCCGAACTCTGACTTTCTTATTAAAAGCTCTTGAGATTCTAGCTTGATAGAATTCAATATTCTGTTGAGCAGATAATCGCTTTTCATCTAGAGCTTCTAATTCTTGAAGTCGAAGACGATCATTATTTTCAGCAGTGAGTTCATTAGCGATTGCTATCCTTAAAGAAGAAATTTGAATCTCTAATGGAAGAACAGCTTCGCAACCATACACCAAAGAGAAGGGTGTACATTTAGTAGCATTACGAACTGTAGTGCGATAAGCCCACAAACATTCACCGAGCTTCTTACTCCAATTACGTTTGTTAGTAGAAGCAAACTTCTTTAGGAGTTTTATGATGGTCTTGTTGAAAGCTTCTGCTAATCCGTTAGCAGCCGGATTATATGCAGTAGAAGCCACATTGTTGATCCGGTGATCGTCACAGAATCGAGTAAACTTCTGACTAACGAACTGTGGTCCGTTATCATGAATAATGCGTCGAGGAACACCAAATCTGTAGATGATGTGGTGCTTAATAAAGCTGATGACATTGGACGTCTTAACTTCAGACAAAGGAATGGCTTCGGCCCATTTGGAGAAGTAATCGGTTATTGCGAGAATAAACCGATGACCTTTGGATGACGGCGGATTGATCGGACCAATAATGTCCATGCCCCAAGCTTCGAAGGGCCATAATGCTGCCGTCGGATGTAGAAATTCTGAAGGTTGATGAATAAAATCTGTATGGATTTGACAAGCTTTATACTTCTTTACATATTCGATGGCGTCTGATACCATAGTGGGCCAATAATAACCCATACGTCGAATACGGTCTTGAAGTTTTGTCCAGGCTGATGTGCCCCACAAATTCTATCATGTGCTTCACGAATAATTTGTTGAGCCTCGTTGTAATGCCTGTGTTCGTATTACGTATTTTGGAAATACGTGTACGTATTTTTCTTGTATTGTTCCTTGTTTAGTTTTCTTGGCTTGGTTTAATTCTCGGTTTGGGTTGGCTTGGTTTGGCCGGCTGGTTGCTTGGTCCATCATGGACCAAGGTGAACCCCCTACCTACCACCAACCCATGATATTTATTTCCCTACCAACCCTCTCTCTCCTCCATAACTCTCATTTATTTCTTCTTCTTCTTCCTTCCTCTCCACAACTCCCCAACCCTTAGGCAAGTACAACTTGCTTCCACAAGAGAACTCATTTTGATGGTTTCATTAGCTTCTCCTCATGATTCTAAACCACATTAGAACTTGTCATTTTCCATTTTGAGGCTTTAATTCTTGTAGATATAGAGTTTTGCTATTTTCGGATTTTGGTGTTTTGATCTATTAAACTTTCTTGTTTTCAAGTTTGGATGGTTCCATGTTGTAGATAATTTTATTCTACCCAATTTTGACCTTTGGAAAGTTGGATTCGGACTTGTTTTGACCAAGTTATGAGCATTTGGAGTTTTGGGTTCCATCCTTGGAGTTCTTGCTGTTCTTGCCCTCTGGAGAAGACAGTGAACAGTGAGCTAGCTTTTTAGCTTACGCCACTGAGTCGTACGCTGCTCTTTAGCGAGCGTACGCTAGCCTTCGTACGCTGCTCTTTAGTGAGCGTACGCTAGCCTTCGTACGCTGTTCTTTAGCGAGCGTACGCTAGCCTTCGTACGCTGCTCTTTAGCGTGCGTACGCTAGCCTTGATACGCTGCCTATTGGCAGCGTGTCTTTTTCGTACGCTAGCTCGAGCGTACGCTAGCTCGAGCGTATGCTAGCTTGAGCGTACGCGTGCCTTGGTACGCTAGCTTGAGCGAGCAAGGCGTACGCTGGCTTTGAGCGTACGCTGGCTTGAGCGTACGCTTGCCTATCTTGTCACCCTGGTTCAACCCGAGGGCCTTGTGACCCCCATACGCTGCCTTTTACGCTGCCCTTTGGGAGCGTATGCTTACTTGAGCGTATGCCTACCTGAACGTATGGCCTTTGGCAGACTTGATCTTATATTAGCATGTCAGTTTGGTTTTATTTTCCTTATCCTGGATTTATAGCCCTGTATATTGATAGTTTATTAGATATTTAACGTCCATTTTATATCCTTACGCCTTTTGACCTGAACTTGATAATTCCCGAAATTACTTGATATGTTTAAAAATGATACCTGAGCCTGACACGATAGTGACCCGTAGTGGTGCACTCCTGACATAATGACCTGACATGACCTGATAGTGGCCCGTCGTGGCGCACTCCTGACAAGTACACTTGACCTGATAAACCTGACATGTTATATCTTGATAAGCTGTTGCGACGGCTACCTGACATGACATGACTTGACAAGAATAAACATCCTGGACACCGTGGGTGATTGTGCTTGTACAAATAAACCAGTCCTGTCTTGCATCATATCTAGGATGGGACTCCTGAGTACCACGGTCAGGAGTACCTACTAAAATGGACTAAGATTAACAACTAGATTAATACATTAGTCATGAAGAGATCTCCCAGCTACAGGCAATCCCGTTACCTGGGCGCGCTTGGGATCTGTAGCCTGCCGTCGAGTAGGGCACATTTCCAGCACACTGTCATGTGTTGTACCCTTCAAGCTACTTAAGGGTGCATGCGTTTTCTGGACGATGTACCCACCTGAATTCAACCCTAATCTTTCGACCTGGGTAGCCTGGATGGTTTGCAGGGCTTGTGGCTGTGGAACAATCTCGCTGCATCTTGTTAGTAACTAGGACTGTGATAACCCTAGTTAGTTAAAGTATCAAGCCGTAGGTCTTGCTTGGCCGTGAAATGATTGGATGGAGTCTAACCAGTCTAGTCTTGCCCTGATCTTGTTCCAGATTGTTACATGACCAGCATGCTTGTATTTATTTTCTCGATAAATGGTGAGAAACCAAGCTCCGTTCAGACGAAGGGTTACAACCCCGGTCCTTGTTGGGTTACGGGATTGTAACCTAGCTGTCTGAATAGTTCCATGGTTATCTCGTCGTATATCATCCTGGCATGTTTTTTTTATTTCCAGTTTTACCAGTTACTTATATTTCCTGTCTTTTATTATATTAATTATATTCCTGTGCTGATTGCTGGTTTTAGTTCTTAAGTGAAGCCTCCTTTGTGGCACTTGCTCTTTCTGGGGTCTGACCCAGCTGGTTTTGTGTGGCCAGATTTCGGAGCAGCTCCAGAGGATCTACCGACCTTCCAGCCAGATGGTGGCCACTAGACGGAACCCTGGCAACGAGTGGGTTATTTTTTTGGCTCTCCCGCTCTATTGTAAAAATATTCTTTTGAGGTGTTTAGCCGACGAGCATCTGTTTAGCTCGATTGCACTTACTTACTGTCTGCCTACGGGCTGTAACATGATTGACAAATCCTAGGGTTGATCATGTATGACTAAACTCTTGCTAGTCCTAACATTTTGTAACGACTAGCTTCATGATCAGCTGAATATGTAATATTTGGGACGCCTTATTATTGTATATTTAATGATCATACATCTTGTAACATCTATTTACTTGCTTGTGATTGAGACAATAGGCTTGTTCATGACCTTAAGAGACTGTTGGCTTGTAGATAAACCCTCATGTATCCTAGACAGCCGTGACCGTATAGCGAGATGGAATCCATTTCAATATACGTAGCTGGCTATGTCTGCCTCCGCTCTCCAGTATTCTGGTTCTGGGGCGTGACATGGTTTAAGTGGTGGCCCATGCAGGTCTTGTAAATCAAGATATGTGAGAGTTTACCGAATAGATGTCTCAATCAGTATTCGTCCTTGATCTCTGCTCATATCTTCTAAATCCCTGGATTCTTGTTCTGATCATATGCTTGTCTCGTTGATCTGTCCTGGTCCTTCCTTATTGTTCCCTATGTCGTCTTCTTCAGCGGCATTGTTCGTGGACCTGCCGACCAGCAAGGCGGAGCACCTCCCGCGGACCAGCAGCAACCTGGAGATCAAGCCCAGCATTCCGGCGTAGCCTCCAGAGTTGTGCCTTCTGGCGGAGAGCCACCAGTCCAGCCAGTTCAACCTGTAGAACATGATGACGGCACTTTGGTAGGACTCGTCAGGACCTTGATAGCTTCCCAAGATCATCGTGGAGATGCCTTGCAACAGGCAGTGGCGGATGCTTTGACTAGAGGTGGTCATCCAGGGAACAGCGCGGCCAACTGCTTCAAGCGCTTGAACCCTCCCTTCTTCGACGGTAGTGAAGATGCTATCGCGGCAGATGCATGGCTTCAGGACACAGAAGTGATTCTAGAAGCAGCCAAGACTCCAGAGAACGAAAAGGTGGCCGTGGTGCGCTTGCAGCTATTAGATCTTGTCCGCAGCTGGTGGGCAGCGCAGGCCGTTGGATTAGCAGCCCCTATTGCTTGGGCAGTATTCCGGAAGAGATTCCAGACCAAGTATTTTGATGCCGTGGCTCGGTATGATCTGCAGACCCGGTTCACCAATCTGAAGCAAGGAGGCAGGACGGTCGATGGATATACGGCCGAGTTTTCCAGACTCAGTCGGTTTGCTCCCACCTTGGTGGCAACCGAGTATGATAGAGCCCAGCGGTTCCAGCAGGGACTTCACCTGGAGATTCTATTGGCGGTCGAGCAGTTTGAGCATCAGACTTTTGATGCAGTCTTGAGAGCAGCCCGGAGGCATGAGTATACCTCCCAGAGGATTGTGGATATGGCCGGAGGTCGGAAGAGATCTCACGGCCAGATGAATCAGTCTTCAGCACCGGCCCCGGCAGCCAGGGCTTTGACTATTGGAGTTCCGAGGCGAGCGGCCTCAGTGACGTCGGTTCAGCATTCCACTCCGACGCACCCTCATCAGCAGCAAAAGCAGAAGCAGTCTTCCGCAGTGGGTTGTTCTCATTATGGGAAGCCAGGCCATGTGGTGGCAGAATGTCTCAGGGCACAGGGGTTGTGTCTGGTTTGTGGAGCACCAGACCATAGGGTTGGATCCTGCCCGAACAGGGGTGGTTCATCATCGTCCAACCTTTTTAGCTCTTCGGTGAGAGGACCAGCTCCGGTCCATCAGCAGCAGTATCCATTGCCGAGGCCCTTGCCGCCTCAGACCCAAGTGTTCCAGCAGCAGAACCCCCAGCAGTATGCACAAGTCCAAGCCCAGAGTCAGAGCAGGCAGCGAGGATTTCAGCAGAGGGGACCAGCACCCCGAGGGCACGGTCAGGCTATGATGTTGACCATGGAGGAAGGATTGGCACCAGGAGAGGTAGTGGCAGGTACTATTCTCGTCAACTCCTTTCCAGCTTCAGCTTTATTTGATTCTGGTGCATCGCATTCATTTATGTCTGCACGATTCGCGACACGGGTAGGATTGGAGCCCGAGTCATTATCAGTAAGGCTCAATATACTTACTGGTAACGGACTTGTGGAAGTAGATAGAGTGTTTTCCTCGTGTCGGATCGTAGTTAGCGGTAGAGAATTCTCCGCTAGATTGATAGAGTTCCCGATGGCCGATTATGATGTGGTCTTAGGGATGGATTGGTTGAGGAACCAGTATGCTAGAATAGACTGCCATATTGGTAGGGTTGTTTTTAGCATTCCAGGAGAGCCAGAGTTTTCTTTCTCTCGAGGCGCAGTTGAGCCTTCTCCTCCGATATTACGGTTGGCAGTAGAAGCAGTTCAGTTGCCCAGGATAGTGGATGAGTTTCCAGATGTTTTTTTAGAGGAGCTTCCAGGTATGCCTCTGGAGCGGGAGATCGAGTTCACTATAGACTTGATTCTCGGGACAGCCCCAGTGTCAGAGAGAGTCTACAGGATGGCGCCATCAGAGTTGGAGATATTGTACAAGATGATTGAAGAACTTAGAACCAAGGGATTCATTCGTGCTAGTGGATCGCCTTGGAGAGCCCCGATGCTTCTTGTGAAAAAGAAGGATGGTACGTCCAGGTTATGTGTTGATTATCGTACCTTGAACTCAGTGACAATCAAGAACAGATACCCTCTTCCGAGGATAGATGACTTGTTTGATCAACTCAAGGGGGCTTCAGTCTTCTCGAAGATTGATTTGCGCTCAGGTTATCATCAGATCAGAGTCAAAGAGCAGGACATCCCGAAGACAGCTTTTAGATCGAGATATGGGCATTGGGAGTTTCTTGTTATGCCTTTTGGAGCAACCAATGCGCCGGCAGTATTTATGGACCTCATGAATCGTATCTTCATGCCTTACTTGGATCAGTTTGTGATCGTGTTCTTGGATGACATTCTGGTCTACAGCAAGAGTGAGGTGGAGCATGAGCAACATCTTCGTGTGGTTCTTCAGATCCTCAGAGAGCACCAATTATATGCCAAGTTCAGTAAATACGAGTTCTGGCTCGATCGTATTTCGTACTTGGGTCATATCATCTCTCGAGGAGGAGTAGAAGTGGATCCCCAGAAGATTGTGGCTATTGAGTCATGGCCAGTACCCAGCACAGTTGCAGAAGTTCACAGTTTTCTCGGATTGGCTGGCTACTACTGGCGGTTTGTTTCAGATTTTGCTCGAATTTTAGCGCCATTGACGCAGTTGACCCGCAAGGATGCACAGTTTGCTTGGACAACAGAGTGTCAGAGTTCTTTTGAACAGTTGAAGCGAGGCCTGATAACAGCTCCTATTCTTACACTTCCAGATGGAACCGGAGGATTCTCAGTGTACTGTGATACTTCAGGCAGAGGTTTAGGATGTGTTCTGATGCAGCATGGGAAGGTAATAGCTTATGCGTCACGACAACTTCGTGATCATGAGAGGAATTATCCAACCCATAACTTGGAGCTGGCAGCAGTAGTGTTTGCACTTAAGTTGTGGAGGCACTACTTGTACGGAGATAGGGTGGAGATTTTTACCGACCACAAGAGCCTGAAGTATGTTTTCACCCAGAAGGATCTTAACATGCGTCAGAGAAGGTGGCTGGAGCTTCTTGTGGATTATGATGTCAGCTTGCAGTATCATCCTGGGAAGGCCAATGTCGTAGCAGATGCATTGAGCAGAAGAGCCGGAGCTTATTTTCTAACAGCACAACCAGAGCTGTTAGCAGATCTTCAGAAGATGGACATAGAAGTTGTTCTCCCTTCCAGTGTGGCCTTGATGGCCAGTATGCAAGTTCAGTCCACTATAGTCGAGAGGATCCGGATGGCACAGTTGGCAGATTCCAAGCTTCAGCGACTCAGAACAGAGTACGAGGCAGGACGAAGACCAGAGCTATGTATTCAAGAGGATGGTACACTCAGGCATGGTAAGCGTCTTTGTGTACCCAGTGGAGATATCAGACAGGAGATCATGTCAGAAGCGCACAGTTCGCAGTATTCCATCCATCCCGGCAGTACGAAGATGTACCGTGATATCCGACAGCATTTCTGGTGGAATGGCATGAAGCGGGAGATAGCTCGGTTTGTCTCTCGGTGTTTGGTTTGTCAACAAGTTAAAGCCGAACATCAGAGACCGGCTGGACTTCTTCAGCCCTTACCGATTCCAGAATGGAAGTGGGAGCATGTGACCATGGATTTCGTGACTGGATTACCTAGATCCCCAGCTAGTAGAGATGCTATTTGGGTTATAGTTGACCGGCTCACGAAAGTGGCTCACTTTCTTCCATTCAGAGTTGGTCAGTCGACGGCTCAGTTAGCGGAGATGTACCTCAGACAGATTGTCAGATTGTACGGTGTGCCAGTCAGTATCACCTCGGACCGAAATTCAAGATTTATGTCGCACTTTTGGCGTAGCTTGCAAGAGGGTTTGGAAACTCATCTCCAGTTCAGTTCAGTATATCACCCGCAGACAGATGGCCAGTCAGAGCGCACGATCCAGACTCTTGAAGACATGTTGCGGTCCTGTACACTTGACTTTGATGGTTCATGGGAAGATCATTTACACCTGGTGGAATTCTCGTACAACAACAGTTTTCAGGCCAGTATCCAGATGGCACCGTTCGAGGCACTGTATGGTAGGAAGTGCAGATCCCCGCTAGCCTGGGATGATGTTGGGGAGAGGCAGATGTTTGGTCCAGAAATGATTGCTCAGACCGTTGAAGTGGTCAGGCGAGTCAGAGATCATCTTCGAGTTGCCCAAGATCGCCAGCGCCATTGGGCGGATTCTCATCGGCGCCCTCTCGAGTTTTCGGTCGGCGATCATGTATTCCTGAGGATTTTGCCTAACCGTGGCGTCATTCGTTTCGGCGTACGGGGCAAGCTTAGTCCTAGGTATATAGGACCGTTTGACATTCTGGAGCGAGTAGGAGATGTATCCTATCGTCTCGCTCTTTCACCGTCGCTAAGCGAGGTGCATGACGTGTTCCATGTATCCCAATTACGACGGTATATCTCGGACCCGAGCCACATCCTAGATCATTCGGAATTGGTTGTTGGTACCAACCTTTCGTATGAGGAGAGGCCCGTGTCTATATTGGATCGAAGAGAGAAGATCCTCAAGAACAAGACTATAAAGTTAGTCCGAGTTGCTTGGGGTCATCACTCTTTGGGGGAGTCAACGTGGGAGCGCGAGGATGACATCCGATCGCGATATCCCGACTTGTTTGACTCGTGAGGTATAATGTCTTTCTTATGCCTTATGCCGTCAATTCCTTGCTTGCATGATTGATTGATTGCCTAGTATAATTGCATGTGATAGTGTAGCTTATTCTTGTCTCTCTAGCCTCTTAATTAAATTCCGAGGACGAAATACTTTTAAGGTAGGTAGAGTTGTAATGCCTGTGTTCGTATTACGTATTTTAGAAATACGTGTACGTATTTTTCTTGTATTGTTCCTTGTTTAGTTTTCTTGGCTTGGTTTAATTCTCGGTTTGGGTTGGCTTGGTTTGGCCGGCTGGTTGCTTGGTCCATCATGGACCAAGGTGAACCCCCTACCTACCACCAACCCATGATATTTATTTCCCTACCAACCCTCTCTCTCCTCCATAACTCTCATTTATTTCTTCTTCTTCTTCCTTCCTCTCCACAACTCCCCAACCCTTAGGCAAGTACAACTTGCTTCCACAAGAGAACTCCTTTTGATGGTTTCATTAGCTTCTCCTCATGATTCTAAACCACATTAGAACTTGTCATTTTCCATTTTGAGGCTTTAATTCTTGTAGATCTAGAGTTTTGCTATTTTCGGATTTTGGTGTTTTGATCTATTAAACTTCCTTGTTTTCAAGTTTGGATGGTTCCATGTTGTAGATAATTTTATTCTACCCAATTTTGACCTTTGGAAAGTTGGATTCGGACTTGTTTTGACCAAGTTATGAGCATTTGGAGTTTTGGGTTCCATCCTTGGAGTTCTTGCAGTTCTTGCTATTCTTGCCCTCTGGAGAAGACAGTGAACAGTGAGCTAGCTTTTTAGCTTACGCCACTGAGTCGTACGCTGCTCTTTAGCGAGCGTACGCTAGCCTTCGTACGCTGCTCTTTAGTGAGCGTACGCTAGCCTTCGTACGCTGCTCTTTAGCGAGCGTACGCTAGCCTTCGTACGCTGCTCTTTAGCGTGCGTACGCTAGCCTTGATATGCTGCCTATTGGCAGCGTGTATTTTTCGTACGCTAGTTCGAGCATACGCAAGCTCGAGCGTACGCTAGCTCGAGCGTACGCTAGCTTGAGCGTACGCGTGCCTTGGTACGCTAGCTTGAGCGAGCAAGGCGTACGCTGGCTTTGAGCGTACGCTGGCTTGAGCGTACGCTTGCCTATCTTGTCACCCTGGTTCAACCCGAGGGCCTTGTGACCCCCATACGCTGCCTTTTACGCTGCCCTTTGGGAGCGTATGCTTACTTGAGCGTATGCCTACCTGAACGTATGGCCTTTGGCAGACTTGATCTTATATTAGCATGTCAGTTTGGTTTTATTTTCCTTATCCTGGATTTATAGCCCTGTATATTGATAGTTTATTAGATATTTAACGTCCATTTTATATCCTTACGCCTTTTGACCTGAACTTGATAATTCCCGAAATTACTTGATATGTATCAAGCCGTAGGTCTTGCTTGGCCGTGAAATAATTGGATGGAGTCTAACCAGTCTAGTCTTGCCCTGATCTTGTTCCAGACTGTTACATGACCAGCATGCTTGTATTTATTTTCTCGATAAATGGTGAGAAACCAAGCTCCGTTCAGACGAAGGGTTACAACCCCGGTCCTTGTTGGGTTACGGGATTGTAACCTAGCTGTCTGAATAGTTCCATGGTTATCTCGTCGTATATCATTCTGGCATGTTTTTTTTATTTCCAGTTTTACCAGTTACTTATATTTCCTGTCTTTTATTATATTAATTATATTCCTGTGCTGATTGCTGGTTTTAGTTCTTAAGTGAAGCCTCCTTTGTGGCACTTGCTCTTTCTGGGGTCTGACCCAACTGGTTTTGTGTGGCCAGATTTCGGAGCAGCTCCAGAGGATCTACCGACCTTCCAGCCAGATGGTGGCCACTAGACGGAACCCTGGCAACGAGTGGGTTATTTTTTTGGCTCTTCCGCTCTATTGTAAAAATATTCTTTTGAGGTGTTTAGCCGACGAGCATCTGTTTAGCTCGATTGCACTTACTTACTGTCTGCCTACGGGCTGTAACATGATTGACAAATCCTAGGGTTGATCATGTATGACTAAACTCTTGCTAGTCCTAACATTTTGTAACGACTAGCTTCATGATCAGCTGAATATGTAATATTTGGGACGCCTTATTATTGTATATTTAATGATCATACATCTTGTAACATCTATTTACTTGCTTGTGATTAAGACAATAGGCTTGTTCATGACCTTAAGAGACTGTTGGCTTGTAGATAAACCCTCATGTATCATAGACAGCCGTGACCGTATAGCGAGATGGAATCCATTTCAATATACGTAGCTGGCTATGTCTGCCCCCGCTCTCCAGTATTCTGGTTCTGGGGCGTGACACTCGTCACCGGCAACACATCGAAGAAGTAAACCATCATAAGCTCAACGATATAAGGTTTTTGTAGTATGATTGTAATAGAATCTGAGTGATCGTCGTCTGATAGATGCTGCCTCACTCGGATCATCTGGAAGAATATCATACAATACGAAATCTAAGAAAGGAAGTCTCCAATCCGTATCCGTATTTTGATTCTCGGCCGAGTTACTGAAGATGAATTCTATGCTGGAATCAGATGAAGATGATAAAGATTTACGACTAAATCTAAATCCTCTTGTTGCATTGACATCATGTGATGTTGATTCTTTAATGTCAACTGGAAGTCCTATAGTCAGATTGTTTTCGAGATGAAATAGCTCTCGATTGCGAACAATAATCATTTGTTGCCGTCTAATCGGGATAGCTAACACCGCCGCAAGATTAGCAAGAGCGTCAGCTTCTGTGTTACATGCTCACCTAACATGTTCAATGAAGAATTCTTCAAACGAAGAAGCCATAGATATAGCTGATCTATGATAAGGAACCAGATCTTGATGGCGGACTTCATAAGTACCCCTTATCTAAATGACAATGAGTTTAGAATCTCCGTACGCCTCCAAATGTTAAATATTTAGATGTTTAGCGAGTTGAAGACCAATGAGTAATGCATTGTACTCAGCTACATTGTTTGAACATGGCTGATCGAGAGAATAAGCTCTTTGGATAGTAAGACCTTCTGGCGATACAAGAACGATTCCAACTCCAGCGACAATATCACCATTAGGACCTATTCTTGAAGCTCCATAAAAGAATAGACGCCAAGTAGGACCTTCTTCAGCAATTTGGTTTGAATCTAGGACTTCATCTGGAATTTCGTCATAGAGTTTTGAATCTTCTGGAATTGAATGAGCAGCCAGAAAATCAGCTAAAGCTTGTCCTTTGACTGACTTCTGAGGAATATAATGTATGTCATACTGAGCAAGTACGATTCCCCAGTTAGCTAATCGAGAATTCAAAATACTGGGTTTCTTCATCATGATCCGTATAGGATTGATCCTGGAGATGACATGAATAGTTTGGCCAATGATATAATGTTGTGTCTTTTGAACAGCGAACATCAAGGCTAGACATTCTTTTCGACCGGTGAATATCGAGGTTCAGCTCCGGTCATAGTACGACTGAGATAGTAGATGGCTTGTTCATGACCATTTTGATTCTTTTGAGCGAGTAATGCACCCAATGAATGACTCATTGCTCGAGTATATAGTAGAAATAGAATTCCTGAAACGGGAGGTACCAATACTGGAGGGCTCAACAGATATTGTTTTATATCATCGAATGCTTTCTGACATTCATCATTCCAGACAAAAGAAACACCTTTCTTCATAAGTTTGTTGAATGGTCTGCAGCGTCCTGATAAATTAGAGATGAATCTCCTGATATAATAGATCCTTCCTTGAAATCCTCGTAGCTCTTTTAAGGTGCGTGGAGGACGCATCTCTTGGATGGCTTTGATTTTTTCGGGATCCACGTGTATACCTTTAGAGGTAATGACGAAGCCGAGAAATTTACCACTAGAGACGCCTAAGAAGGACTTAGTAGGGTTCATCTTTAATTGATGCTTACGCATTAGATCAAATATAGTCTTCAAATCTTCGATATGATCCTCCTTTTGTCGACTTTTGACTGCAATATCATAAACATAGCATTCGACTGTTTTCCGCAAATGTTCACGGAATATAGTGCTCATAGCTCGTTGATAAGTTGCTCCTGCATTCTTGAGACCAAACGGCATAACTGTATAACAGTATGTACCGATCGGCGTTCTGAAAGAAGTGTGCTTCTCGTCATCTGGAAACATTTTAATCTGATTGTATCCAGAATACCCGTCCATGAATGACATCCGTTCAAATCCACAGGTATTATCGATCATGACATCAGTGATTGGTAGAGGGAATTCGTCTTTAGGACATGCCGCATTGAGATCGCGGAAGTCATGCATACTCTGATCTTGCCAGTCTTTTTAAGGACAGAAACTATGTTAGCCACCCAATCGGGATGTTGTTCCTCTCTAATAAACTCGGAGGTCATGAGTTTATTGACTTCAGCTTCAATTGCATCCATAATGTCTGGACGAAATCGTCGCTGTTGTTGTTTGACCGGTTTAGCATTCGGCAAGATATTAAGCTTGTGAGTTGCAATTTGTGGATCAAGTCCTGGCATATCTTCATAACTCCAAGCGAAGACATCGATATAGTCACGAATGAGTTTGATCATGTCTTGCTTATCAGTTTCAGAAAGACTTTTACTGATGAATATTGGTTTGGGAGATCCCTCTTCACCAACATCTATTTGAACAAGTTTGTCTTCAGTCGGAGGTTCTTTTTGCTCGAAACGGAACTCCTATTGATTATCTAATCTTTGGGCCCATTGTTCTGATTCAGGTGAGATTTTAAACTCTTCTTCGTCTTCATCACTTTCTTCAGAATGGTCAATAGAAACCATGTTGGAAGACAGAATGTTACAGTAGAAATCGCCGATACTCGTATCAGAATCCCAAAAAGTGGTACTAGAAGAATCAGATCTCTTATCTTCGTCAGACTCGAGATCTTCATGGATAATATTGATAAAAGGAGTAGGAGCTATATAGCCCAATCCGTATTTCGTCCTTCCATATTTCAGAGGAGGGATCCGGACAGGCATTTTTCTTCCTTTTCCACTATTGAGGCCAGTCCTGAAGTCATATCCCATATTTTTGATGATGTCTTTAGATTGCTGACTATAACAACGTAGTTGTAATCTTCCAGTATCATCATTCTTGTCCTCGTCTTCTAAATCAGAAGGATTTTGGGGCCCTTTGTAGAAGAATATTGGGATGTCTCCTGGCTTTCTGCTGGGAACTAGAAAGTATGAAGATTGTACTGGTTCTAGGGATACATCTGTATGAACAGTCTGTACAACCCCTATGGTTATTGTGTTCAAGTCATCTAACAAATATAAATAACTATGAACATAATTGCACACATCAACGTACTACAAAGATGGAGACTTTTCATTAAATGTAAAAGCAGCAATATTTACATTAGAAGAAGGCTGAGCCTTAGAGATTTTAGCCAAGTCAATGACTAAAGGGGGAGAAGAAGAACGAGAAGAAGCGTTGTTTCGATTAAGATCGATAACAAATGGCTCAGAAGAGGTGAGCTCCCTTGAAGCTTGAGATGGAAGAATAAACCGCCCTCCAACTGGAATTAGCAGAGTATCCTGTTTCACATGTGAAGATGCAGGAATTACAGTACGCCCACTGACAGGAATGATCAGTGTATCTTGAGCAGACGACTGAGGTAACGGAGAAATTCGTCCAGTCACCGGAATGATGAAAGAACCTTCTCCAGAGGGTTTGGGAGATTGTTGCTGAGTAGTTCGACCTTTAACAGGAATTATTAAGGTCTCACTTTGTGCATCCTCTTTCTCCATAGCTTGTATGACCCTTGTATACTCTTCTTTGTACATTCGGGAATCATTGAAATAGGCTTCAACCCTATGGAAGGGATTTATGTCAGCAACTTCTTTTTGTACTCTTCCATTGCTATCAATGTATTTAAAACACTGATGAAGAGTAGAAGGCACCACATTATTTTCATGAAGAAAGGGCCTCCCAAGAAGAAGATTATAGGATCCCACGATCTCGATCATATAGAAAGTGACTTTGGATCTGAAATCACCTATTTGAAGCTTCAGATGAATCTTTCCCAAAGGCTCGCTTCGGCTTTGATTGAATCCCAGGATAGTAGTAACCGTCTTGGAGAGTTTGTGAAGAGGGATTTTTAGTTCATTTAATAAACTCTTTGGCATGATGCTTATAGCAGACCCTGGATCAATGAGGATACGATCTATCTTCATCGTATCGATATAACCGGTGTAGTAGAGAGGCCGATCATGTCGATTATCCTCCAGTAGCATGTCGTCTTGTGTAAAGGTGATATTTAGGATAATTTCCAGTACACTGTTGCAATGTAAGCAAGTGGCAGGTTCCACATCTGGCTTCTTCAATTGTGCAAGACAAGAGTCAGCCTGTAGAAGTGCTTCACTTAACGTCTCCCGAGTCTCTTTAGAAAGACGTAAAAGTTCAAAGAGGGACATTCTAGCTGGAGTATTAGCAAGTTGAGCTAGAATGTCAAAGTTATAAGGCTTCTGAAGTCCAAGAGGAGAGGACTTCTTGATTGGCTTATCAAACCGAGCCTGTTGTTTGCCTTTCTCAAGAGTTGTAGGCTTGGAAGGAGCAGGTTCGACTGGTGTAGTTGAAGGAACAGGTGCAATGGATGATTCTTCTTCAGGAGGAACATTAGGAGCATCTTTATCAGCTGGAGGGATATCAGGAGTATCCTCAGGATTCTTGGAATAATCCTTTAGATAAGGTTTCCCCGTTCTAGTGGCACTAACAAGTGCTTCTTCTTTCTCTTTTGGCTCTGTGTCAGAGGTTGACCCAAGAGACGTCATATGACATGACTTAATCTTTCCAGCCTTCTTGGACTTTCGAGAAGTAGTCTTTTGAGGAGAAGGCGATTCAAAATCTGCCACTAGATCAGGATGGATCCACATGATTTCTCCTGTTTCCAAAGTGATTGGCACTAATCCTTCAGACTGTGGAGGAGGAAGATTCACTATGTCAAGAGTTGCCTTGGGAATAGCAACGATCCCACTTTCAAGGAGTTGAGGAGGAAATTCTCCGAATTGCATAGAGACGACGTTGGAGGTGACGGTCTTCTCTTTTGGAGTAAGAGAGATAGCTCCAGATTTAATCATTTCTTGGATCTTTCCTTTCAGTACATAACATGTACGAATTGTATGACCCAGCATTCTGTGATATGGGCAGTATTTGGGATGATCTGTCTTACCAGCTTCATTAGGTTTCTTGATCTCAGGTAATTGTATCTTATGACCTTTCAGCAGACATTCAAAGATACCAAGGACATCGTCGTCATCGAAAGAGTATTCTTCTTTAGGGCGAGATGTTCTTGGTTGTTGAGTTGTAGGAGTTTGAACAGTTGATGCATCTTTGCTCTGAAGATTAACTTCAAGAGTTTCTTTTCCTTTGCGAGTATTGTTTTTATTGTTAGTACCTTGACCTATTTCTTTAGGAGTCATCTGCACTCCTAAACCTTTGAAGGTTTCAGCACTAATTTTTGCAGCCTTGGTACTAACTATAAAAGAAGGCCAGTCTTGGAATTGGGTGGATCCTGTCCACATGCTGATGATTGGCAACAAGTTTGATTTACACGTGTCGATGGTGACAGCATCAGGAGTTCCAAGAGGCATCTTCAGAGCTTCTCTTCAAAACCGTTCAATGTACTCTTCTGTAGTTTCATTATTTTTCTGCTTGATTCTAATAAGAGCAGACATAGTCATGTCATTGAGCCCTTCATAGAACCATTCAAGAAACATCTGTTTGAAACCGACAAATGAGGTAATGCTCCCATCTGGGAGACTTCTATACCATTCATAAGCCGTTTCCTTGAGACATCCAACAAACACTCGAGTAAGGAGGGCGTCGCTTGGTTGCAGCTGATCAGTCATCACTTCAAAGTGATTAATAAACTGACTTGGAGAAGTGGTTCCATCATAGAATGAGATAGTAGGAGGCTTGTATTTAGGAGGATACGATACTTGCTTCCATTCTATCGGATAAGGTTGCTTGATGCCTAACCTTTGTAAACCATCCTTCTGTTTGAATGCCTCGAATTGAGTTTTGAGATTCCTCAATTCTTCATTAACAACTCCGGAGGATTATGGAGTTGTAGCTTGTAGAGAATAGTTGGGAGGAGGAACATCATTGTAAGCACTACCCCCAGCTCCAGAGAGACTAGGGTTTAGTTGAGCTGGTCCAGGAGTATTGGATTGTACTGCTGGAGGAACTTGTACTGGACTCATATCAGTGTCAGTTGGTATGGTATCTGGTACAGTCTGTCGATTTTGCAACTGAGCTGTCATGAGTTCATACATTGATTTCATAGTATCAGCCATAGACTTCATTTGTTGTTCCAAAGAAGCAATTCTTTGATCTTGAGGAGTCAAGGAAGAAGAAGGTTCATCAGTATTCCCATCAACCATATAAGTCGTGACTGTACGAGGAATTATTGATGAACTGGTAGATGTTGTTTATTCTGAATCATTGCTTTGTGCATCAAAGTCAATTATAGGAGAACTACCCCCAGTAGGAAGAGGTGGGAAGTTAGATTCTCCAAGGAATTCAGAATCATCTTCAGAGATCAAATTTTTTTGACTAGGAGTTGGTAACAGACCTTTTCTAGACAAATTCTGTGCCCAATTCGAAGAAGTCATAGAAGAAGACATTAAGGAATGTTTCTTCTTAGACTCATTCAAGTTTTGAGACATAGAATGTCCAGAAGGAAGAGTAGTCAAAAGACCATCTCCTTTTCTTTGACTAACAAAATTGTCAGTCAAAGCTGTTCCTGAAGTAAAAACTACAGGAATAGAAGAAACAACTAAAGAGTTATCTCTTTTCGAAGGGACTTTGTGTGGAAGACCACCCCCTGTTCTAGTAGAACTTGGCAAAGAAGAAGAGATAGCTAAAGAGCTATTCTTCTTAGATGAAATACACGCTGAAACATGCTTGGTTAAAGAACCAGTGCTGTTGGCGTGACTTTTGACTTTGGAAATACACGCTGGAACAGATTTGGTTAAGGAGCCAGTATTGTTAGCGTGATTGTTGATTTTAGAATTACACACTGGAACAGACTTGGCTAAGGAACCAGTGATGTCAGCGTGACTTTTGGGGTTGAAATTGCACGCTGGAACAGATTTGGCTAAGGAGCCAGTACTGTCAGCGTGACTTTTAATTTTGGAGACACACACTGGAACAGATTTGGCTAAGGAGCCAGTACTGTTAGCGTGATCTTTGATTGTTGTCATCTTTGAGCGCACAAGAGTGTGCGTGCTTGCAGTAGAGTTCTTGCCAGTGTTAGGAGTAGACACTGTGGCAGAGACTTTACCATTGGCTGCCAACTGAATCTTAGGGACATAGACAGAGTGTCCCTTCGACTTGGCAGTGATGATGGAGGCTGTAGTGGGCTTACCACTCTTAGCCCGCTGCATTTTTTCATAGGCGAGTTGATCGAATTGGATCGTCATCACCTTCTTCGTCGAGCCGATTGACGAAGTGTCGCATTGAGTTGTTGCCATCTCAGAAGAGGAGATGGTTTTCCCCAGCAGAGTCGCCAATTTGTTTTCCATAAATAAATTCCTTTATTTATTGTGTATCTGGGAAAATTACAACTGTAGGAATCCGATCTAGAAGACGATCGCTTTATCCCTTGGACTATGCGAAGAAGAAAAGCTCTCAAAATTTTGACAGTAGATAACTATGTATCTGTCTAATGAATGAGAAAAAGAACT
Source organism: Iris pallida (assembly GCA_029216955.1). Lineage (NCBI taxonomy): Eukaryota > Viridiplantae > Streptophyta > Magnoliopsida > Asparagales > Iridaceae > Iris > Iris pallida. The sequence continues at coordinate 4,299,396 of JANAVB010006391.1, read as the reverse complement.
CTATTTATAGAGTCAAAAATAATAACTGAAAAGATAACTGTCTTCACAGCATGTGTTTAGTTGAAAATCACGCAGGATTTAACATACGCAAGATTGTGAGCAGTTACTGGACGTGGCCTGTAACTGTTGGACACATGGCGATCATGCATGAGTCGTGTGCAAGTTACAGGACACGCAGGCGAGAGATCAGTGGCATGGCTGCCACGTACTCCAATTTGATGAAATCTACGCAGACTTGTTAAAGACGAAATCCACGCAGACTCGGGGTAGAAAGCTTCAAAATCTACGCAAACTTGGGGCAGGAAGCTTCAGAATCTACGCAGACTTGGTGAAGAAAACTTCAGAATCCACGCAGACTTGAGGAAGAAAACTTCAGAATCTACGCAGATTTGAGGGAAAGCTCAAAATATACGCAGACTTGAGATAGAACTGCCAGCTATCTTGATTTGGCGTGCCTCGACTGACACAAAATCTCTGACAGTAATTGCTTTTGTCAGTCGCATTAAATGACAAGAAACTCTTTTGGTACGCCAACTTGGTGAAGGTTGAGTCTTGCTGAAGAAGATTTCGAAAATCACGCAATAGACGGCTGTAATCTCTCGAATTCTGTGCATACGTGGCATACGAAGAGACATTCTTCGACTGTTGTGCTGTCAGTCATATTACTCTCTGACAAATGATGAGCTGTCTCCTCAGCGTGATTTGTAAATATTGTCTTGATCAACTGAGCATGACTTTTGACTCTGTCCTGATCAACTCAGCGTGACTGTCATTTTTAAAGGCCTACAGTCTGTAGAAGTTGCAAGGACTTCGTATGAAAACTTGCGAGATTTTTCAATAGTGGATTCAATTGGAAGCTAGAGTTCTTCCTTCAATAGTGGATTCAATTGGAAGCTAGAGTTCTTCCGACTGGACTAGTCCTCACAAGAGGAAAACCAGTATAAATCTCGGTGTTTGCGTTTGCCTTCTGATCACCTTTTTTTATTACTGTTATTTATTTTGTGATTATTATTATATCTGTGATCTAACTGCTAACGAGTTTTTAATTAGCAATATTCTGCTGCCTACTCTATCACCCCCCTCTAGAGTATTCTGCTTTACGATTTCGTTCCTACAAGATCAACCTGAAGAAAGACACACACTGGATTTTAGAGTGCCAACATAAAGGACGATAGCGAATAGAGCCTAAGGACCCTGTCAGAATACAAATTAATGAAGCATGATGATCATGACTAGATATAAACTTTTGGGTTATATTGCACTAAAATTTGAGGAATTTCACGTAGAGTATATAGAAATCAGAATATGATAAAATGGGGAATTTTTTTCTTGGATGACAAGGAACTGTCCTAGGAAGATTAGGTATCAAAGAGAAATGTGATCTAGGAGTAGGTAAGTCTGAGATAGACTAGTCAACCATCTTCATATTAGTTGAGTCGAACCTTGAATGACCTGTTAGAAATCGAGACTAAAAGATTGACCAATAGGGTTAGACAACGATAGAGGTATCAAAAATAAGTATTTATGGTTAGGCGTTCTTGCAAGGGATGGATTGTTTGCTTATGGTTAGAAGGGGGTAGAACATTGGTTATGTTGATAAGATATTTGATCTAAGGCTTGTAAGAGTATGGTATAGAATTTGAGGGATTGATTGAGTGGAGGATTGAATATACCTTTCTATCTTCGATGGTTGGTCATAGCCAAGGATATGGAAATAGAGTTAGAAAAGTCGTACCTCAAGAGGCATATTAGTAAACCCTTCATTGATGCAATTTAGATAAGAATCCTTAAGGTATTGTAACTGGAGCAATTGTGTTTAGTTTAAGAATACGTAGTAGAAATATAAAAGAGATGAGAGAATTATAGGAGCAGTACTAGATTTAGGTTGAATAATGGAAGAGGAACAAGATTGGAATTGCACGAAAAATTTATAAAAAAATTGAGAAGAATAAGTTGAGACGAGGGTTATGATCATGATTATCTATGATGGCTTACGAGGATTATAGAGAGAACTATATCTTAAGCAAGACCCTTGAAGTTGAGATTCGAATAAAAAGAGAGAGATTATTTCAAGAAAATAGATGATACAAACTTTATGACAGATAAAAGCGAGTCTAGAGAAAAATAGTATGATATACAAACACGTTGATAGGAAGCCATACCACATACTACTGTAAAGCATATAATCAAGATAAAGAAATTTAGAAAACAAGGACAAGAAATGAAACGACATTAGATGAGAAGAAAACAAGAATTTCAAGATAGAAAAGTAGAGTATCCTAAAATAGATTGATGAGTAGAAACTAGAGTTGAGTAGTACATAGTGGATGATAAATTTTTGAAGATGAAGATGTTCCATAGATGGGGGAAACTTAAAGAATTAAATGTTGTATTGAATTTTGAAAAATCTAGGACATTTGAAGACCTTGACAGATTATATTATGAGCAGCTTGATATTGTGTTAATAGAAGTTATCTCTAATAAAGCTAGGCCTTACAATGGAGTGTACTAGTGAAAATGAGATAAGGCAGAAGCCCTGCAAATACTATTAGTTATATTCTAGATTAAGATTAGCTAGCTGTGTTTAAGGAATCATGTGTTATCCGATAAACCTGATAGATAGGCTAGACCATAGTAACCGGTGTGCAATCTCTTCAGCTTGTTTGACTATCCGATTATTCTAAGTGACCTAAAATTGTAGCTTTAGACCGTATCACTATCTCTTTATTCCTTGATCACCTATCCCATGATCGCAATCACAACTTCGTGATCATTCCCACTATGACATTGATAATGACCTTATCCCTTCCCTAATCATGTCATAATCCCAAAATAAAATCCTTGATTTTTATACCTCTTTGTGCCTAATATTCGTGTTACCATAGGTGTAAACCCCCGTTCTGATTATTGTTATTCTATTCTCAGAATTTTCATGAGATAATAATTTTGTGTTTTATAAATATTTTTAAAACTAATATATACTATAAAGTAGTGATTTATTATAAAGAATATGTAATGATATAATATACTTGGCAGTTAGAGTAAGCTTCTAAATCAGGATTCTTAAGGGGCTTGTTTGTAAAATCCCAAAGAATTCAAAACCCGGCCAAATCTTTCCTTCTGCTCGAATGAACAGATTGGATTGAGAGATCCTCTCAAATCCTTCACATGATCAAGGCCAATCTGAAATTAAATTCTCTCCTATCTAAACCTTGTATAAATGAAGAACCAATCAGTTTCTCCTTCCCCAAAACCCTAAGCTCTCCTCAAATTCGTGAAGCCTGCCGCCAGGAGGACTCAAGAACAGAACAGTTGGTTCTCTGTCACCTACATCGTAGAGGTCCATTGTTAGAAGTCTTCCAATCAGGTAATGTGTTAACTCTCAATTATTGATTTTATAAGACCTAAGTCACCAAGTATTCGAGTTTATGTCTTAAAGAGTTCAATCCATAATATGTTTGTTAAATAAATAAATATTTGGGGTTGCTTTCTTTGTGTCAGTTAGAAAGACAATACTGTGTATCAGACATGTTAGCAGCAGTCCTAGGAGGGCTATTGTTCCTGTAGGATAAATAATAGGCTAATGTATGATGTACCACATGATGTTACAATAAAGTGGTAAGATATCAACCCTATATTAGTTTTCTTCTATCCCTTCCATATCCTCTTCAAACCTGTGTCCACAACTTTTTGATTTTTCTGTGAGGTGAATGCTTTTGTTGTTGTTTCCTGCAAATCTAAGAATCGACCAGTAACAGCCTCTTCAACCTGTTCATGTACCCCTGGTTGTACCCTCTTGTACCCCTGAACCTGGTCGACCCTATGGTGTATCAGGCCTTACTAGGAGCAATATAATTAACTAAAGGACTGATAATATTGGTAGTAAGGATGTAGATGTGTCGATTGGCCCTAGTCCTAATAGACATGATTGCAGAGTTACTAATGAGTACGAGATGCAAACGAGTAGAGTATCAGGAATCAGAGTACCCCCTGTATCATGTATCAGAAATTAGTGATAGGTCACAAAGGACTTATCTAAAGGGGCTGCAGTCCAGGCCAGTCTTCATAAGATATGCATATTTCCTTTCCTTTGCACTGCATTTCCGCCCTTAACATGATGCTTGTATTTCATATTCCCTGATACTTGAATAATATCACATACTTGTTCCACTTTATTGATTAACCCGTGCAAATGTATTATCCATCCTAATGCCAAGGCATATAGGGGTGTCTGGTGTATTAACAGAGTGCACATGACCAGAGCTATGTGCTAGCAGACCTGGGGATAGGTGCTTGTACAAATTTAAGGACCATTAGAAATTGGATGGGCATGTGTGTTTTAGTAATATAGTTTCCTATGTAGTGTAGATCCAGAACCAGGAACAGAGTTAGTAGAGGACTTGGGGACAATAGGAACGCCTGTACTTGGCTTGACAAAGCCTATACTAAATAGGGATAATGGCTCAGACCACCTTGGCATGGGTACCAGTGGCACAGGTTGAGATGACTACCAGGAAGGAGCAAGTACAGAGGATTAGACATATGTAAACTACAATTGGGACCGAACCCATGGGTATCTCTAAAGAGGAATTAACATACCAATGTATACCTGTGTATATACTTCTCTTGACAGAATACAGAACAGTTGCAATAGGTAAGTTATGTGTAAAAACATGTAAAGTCATGTGTGCACAGGCGTGTGCCTAAGGAAAAGTCGGTATATGCAATATAGCATAGGTATCAGGAAACCTATGTGGGTTAGAAATTGATCCTTCCTGCATATGCAGGTACATGATGTTTTCTGCAGTCCAAGAATTGGGGAGTGAAGGGTCCCTGTCCAGAGGGTGCAGTGAGTGTAGGCAGTATGGGTTAGCAGGAATAGGAGGCAGGGCACTAAGCTCCTACAGCAGGTAATGAAGGGATAGGCAGGAGGCCTGTATGATGTGAAGTATCAGTAGGATACTGGTAGCAATGAGCTAGAAATTCTGTAATAGACCTTGTTGAAGGGTTGAATAGATATAATGAGTATTAGGAGGCAAACATAGCAGCATTTACAACAACTGCAAATGTGCAGGTGTTGTGTTTGGGTTAGTGTCTTGAGGAATTGGTGTCAACTACATGTAAACTAAGTAGATTAAAAGGGTACTGATGCCATAGATGTTCCTCTTATAGCAGATTGATATGGATAGGTTAGATGTCCACCTATTTCACACTACACCAAAAAAGGTATTAAGGAACATATTTTACATGTTCCGAATATTTTTAGGAACATATCATAATCGTTCCTAAAAGTGGCGTTGCAATATTTGGAACAATTATAACGCGTTCCTAAATTTTGTTCGGAACGGTTATCAAACGTTCCTAAAGTAGATGTTGGAACATATATATTGTGTTCCTAAATTATTTTTGAAACGCCTTGGAAACGTTTCTAAATGTTATTTTGAAACTCTTTAAACCTGTTCCTAAACTTAATTTGCAACACTTTTGCATTATTCTTGTAGCTAGCTTTGCAACACTTTATTAACGTTCCTATTTATTTATTAATTTTATTTTTTAATTAAATTCAATGATTTCTAACTAAACAGGGAAACACATAATAGCTATCAGATTTTTTTAAGTTAGTACATTAAATGATGATATCATGAATATAAGTAGAGCAAACTATCCTTTCAACCATTACATTTTTTTACTATAAATCAAGTAATGCTAAAGACACAAATGAAGTAATAGTTTAAACGCAACAATCAATGAGCAAATTATAGTACCACTAAACACATTTACTGTATTAATGTGATACACGATTCAACATTAGGCTACAGGTTGAGACGTCTTTTTTAATATAAGAAATTTTTGAGCCACGAAAATGTGCTTACTTATTCACATATACTACATCTCATAAGATACAACATACAACATAGACATTTTGACTTACAAAATTAGAAACAAGGCCAACAACCAACAAAGAAATTTTCGAGCCACGAAAATGTGCTTACTTATTCACATATACACATCTCATAAGATACAACATACAACATAGACATTTCGACTTACAAAATTAGAAACAAGGCCAACAACCAACAGAGATGTCAAAGGCACAGCCAAATTGTCATCCAGTTCTGAACTTATAGGTAATGACTCCACGAATGATGCAATAAGCGACACCAACAGGAAGCAGGCAATCATTCCCAAGCTTTCTTCCACGAACCCAACCCAAATGTGGAGTAGTAGTGCATATACCTGGAGGCCAAAGATACAAATAATAAGATATTTCTGGAGTTGCAGACGACTATATTATCAACGATGCTTGAGCTTACGTAATGGATGCTACGAATCCTGCGATTGCCATTGCAACACTACCCTCTAAGGATTTGTTAGGGTTATAAGGCAGCTTCGTCTTTCCAAATCGTCTTCCTACTATGTCAGCAATACCTGGACATCAGATTAGATATCATAAATGTGTATCTAATAATAAAAGCTTCAAAATTCATTCTTAATTGTCTGAGAAGCTCACTATTTTCGTAGTGATTTTTCTGCCTAATGATCTTATCTACAAAAGCCTACATAAGTGGCTCTTCACATTTTAATCAAGCCAGCTCAAATTTAATGACACAAAATAGTATTTATATATATACCATCTCAGCACACAGGTTGGAAATTGCAGCTATCACAATGGGGGATGTCCGCCAGAAGTTTGAGGTAGCAAGGGTTATAGTGCAAGCATAGTATAATGGTTCCTTCATAAGTTCTCTAAGATGTTGGAAGTGAAGTTTAGTCGTGGAAATTAGTAAATAATGTAAGCAACAACTTAAAAGTGAAAAATCGTTTCAGAAAAGTAACAGAGTTGACACCTGTAGTCACCATTTCTGCTAATTGATTTGACCATGGATTCATTTTCCCCCATCAGCAACATCCATATTATATTGATACCTGGAGCTAGTGCTGCTAGAAAAGGTGTTGCCATCCAGAACTGCAAACCAACTGAGCTAAGTTTATGCAGATTGTAAAGTTTAGTGCAAAGTAACAAGGACTTCCCAGTACTACAAGTCTCTCAAACCCCACATGCTCCAGGATGTAAGCAACAAGCCTTACCGTCTCACCAAGCAATGCCTCTATTGTAAAGATTAATGTACAAAACTTTTAACCTTCTGATTACCTGAAGGGCCAAAAAAGCATGAATGTCATCCAAATGCTTATATGTACAAGCTTCCGATTCAATTTCTGGGAGACGAAAAATAGGTTGTATCAGTGGATAAGTTGATAATCTATAAGCAAGAAATTTTAACTAGATATGTGCACTAAACATGCATTCAACTTCTTAATTTTAGCCACATCCCTCTTTCTTTACAATAAGGGGATGCTATTTCTTAATCAACATGCATTAAGATAATATCTGAAGACAAGACCACAAAAATATTTGGCAATTTGGCATTGTTTGGCTATGTGTATTGCAGCTGAGGATGCTATTTATGAGAAGGTATACAGAGTGCATTCATGAGAAAAAATATGATTGCAGCTGAGGATGCTATTTACAAGAAGAAGGTACACAAAGTGACAAACAAATAAACAGGAACCTAAAAGATCGCTATGGTAGCTAAAAACTAAAGCTGAATACAACAAGAAGAACCAAGCCTTTATCAAATCTTTTGGGTTTAGGAACAAGCTGTTCTCCTATTATGCTATGTTAAGTGTCATTTCCTTTCTAGTATTAGGGAATGCACATCTTTTGGAGGCTCAATCCAGTCTCCTGTTCATGTCCCAACCATCACAATTGATTCGATTTTGCTCATCTTGTTCTCAACTGACACCACATCCAACTTTATAGAAATCTTTCATTTGTAATCTTATCTTTACATGTGACACACACCGATATATCTTTGCATCCAACTTTATAGAAATCGTTCATTTGTAATCATATCGTATTGTAAGATAATTATCATGTATCATGTGATACTGACAACATAGGTATCAAATCTTTGGTCGTGAGACTCATGACACAAGACACAATGCTTCATGGGCTTCTCTAGGCCATGGTCCTTTTAGCCAGTTGAAATCTGGCCTATTAGTAAAAGAAAGACAAAAAATTGGCGTTAACTTTATTAGGAAGGACATGGTTAGTGGGTTGTATTAACTGCAACAATCTGACATCAATGTAAGTGCCAGACACACTATTATAGGGATTAATTCACTAGTTTCAAAAACTTGACATTAATATAAGTGTTGGACACTCTAGCATCTGTATTAAAAGTTTTATTGGTTTCAAATTAGAATATCAGGTGTCGGCACTTCAGAAGAAAATAAAATGATCACTTCAAGTATATATATTTAATGCACCGTGCCAGTAATGTGCATAAGAAGATGTTCTGAAGTATGAAAATGTAATCTACATCCAACTCGTGTATGTATTTCAACATTTGTTTATCAATTTTCCCTAATCTTGGAAGATTTCTCGCTTGCACAAAATTTTGCCAAAATTTGTATGCTTTGATCAATTCGGGTCAAAAAGACATGAAAGTAGAAAGCATTTTATGTCAGTCTTTTAAAATGTTATAAGTAAAAAATGTTGATAAAAATGTTACAAGAGGAAAGAAGTGTTTTGTCTTGATTCTTCATGATGATTCATAAAAACAATTGTTCAAAGTGACAGATATTACTGGTTTGACTTGCTTAACAGATCACCAAAGTTACTTTCATTATTCACAGTCAAGATATATAGCTCCGGAACATGATATTACAAGGTGGGTTCCAATTTTCATATCGATCACATTCCTGAGAAGTAGTTTTCTATATGTGATGTGGGTCTGATGATTGTTGAACATGAAATATGTGTGTGTGTGTGTGTGTGTGTGTGTGTGTGTGTGTGTGTGTGTGTGTGTGTGTGTGTATAGAGAGAGAGAGTCCGGATCGGGAGCCCCCCAAAAGCCCCCCTCTTACTGCACCGTTGGATCGAGGGGACGCGCCCGCGGGCCCCACGCAGACCGCTTGATCCAACGGTGCACTAGGGAGGGGGGCTTTTGGGGGGCTCCCACTGGGGGGCTTTTGATCCGAATTCATATATATATATATATATATATATATATATATATATATATATATATATATATATATATATATATATATATATATATATATATATATATATATATATATATATATAGCTGGAGATTCTTCTGACAGAATGAAAAGAACTGAGATTTTGGAATTTTGCTAAAAAATTGTTCTGTTCAATCATATTAACATGACCAGGGAAAATAATAAATATAGTGTTTGGAACAGAGAAAATAGCCAAGTACAGGGTTGCTTGTGCCCAAGTCAAAAGAAAAGATGAACAAATGAACAGAAAAGATGAACAATGAACTACTCTAGACATTCAAAAGGTGATCACAAGATGGACTATGTCAAGCTATTGTTTAGGAGAACTTATCCGAGATGTTATACCACTGGTAGGATAAAGGAAACCATGGGTTGACAATATTACAAACATAGTGTCAAATGAATTGCTAAGTTGTTTAATGTGATTTACATTGAAATATGGTTTAAACGAGATCAAGTACCTTGGTGTCCATCCTTTTCATCTTCAGCATCTGGCTTCTTACTAATTTCACTCCCAACCTTGAGAAACAGGGCATAGTGCAACCATTTGACAAATGTGTATATTCCACATCACCGGTAAAAGAAAGATAGGCCAAAAAATATGGTATAATAAGTTAGGTAACTGCTAAAAACATCACAGTTGTGCAATTTGGGGCTAACATGCTAATTACCTTTTCGCACTACATGAACTAATACAATAGTGGGTTCTCTAACCAGTCCATATGTGATATACTTACTGGACTGAACATCAAGTCACCTGGATACTGAGTATACTAGGAAAGACTTGCCCCTGTTTTGGGTATCAGTAGTTGGGGACATAGGGGTTATAGATACAAAACCAAATGACTGAGGGGTTTTAGAAGAGGCTCGTATCATATAATCATAGAGAGGGAAATAGATGTGGCCACATTAGGATTCCACCTGTACAAATTCATGTAGGAATGGGACTAAAGGTAGGAGGCAAGTTCTACTTTTGACATATCCATTTGTACCTAAATTGGTACATACAGGTACCTAACAACCTAATAGATAAAGCTTATTTTGTACTCTCAAATTGTATTTTGATCCTATTAATTCATAAAACAGGTTTATTGGGTTTTGACTCAGCATTTGACCCGTGCCAGCAGCTCAGGACCACAGGCAAGTATACCTTGCCTTTCGTTATAGCTTTATTTATATGCTTATCTGCTTTCATTATCCAGTTGATTGCTGACATGTGCTTCATCATTGCTCACAGTTAGCCTTGTAGCCTTATTTGAATATGTTTTTTACTTGTACTGGTTTGAGTTGTATCGTAGGACGATCTCGTTATAAACTGAATTGTTATTTCCTTATTTCGATTTTTTAGAACCTGCGAGTCCACATACGTGGCGAGGGTTGATTGTTTGCACCTGCGAGTCCACAAACGGGGCGAGGGTGACTTATCCTGAAATTGACCTACGAGTCCACATTCGGGGCGAGGGTTAATGATTAGTTCAAACCTGCGAGTCCACACTCGGGGCGAGGGTTTGGTATTCCATTGATCTCTTGTTTATTTGTCTTCCTGCAGTTCATTTATGCGTAGTCGTTCATACATTCATGTCTCGTGATTGTTTAGCTTTTCCTGTTTATATCCTGGATTTCTTTCATGCATGATAAACTATTAGAAAGGCTTGTATATTATGTATCTTGCTAGTCCTCTGAGGACCTGATGATCTCTTCAGGTTTAGCTGAGTATTGTGCTAGGTGCACGCGAGCAGGTTTGAGCCAGCATTGGACTACGATACCACCGTAGCCGAGGGTATCTTGATGATTTAGCAGTTTGGGCTCAGTTATTTCATTTTCGTGTTCTATTTTTCCGTCTACTGGTAGTAGATTTGTGTCCACCGGACGAGACTTGAATCACTTGAAATTCAGTTTATATTATTCAGTCCTTTATTTCAGTTGTATTTAATGGACTCGGATGTGACTATACTTTCTGTGGAAGAGATCTAGATTACCTTGTTGGACATAGTTTTTGTGACTTGTGTATATTAGACAGCGTTCTATCGCCGACACTGCTGCGTAGGCTGGGCTTGGACACGCCTCGTATCCAAAAAGCGGGTGCGGGTCGTGACAAATTTTTTTGGTGGCCCATGCAGGTCTACGTTAATCACTTTGGTTACATTACTGTACCGTCGTGAGCCTGCAAATAGGACTAGACTCTTAGGATCTCATCCACGAGTCTTGACTCACTATTGATCTCTATTTTTCATTGAATCCTTGACTTGCATCCTGCTTGGAATCTTCATACCATCTAATGTTTTCTTTTATTGCAGTGAATTGATTCTCAACACAGGAACAACGTTCCCTGAACACCCCACCGACTGCAGGAGGATTCTTCACTTACATGACCCCACCGACGCAGGAAGGCCAGCTTACTCATCAGGACGACCCGGCTCAACCGTAATACCCGAGATTTCGCAGAGACGATATTCCATCACCAGCACAAGTTCTACATCCAGCACCTACCATGCACCCTACACCGGAGATGTATCCAGCTCCTATGATGCATCCAGCACCTGTCGTATACCCAGCACATATTCTTCCTCCGCCACCTGTACTGGACAACGTTGCCCTCCTCGAAATCTTCCAGCAGCTTATGACTTCCCAGACGCGACAGGCTGACGCCTTTCGCAACACCTTGAGAGAGGCACTCCAGAATAGAGATGCTCCACGACCGCGCCCTGGAACTTCCAAGAATTTTATGGACCTTAGGCCCAGAGAATTCAAAGGAACAGAAGGGATTCTCTACGCGGATGAGTGGTTAGAGAACGTGGATCGGATTCTTCGGATGACTCGAGTTCCTGAAGACCTGAAGATTGAGTCCGCTAGCATGCAACTTTACGACATCGCCCGCACGTGGTATAGAGATGAGCCTCGATTCACCGTACCAGATGTGACTTGGGAGAAGTTCAAGGAGCTGTTCAAGACGAAGTTCTATCCCGAAGCAGCCCGTGAAGAGTTGGAGAACGAGTTCGAGAGCCTGGAGCAGGGTAACCTCTCTGTTGACGAGTACACCGCAGAGTTCTCTCGCCTCAGCCGCTTTGCAGATGCCTTGACCCCTGCAGCCAAAGCCAAGAAATTCAGAAAAGAGCTTTCACATGAAATTCGCATCGCCATCGCCATCAGCCAGGCCACAACTTATAAGAGAATCTTGAAGGTCGCACAGGCGGTAGAGACATAATTGAAGCGTAAGCGAAAGAGAGACAGAGACACACATAGAGAAAGTAGCAGCCAATCGAGATCGGCAATGCGATCCAATGTCCCAGAGAAGACCGCAGCACAACAGTATCAACAGCAGCCACAAGCAGCCCCATATCAAGTGCAAGATGTTCCTACCTGCCAATATTGCATGAAGAAGGGCCACATCCAAGAACAGTGCCGCAAATGGTTAGGGTTGTGTTGGACTTGTGGTTCCAGCCAACACATATCTCAATTTTGTTCGAAGAGAAATGCGACTGCCCCACCACTACCAGCCGCACAAGGAGGAGCTGATGGAATGTCATAGTAGATTACAGTAGTAATATTATTAGTAGACTTATAGTGGATATTTGTTTGTGAGTTTTGGAATCGCAGTAGCATGGACTATTCCTTCTAATAGATCATTGCTCTATTGAATTTCGAGGACAAAATTATTTTAAGGTGGGTAGAAAGTAAACCCCCATTCTGATTATTGTTATTTTATTCTCAAAATTTTTATGAGATAATAATTTTGTGTTTTATAAATATTTTTAAAACTAATATATACTATAAAGTAGTGATTTATTATAAAGGATATGTAATGATATAATATACTTGGCAGTTAGAGTAAGCTTGTAAATCAAGATTCTTAAGGGGCTTGTTTGCAAAATTCTAAAGAATTCAAAACCCGGCCAAATCTTTCCCTCTGCTCGAATGAACAGATTGGATTGAGAGATCCTCTCAAATCCTTTACATGATCAAGGCCAATCTGAAATCAAATTCTTTCCTATCTAAATCTTGTATAAATGAAGAACCAATCAGTTTCTCCTTCCCCAAAACCTTAAGCTCTCCTCAAATTTGTGAAGCCTGCCACCAGGAGGACTCAAGAACAGAACAGTTGGTTCTTTGTCACCTACATCGTAGAGCTCCATTGTTAGAAGTCTTCCAATCAGGTAATGCGTTAACTCTCAATTATTGATTTTATAAGACCTAAGTCACTAAGTATTCGAGTTTATGTCTTGAAGAGTTCAATCCATAATATGTTTGTAAAATAAACAAATATTTGGGGTTGCTTTCTTTGTGTCAGTTAGAAAGACATTACTGTGTATCAGACATGTTAGCAACAGTCCTAGGAGGGCTATTGTTCCTGTAGGATAGATAATAGGCTAATGTATGATGTACCACATGATGTATCAATAGGGTGGTGAGATATCAAACCTAGATTAGTTTTCTTCTTTCCCCTGCCATATCCTCTTCAAACCCGTGTTCACAACTTTCTGAATTTTTTGTGAGGTGAATGCTTTTGTTGCTGTTTCCTGTAAATCTAAGAACCGACCAGTAACAGCCTCTCCAACCTGTTCCTGCACCCCTGGTTGCACCCTCTTACACCCCTGAACCTGGTCGACCCTAGGGTGTATCAGGCCTTACTAGGAGCAATAGAATTAACTAAAGGACAGATAATATTGGTAGTAAGGATGTAGATGTGTCGATTGGCCCTAGTCCTAATAGACAGGATTGCACAGTTACCAATGAGTACGAGATGCAAACGAGTAGAGTATCAGGAATCAGAGAACCCCCTGTATCATGTATCAGAAATTAGTGATAGGTTACATAGGACTTATCTAAAGGGGTTGCAGTCCAGGTCAGTCTTCATAAGATATGCATATTTCTTTTCCTTTGCACTGCATTTCAGCCCTTAACATGATGCATGTATTTCACATTCCCTGATACTTGAACAATATCACATACTTGTTCCACTTTATTGATTAATCTTGTGCAAATGTATTATCCATCCTAATGCCAAGGCATATAGGGGTGTCTGGTGTATTAACAGAGTACACATGACTAGAGCTATGTGCTAGCAGACCAGGGGTTAGGTGCTTGTACAAATTTAAGGACCATTAGAAATTGGATGGGCATGTGTGTTTTAGTAATTTAGTTTCCTATGTAATGTAGATCCAGAACCAGGAACAGAGTTAGTAGAGGACTTGGTGACAATAGGAACGCCTGTACTTGGCTTGACAAAGCCTATACTAAATAGGGATGAAGGCTCAGACCACCTTGGCATTGGTACCAGTGGCACAGGTTAAGATGACTACCAGGAAGGAGCAAGTACAGAGGATTAGACATATGTAAACTACAATTAGGACTGAACCCGTGGGTATCTCTAAAGGGGAATTAACATACCAGTGTATACCTGTGTATATACTTCTCTTGATAGAATACAAAACAGTTGCAACATGTAAGTTATGTGTAAGAACTTGTAAAGTCATGTATGCACAGGCGTGTGCCTAAGAAAAAGTCAGTATATGCAATATAGCATAGGTATCAGGAAACCTATGTGGGTTAGAAATTGATCCTCCCTGCATATACAGGTGCAGGATGTTTTCTGCAGTCCAAGAATTAGGGAGTGAAGGGTCCATGTCCAGAGGGTGCAGTGAGTGTAAGCAGTAGGGGTTAACAGGAATAGGAGGCAGGGCATTTGGTTCCTGCAGCAGGTAATGAAGGGATAGGCATGAGGCCTGTATGATGTCAAGTATCAGTAGGATACTTGTAGGAATGAGCTAGAAATTCTATAATGGACCTTGTTGAAGGGTAGAATAGATATAGTGAGTATTAGGAGGCAAACATAGCAACATTTACAATAACTGCAGATGTGCAGGTGTTGTGTATGGGTTAGTGTCTTGAGGAATTGGTGTCAACTACATGTAAACTAAGTAGATTAGAAGGGTACTGATGCCTTAGATGTTCCTCTTATAGCAGATTGATATGGATAGGTTAGATGTCCACCTATTTTAATTTGGGGCTAACATGCTAATTACCTTTTTGCACTACACGAACTAATGCAATAGTGGGTTCTCCAACCAGTCCACATGTGATATACTTACTGGAATGAACATCAAGTCACCTGGATACTTAGTATACTAGGAAAGACTTGCCCTTGTTTTGGGTATCAGTAGTTGGGGACATAGGGGTTATCAAGTCGAGATGCAAAACCAAATGACTGAGGGGTTTTAGAAGAGGCTCGTATCATAAGATCATAGAGAGGGAAATAGATGTGGCCACATTAGGATTCCACCTGTACAAATTCATGTAGGAATAAGACTAGAGGTAGGAGACAAGTTCTACTTTTGACATATCCATTTGTACCCAAACTGGTACATACAGGTACCTAACAACCTAATAGATAAAGCTTATTTTGTACTCTCAAATTGTATTTTGATCCTATTAATTCATAAAATAGGTTTATTGGGTTTTGACTCAGCAT
This sequence comes from Iris pallida, assembly GCA_029216955.1. Lineage (NCBI taxonomy): Eukaryota > Viridiplantae > Streptophyta > Magnoliopsida > Asparagales > Iridaceae > Iris > Iris pallida. Next base: position 4,283,837 of record JANAVB010006391.1, on the reverse strand, counting down.
TTGACCTGTGCCAGCAGCTCTGGACAACAGGTAAGTATACCTTGCCTTTCGTTACAGCTTTATTTATATGCTTATCTGCTTTCATTATCCAGTTGATTGCTGACATGTGCTTCATCATCGCTCACAGTTAGCCTTTTAGCCTTATTTGAATATATTTTTCACTTGTACTGGTTTGAGTTGTATTGTAGGATGATCTTGTTATAAACTGAACTGCTATTTCCTTATTTCAATTTCTTACAACTTGCGAGTTCACACACGGGGCGAGGGTTGACCGTTTGCACCTGCGAGTCCACACACGGGGTGAGGGTGACTTGTCTTAAAACTGACCTGCGAGTCCACATTCGGGGCAAGGGTTAGTGATTAGTTTAAACCTGCGAGTCCACTCGGGGCGAGGGTTTGGTATTCCATTGATCTCTTGTTTAAATGTCTTCCTGCAGTTCATTTATGCGTAGTCGTTCATACATTCATGTCTCGTGATTGTTTAGCTTTTCCTGTTTATATCCTGGATTTCTTTCATGTATGATAAACTGTTAGAAAGGCTTGTATATTATGTATCTTGCTAGTCCTCTGAGGACCTGATGATCTCTTCAGGTTTAGCCGAGTATTGAGCCAGGTGCACACGAGCAGGTTTGATCCAGCATTGGACCATGATACCACCGCAGCCGAGGGTATCTTGATGATTTAGCAGTTTGGGCTCAGTTATATCATTTGTGTTCTATTTTTCTGTCTACTGGTAGTGGATTTGTGTCCACCAGACGAGACTTGAATCACTTGAAATTCAGTTTATACTATTCCGTCCTTTATTTCAGTTGTATTTTTTGGATTCAGATGTGACTCTACTTTTTGTGGATGAGATCTAGATTACCTTGTTGGACATAGTTTCTGTGACTTGTGTATATTAGACAGCATTCTACCGCCGACACCGCGACGTATGCTGGGCTTGGGTACGCCTCGTATCCAAAAAGCGGGTATGGGTCGTGACAATAGGCACCGTTTCTTCCAGATTTCTTGACTAAATGCCTTCCTAGTTGTGCCTTATTATCGTAAAAGTTACTCTTGAACTTATCAAAGTCTCCTTACCATAACCTGTAACTTCTCTATTCGCGATTCTCTCGTACTTGTCTCCTTCTTATGAAATTATAAGCCCCTTGTCATGACCCGCATCCGGAGTAGGGACACGAGTGTGTGACAGCGTCCCAGCCTACGCTGCAGAAGCGGCGTAGAACACTGTCTAGGTCTACTATCTAACAACAATTATAATATCAAAACCTATCGAGAATGGTCAACTCCGAACGGAGGACAAGCATTGACAATATAATATACTCAATCATAACATTCCAAGAAAGAAGATACGAAAAAGTAAAAACAACAAGATATAAAAATATTCAGAAAATCTGACATAAAAATAATACAAGTCTAGAGTCAATAATCTCAAATATAAATACTAAAAATAATAATATGCGAAAGTGTAATCTGGAGACAAAGTCCAGTACCAAACTAATCTAGCTGAGCTACCCCAAAAGCCTCATCAGCTGGAACTAACCCATGCTGGACAAGGGTCTCCCGGTCTACGCCCACTACGTTATGAGGATTATAGTAGGTAGGACACTCGTTCTCGCCATAATCTGTAAAATTTTGTCAAAATATATAGTCATGATGGAACGAGCACAAATCTACAATAACAGTTCTAGTTAGACGATAAAGAATATATAGCAGTAAATAGAGAGAATATGCAAGGTAAAGTAATACGTAAATGAATCATAGTAAGGCATATCAAGACTGTAAATGAATGAAAGAGCAAAAGAACAATGTATATCATGTATAGAAATTAGGAAAACCACTATCTATGTGAGTTAGCACTAGTTTCAACATGTGATCGGCTTAGGAACATGATATAAGATTTGGCCTGGTTAATCATATGTGCGGTGTATGATTAATACTGTTCAAGGTTCAAGACTTGATACAAGAAGGGTATTGATCACATATCTACGCTAATACCCCCACCCCCAACTAGTATAGTGGATCCAACCATGACACATTATGACACAGATTCTCTTAAAAGGTCGCAAGCCTTCACAGGAATCATGTCTATACAATACACAAGGAATAAGGACAAAGTTTGCACAAGATATACCAAGAAATACAAGGAATAACATCTCATGATGGGATGTAGACAAATACCAATCCGTATGAACAATGTGTCAAGAGAACAAGGATATCTACACTAAATACATGAAACATATACGATATCATAAAACAGAAATATTATCAGAAAATGTACTCGTCTTAGATCTGGTAGAAAAATATCCACAATGTATCGAGGCTCAGAGTGAAGTCGCAGACCTAAAGATGAGATATACACGAGTTAAATAGGATTTAACGGTGTTAGGCATAATTTTCTAGTACAGGCTATGCAAATCTAGGTCAAACTCAGTCAACTAAGTCAAACTAGGTCGCACTAAGTCAATTTAAGTCATACTAGGTCAAACTAGGTCATACTAGGTCAAGGGTTTACTTACAATTGACTTTTGGTCAACTGGTCAACTCTGATCAACTCCTGATCCAATCTAGGTCAAACTAGTTCAATGGTTGACTCACAATTGACTTTTGGTCAACTGGTCAACTTCTAGTCTAATCTAGGTCAAATGTTGACTTTACTTTGACTTTGAGTCAAAACAGTCAACCTTGGTCAAACAAGGTCAAATCTAGTTTAAGTATCATATTCCTAACCTTTTACCTACCAAGATACCATATACCTTGCCCCTATTGGTATCCCAATACCAATACCTTGGTTGAAAGTCCAATATCTTAGTCTAGGTAAACATACCTTAACACCCAATATTCATACTTCGATTATCTAGTACCTATCTATATACCCCAAGCTACTAGTTAACCAATACCCTAGCTATCTAATACTAATACCTTAGTTACCTAGGTAAACCCTTTTACCTTGTGATAAGGTAAATCCATTACCTTAAGGTAAGGTAAACTTTAAGGTATTCTAAGATACTACTTATTTAGATATCTAACTCTAATTTTAACATATCTATGGATAATAATTCTAGCTAATTAGGATACTAACATATCCTAACATCTATGTGTCCTAGATATCCTAACATATCTCTAATTATATACCCATATCCTAACTTACCTTAACTAATCACTTAACATATCTAAGATACTAAGATATCTATATACACTAATATAAGAAACTAACTCAACTCTAACATCTAACAATTTAACATATATCCATCTAACCATCTAACCTTTACTAACACTCATACACACATGGACACACACAAGCAAAGGGGCAAATAGGGTAAGGCAAATGGCTGCAAGGGGCTGTCATTGCTGCTGCTAATGGCAGCACTACCTGCTACTACAGCTAGCTGCCTTTGCTGCAGCTAAGCCTTCTGTAGCTGCTGCCTAATGCAGCTATGATGCAGCCAACTGCTGCTACAGCAGCTACTGTTGCCTGCTGTATAGCCAACTTGCTGTGGTGATCTCCCTTCTCTACAACACTCACACACTCTCATATCTATCTATCTATCTATCTACTCAAACACACAAGCACACACAACACTCTATCACTCACACACAACTCACTTCATCTCACAAGCTCACAAGCATACACATACACTTCTATATCAAATCCTTACCTGTCACAACCCGTACCCAGTATTTGGGCATGAGCCGTGGGTACGTCCAACCTATGCCACAGTGTCGACGGTAGAATGCTGTCTAATTATCTCCACAATTTATCAAATACAACCACGTAGTTTTATAGATTTCCACAAAAGATCAAGTTTGCATATCAATCTCAACAGGAAATTATAAACACAATACCTAAGGTAAAAGAGACAAACTGATAACTGAAAAGATCACAAAGTGTAGAGTCCAATTATGATAGAAGAATGATCTCAATATAATCAAAATGTACCAAAGGAATGTCCACTACTCAACTCTCATAATCCATAAGTAAAATGAAATACAATAAAAAGAGTTTTTGTGAGCGACTCATGCTCTATAAAATGCTGTCTAGCTAATAATCTCCTACGGAGGGTAGCCCCGCATCCAAGTCCTTCTGCATGCTCAAATCAGGATCCACCGTATGCTCATAGTAAGTAGAACAGAACTCCTCTAACTCATCACCTAAAATATTGGTTATCCAGTCAGGATTGGAACAAGTACACATACGACCACTATCCGAGCTCCAACAGAATCACAAACATGTATGCAACATTTGAGAATGAAACTAGGAAGTAACTAGCATCATGGTATAAGAGAAAAGACGAGTAAACTCTATCAATAAGAAATATCTACTAGAAAACGAACATGTAGATCATGGTGACATGGCAAGTGACAAAGCAATAAGGAATGACTGAAATAAAACTATCTACGTGAGTTGAAATATCTTGTTCGAGGTATGAACGGTTAAGGGGTAAATTCGGCATCTACACGTGTCGTGTGCAGATGCTATTGTTCACGAATAGACATCATGGGAATAGAATGGGTAGTCCATACGTCTACTACGATATTTCTCCGCCGAGCTAGTACTCATGAAATTAATCGCAGTGAGAAAATATGTAAAGGACAGTCAAATGTACTATAATTTTATGAAACTAGTATTCGTGTGACGATCGTGTCAACAAGCAGCAAGACATACGTGAAACATGTAAAGAAACTATCAAAGACGGTAACAATCAGCATATGCACTTACCTGTCATCCTGAGTTGCGAATATGGTTCAATTGCTGAGTCAAAGTTCCAAGGACCTGTATTTGTATCAAGCCTAGATTAACACGTGAGATAACTAAAACAAGCTATTTTAATATTTTTACTAATTACTCTTGTACCCTTAAGGGTTTTTAATGGTTTGTTTGACTTCCCCTAGACATAGGCACTCCCCTACTGTTACTAGCTGTAACCAATCCCAACTTGATACACTTCCATGGCTGGGTACCCCACCCTGGTCATTACTCCTAGGTGGTCTTCCAATTTGGGCACCTAGTAGCTACGGATACTTGTACTTTTCCTTATTTCCTATGCCTCGCCCTTGCCAACTTACACTAACTTAACTCATTCCCAGGTTGTATCCTCATATTTAGGAATCCTGTGTTTGAATATATGTTCTAAGGAGCTTGTATTATAACTGTTGCTACCTGACATACTCATTGATATATCAATGAGCCTGTGATTTCAGTCTAACCCATACTTACTCATAAATCTCTTTTAGGGAAATCATGCACTGGTGCCTAAGGATTACTTGGCCTGTAGTATTAGTTGTCCCCTTGGCTCAGAACATGCACTGAGGATCACATTTAATATGATCATGAGTACAGGTTTAATACAAAATGTTGGTACTGTCATATAGAGAAACTCTTCCATCCTAGCATATTATCCAGATACCTATGGATACAAGCATAAGAGTGGGCTGCCAAATTATTTTGGGGACTGCTCTTTCACAGGTAAAGCAGTGGTAGGTTAAAAAAAGGCTGATCCTATATGCAGGGACAGGTTATGTGTGTATGCCTAACGGGAAAATGATATCAAGATCAAGTTGGTTTGGCCATTCATATATAAATAGCTGGACATGGGGATATTGGAACTGTATCATCTCTTAATTGAATGGGACATTCCAATATGAATGACTGCTTATCACATAAGTATACATAGGCCTGTACCATTTGGTCAATGTGACAGGACAGGGATCATATAGGTGCAAGTGTCACTGGGCATGTATATAATATAGGTAAAAGCTCTGAACATAACTTGAAGATGGACTTAAACAACTAAACCTAGACCTCTATGTATAATACATTCAATGGTCAGATGCAATGAGTAAAATCCCCATTCACCTTAACTGATACTCAAGCACACTTAACCCTATATGACACATTCTAATATCTGAACTAAGAAGATATGCAGGATATCTTAATGGCAACTGAATAATGGAAAACCTGGCTATATACTAAGTTCAAGGAATGGGCATATGAGTACCTGGACCGAACTAACCAACATCCAATCTAATATGAAACTCACACCATAGACCCCAAATATCCTGATACTACAGATATAAACCCACACACACTCACACATCTACAAAGAAATGGGTCATTCATGTGTATATACAGGTAATGTATATGAGTGCAGGGCATGCTAACATGTTGCGGCTAATTTGTAGCTAGACAGCATGTAGGGGTATACAGTAAGCTAAAGTGATGTAGGACAAACTTTAGGTTCTGATACTCAATTGTATAAGTGGATGCTAAAGTGGGCAGGCTATGTGTGCAGTCAAGGAAATGAATTAAGGGTAGGGTATTGCAATTAATATACACATGATGGCAGAATATGTAATGTGTATGCAAGACCTACCTGTCATGATGTAGTGGTTATAAATGACTGAACTCCCAATGCATACCAGGCTTATATTCATACATGCATATGTACAAGACTTATTCAGTCATAAAATTGAATTGAACCCTCAGCCTCATTACTGACAGAACCATAACCCTATGTCTGTAAAACAACAGTACATCTGTGTACCAGATTGAGGCATGACCCCAAACTAATAGCTATACATAGCCTATAGCTAGTCTTATGAGTGCCCTATAGCCAAGATCTCAGGGCTGATACCACATTACCATGGCTTATGCAGTGACACCCAAACCTTAGGGAGACTAATGTGTTTCCAGTTAATGTGTCATGTTGTGGTGCAAGATTCTCCTAGTTTGTCTCAGGGTTTCTCCTATGTATAGGACTGACCCAAAAGCTATTAAGGTGATGACTGAACTAAGCATGTAGGCAGGTGATGAAAGGTTAAGGTAGTAGTACCATGGTATAGGTAGTTGTGTGTACTACTTTATTTTGGTCCTGGCACTAAGTATCCAGTAGGACTTGAGACCACCTGGGTGCATTACAAGTAAACGAACTAGGGTTGCCTTAGAAGATATAATGGTTAACAGGGTCAACTATCAGGATTTAAAGTCTGATCATAGGTCCACATGCAGATTGGTCAAAGTAGTGTGGACAGGATATCCAAGGAAGGTCTAAACAACCTGATGCAACATGTTTACAAAATATAAACAAGTGTAATTGCAATTGACAGTAAAACTCAAATACTCTTCTAATGAAAGCATTGGACAGCTACCCAATGATGTTTCATGGCAAAATAATATGCAGAGAGCCCATGCTCCTTTGGAAATCCTCATATATAGGATTAGGCAATTGCAGAGCTATGTATCAAAGTGAATATGCAGGAAATGCAATGGATAGCAGGGGATGATCTGCTGTATGTAATGCAACGAAGGTTTTATGGATTCAGTACATAAGTGCAGTATATCTAAGGGCAAAAGTCTGATATATGAAGGACATGGAACCCTATAGTGCAATATAGGATTTAGTTGTCCTCTAACTCTAGAATTTGCTAGTGCACCAATTATCAAGTGCCTACAGCAGAACATCCTGTTCCGTGAGACCTGGTTTGGGCATATGATCGAACACCTACGTTTCTCTCCTCATATTGATTTAAAATCAGCAATTGCAAACCCATCAATGGATCAATTTAATGAATTGAAGCTATGGTGGTCAGGACAATACCTGTTGAAGGCGGATTGCTTCAACTCCTCTATTCCCTCTCGATGCGGAGCAGAGGACAACTCGTGGCAGAGAATTTAGGGTTTGAGGAAGGGCTGATTAACCCTCGATGTATATATATATATATATATATATATATATATATATATATATATATATATATATATATATATATACTCGGGTTCTGCTAGGATCAATCTCTGATTTAGATTGGATCTCCTGGATTTGAGTATATCTCCTGCTCTTCGAATCTAGTTTGAATTCGAACAACAGTTACTGTTCTGAATTTAAAACTAACCCTTTTTGCAATTAGAACCCTAGTGTTTGGGATATTAGAAGGGGTCAACTTTTAAGTGGCCGTTTGGTTTAAAAGTTTGAGGCTGAGTGTTTTGCACTACAGTCCTTCACTAATTCAGTGATTGCAAAAACCCTTCATTCTTCTTCTTACAAAATTAATTAATACATTCATATTTATATTAACATATACATTGGCTATAACTATTTCTATGTATTTAAATAATTACTTAGCAAAAGATAATAATGATAAAAAAATAGTTGGGGATTTTGGGACAAGGGCTCACAAATCTACCCACCTTAAAACAATTTTGTCCTCGAAATTAAAGGTAGATACAAGGGCAAGAATTTGTACCTCAAGTCTCAAAAAGATGGGGATAACGCTCTCGCATCTCGTCTTCCCTTTCCCATGTGGATTCGCCTGGCGAATGGTGCCTCCACGCGACACGCACCAAGGGAATGGTCTGATTGCGCAGCACCTTCTCCCTGCGATCCAAGATCTCTACAGGTAGCTCCTGATAACTAAGGCTCGGTCCCACCTCAATCTCCGAGTGGTCTAGCACGTGACTAGGGTCCACCACGTGGCTCTACTTCTTCTCTAGTGAACTCGAACACGGTCTCCCTCGGCGGACTGAATACCACATCTGCGATGACAATCAATGCTGGCAAAGTATTTACTCAACCAGTCCATGCCGAGCACTATGCCAAAGCTCGGAAGTGGTATTATGAGTAAACTAGTGCGCAGTTCTCGGCTTCCTATGGTCATGCGGCGACCGACGTAAATATCCTTCACCAAGATGATGTTTCCGCCAGTCGAGACTTTATAGGTGCTATCTAAGGGCTTAGATACAATGCTATTTCTAAAGATAAAGGCTGCAGATATGAAGCTGTGACTGGCTCTATAATCAAATAAGGCAATAGCTGAAAAGACTCAAGGAGAACAGAACCTGCTATCACATCAGGAGATACTAGGGTCTCCTCGACCTCCATGGCATAAGCTCTGCCCTGCTGCTGATGCTGGCCGAAGCGCTGCTGCTGTGTGGGCAGAGGTCCCCTCTGCTGCTGGGGTATCGTAGGTTTCGCCGGTGCTCCTGGGGCAGGTGCTGCTCTTTGTGCTGCCGGGCACTCCCCTATCTGATGTGCGCTAGAACCGCAGAATAAGCATACTCTAAGCCATCTCCTGCATGCCTCCCATGTATGCCCAGGCTTCTTGCAGTAGTTGCAAGGCCCAAGGGGCTATCTCTGTTGGTTCTGCTGAATAGTAGGGGCTCTGGCTGGAGGCTGGTACTGCTGCTGCTGTGAACGGGGCTGTAGCTGATGCTGCTGCGCTGCGATCTTCCCCGGAGCATTGGATCGTTTTGCCGATCCGGACTGGCTGTTGCCTCCTCCGTAGGCGTCTCGGTCCCTCTTCTGTTTGCGCTTCATCTCCTTCTTTACATCTTGCGCAACTTTCAAGATCCTCTCGTATGTTATGGCTTGGCTGGTGGCTATGGCTATGCGGATCTCATGTGATAGCCCCTTCCTGAACTTCTTGGCCTTGGCTGCAGGAGTCAAGGCATCTACAGATCGACTGAGGCGGGAGAACTCGGCAGAATACTCGTCGATGGAGAGGTTGCCTTGTTCGAGGCTCTCGAACTCGTTCTCTAACTCTTCGCGGGCTGCTTCAGGATAAAACTTCGTCTTGAATAGCTCTTTGAATTCCTCCCAAGTCATGTCTGGCACAGTGAATCGGGGCTCATCCCTGTACCACGTGCAGGCGATGTCATAGAGTTGCATGCTAGCATTATCAACCTTCTGGTCTTCGGGGATTCGGGCCCTCCGGAGATTGCGGTCCACATTCTCCAACCAGTCGTCGGCGTAGAGAATTCCCTCCGTACCCTTGAATTCCCAGGGCCTGAGGTCCGTAAAATTTTTGGAGGTGCCGGGGCGCAGCGGAGGAGCCTTCCTAGTCTGAAGAGCCTCCCTCAATATATCACGGAAAATGTCAGCCTGCCGCATCTGGGAAGTCATGAGCTGCTGGATGACCCCAAGAAGCGTGGCGTTGTCCAGCGCAGGTGGTAGATGGAGGACTGGTGCTGGATGCTGAAGGGGTGCTGGCTGGTGGAAGGGTGCAGGCTGGTGGAAGGGTGCTGGTGGAGGAAACTGTGCTGGTGGTAGAATTGGCAAAGTGAACTGAGGAGATGGTGGAATGTCATCACGGCGAAATCTAGTAGCCTGCGGCTGGGGAGTCTTGCCTAAGTAGGTGAAGCGACCTCCGTGAGTCGGTGGAGTTCCATTCGTGGAGGACCCACCAACGTTTGCTGGGGTGTTCGGGTGAGCGGGGTTCCTGCCTTGATCCATCTAACTGCCACAAAGTAAAATCGTTAGTTGGTATGAAGATTCAAATATGATGTAGATCAAAGGAATAATTGAGATCAATGTAGAATTCAATGACGATATTAAACATGTGGAGATGATCCTTAAAGTCTACTTCCTACTCGCAGGCCTGTAGTAGTACATCTAAGTTGAGTACTACCATAAGTTTTGCTATTTTTTGCAAAATCAGATCTGCATGGGCCACCATAAAAACATGTCACGACCCGCACCCAGTATTTGGGCATGAGCCGTGGGTACGTCCAGCCTACGCCACAGTGTCGGCGGTAGAACGTTGTCTAGTCATCTCCACAATTTATCAAATACAACCACGCAGTTTTATAGATTTCTACAAAAGATCAAATTTGCATATCAATCTCAACAGGAAATTATAAACACAATACCTAAGGTGAAAGAGACAAACTGATAACTGAAAAGATCACAAAGTGTAGAGTCCAAATATGATAGAAGAATGATCTCAATATAATCAAAATGTACCAAATGGATGTCCACTACTCAACTCTCATAATCCATAAGTAAAATAAAATACAATAAAAAGAGTTTCTGTGAGCGACTCATGCTCTATAAAATGTTGTCTAGCTAATAATCTCCTGCGGAGGGTAGCCCCGCATCCAAGTCCTTCTGCATGCTCAAATCAGGATCCACCGTATCCTCGTAGTAAGTGGAACAGAACTCCTCTAACTCATCACCTAAAATGTTGGTTATCTAGTCAGGATTGGAACAAGTACACATACGACCACTATTCAGGCTCCAACAGAATCACAAACATGTATGCAACATATGAGAATGAAACTAGGAAGTAACTAGCATCATGGTATAAGAGAAAAGACGAGTAAACTCTATCAATAAAAAATATCTACTAGAAAACGAATATGTAGATAATGGTGACATGGCAAGTGACAAAGCAATAAGGAATGACTGAAATAAAACTATCTACGTGAGTTGAAATATCTTGTTCGACGTATGAACGGCTAAGGGGTAAATCCGGCATCTACACGTGTCGTGTGCAGATGCTATTGTTCACGAATAGACATCATAGGAATAGAATGGGTAGTCCATACGTCTACTACGATATTTCCCCGCCCAACTAGTACTCATGAAATTAATCGCAGTGAGGAAATATGTAAAGGACAGTCAAATATACTATAATTTCATGAAACTAGTATTCGTGTGACGATAGTGTCAACAAGCAGCAAGACATACGTGAAACATGTAAAGAAACTATCAAAGACGGTAACAATCAGTATATGCACTTGCCTGTCGTCCTGAGTTGCGAATATGGTTCAATTGCTGAGTCAAAGTTCCAAGGACCTGTATTTTTATCAAGCCTAGATTAACACGTGAGATAACTAAAACAAGCTACTTTAATCTTTTTACTAATTACTCTTGTACCCTTAAGGGTTTTTAATGGTTTGTTTAACTTCCCCCTAGACATAGGCACTCCCCTACTATTACTAGCTATAACCAATCCCAACTTGATACACTTCCATGGCTGGGTACCCCACCCTGGTCATTACTCCTAGGTGGTCTTCCAATTTGGGCACCTAGTAGCTACGGATACTTGTACTTTTCCTTATTTACTATGCCTGGCCCTTGCCAACTTACACTAACTTAACTCATTCCCTGGTTGTATCCTTATATTTAGGAATCCTGTGTTTGAATACATGTTCTAAGGAGCTTGTATTATAACTGTTGTTACCTGACATACTCATTGATATATCAATAAGCCTGTGATTTCAATCTAACCCATACTTACTCATAAATCTCTTTTAGGGAAATCATGCACTGGTGCCTAAGGATTACTTGGCCTATAGTATTAGTTGTCCCCTTGGCTCAGAACATGCACTGAGGATCACATTTATTATGAACATGAGTACAGGTTCAATACAAAATGTTGGTACTATCATGTAGAGCAACTCTTCCATCCTAGCATATTATCCAGATACCTATGGATACAAGCATAAGAGTGGACTACCACATTATTTTGGTGACTGCTCTTTCACAGGTAAAGCAATGGTAGATTAAAAAAAGGCTGATCCTATATGCAGGGACATGTTAAGTGTGTATGCCTAACGGGAAAATGATATCAAGATCAAGTTGGTTTGGCCATTCATATATAAATAGTTGGACAAGGGAATATTGGAACTGTATCATCTTATAATTGAACGGGACATTCCAATATGAATGACTGCTTATCACATAAATATACATAGGCCTGTACCATTTGGTCAATGTGACAGGACAGGGATCATATAGATGCAAGTATCACTGGGCATGGATGTAATATAGGTAAAAGCTCTAAACATAACTTGAAGATGGACTTAAACAACTAAACCTCGACCTCTATGTATAATTGTAACGCCCCAGTCCCTAAATACGTAGGACTAGGAACGGAGCATGCCAGCTGCATATATACGAGATATACTCCAATATATGAGAATCTCGTATATACGCATAAGTTGTTTTGTGAATAATAATAACCGACAGTTACAGGTAAAAACTATGTCTCATCCACACAGAATATAAAGAAAAATGGTATCTCATTGATCAAAGTAAATGTCAAAAATATAGCTGTTGGCTGGGCGGAGACAAATCCACTACCGACACTAGAATAAACTGAAAGGAAATAGAGTCCAACCTCTAAGCTAAATAAAATAAGAAATGACGACTAAATAGGCTCCTCGACCCAATAGGGACAGCTGTGATCAGAAGGTACAACTCGCTCGAACGTGAATGATGAGTCTATAGCGGAACCATACTCTTGCGAAAAGTCCTGCACACCTATACCTGGAGAGATCACCAGGTCCTCAGAGGGACGTAACAAGATACAAAAAGAACATGCCACATAAACTGAATAAATATTGCTCAAATAAATAAGTCAATTGAATTATAACATGGTCCAATACGCACCTATTGAACGAGCGTACCATCCCCCCAACCAAACAAGGACAGGAGATGGTAAACTAATTCACGGTGACGTATCTTTCCATGCTATGAATCCAATATGGTATCCGGACCCCAACAAGGTTCAATACCTTCTCATCGGAGTAGTAAGCCACACCTACAACCAAACAAGGACAAGATGTGGCAAACTAATCCGTGACAAGTTATTGTTCCATTTCACGGTCAGATACAAGTACCCAAACCAAAAATACTCATATCTAACGGATAAGGGTAGCCTACCATTCTATGTGAATGCAGTTTAAGTACATCCCTTCAACGCATAGGCCCTGGCTAAAAATGGGATCGGCATAGTCCCTCCTTGGGGCACCAGGGGCCTCAGGCATAATCGTTCCATGAACGTCAGTGGCCAGCAGTAATAAGGGGTCGTCAACCCGCATCACCAGTGGAGCGTACGGTCACAAGGGTAATGTGTAAAGTAGCCCATACGCTAAGGATATGTACTCCCGCACAATGCCTACTATGTTGTATCTGCAACACATAACCCCTATTAACCGCTAAGTCAAACTAAGCATGCAATGTCTATTAGCGGTTAATCCTATCGCACGGCTTATACGTACTAGTGGCCAGCCAGTCATGCATGTCCGAGTTCTATATGTGACTCACAACATGTGGTACAAATGTGTCAAGGCCTATGAATGCAACACACAAAGGGTGGTCCCTTAACTCTAAGTTTAGTGTGTAAGAAAATAATACATATCAGAAAATATAACTGAACATTAAGTTCTAACAAGTATGCCATGTATCACAATTTATTTTGCATAAAGAAAATAATGAATAATGCATAAAATATGAGCTAAAATAAATAAACAGCGATGGCAAGGTATCTTGCCTGGAGGTAATATGCAGAATGGCGACGCCGGATGACTCAAATCGTCAAAATAGGAAAGCAATAAAAGCCAACTTCTACGAACAACCTCGGATGTTGAAATAAACATCACGAACAGATTTGGCATAAAATAAATACCTAGGAAATGCCTGTCCAAAAGTTCAATTCTGGAACAGGGGCAAAATCGTAATTTCGGGTCAAAATGATGTCCGCCGTTGGACCTGTTTTGCACCGAAATGCGTGCCAGAACCTACAGTCTCTAAAGTCATCAAACTACATGTCTACGGGTCCGATTTGAGGAGACGAACCCAACACTATGTCCAAATTTGGATTCCGGTGGGCTGTGCACAAATTTACCCGTTAGAGCGGGTCGCGGGCCCGCCAATTTTGGCGTTCCGATCAACCTTCTTAGAATCGGACCAAACTGGGCATATAGGACCAAAAAATTGATACGGTCTTGAGGCGCAAGTTTCGCGTCGATCCGACGAACGTGCACGAAGTTGTGGTCAAGTTTGCAAAACGTCGATACGGGGGTATCTCGACGGATACGCACTGATTTCGTCGCGCACACACAACGAAATCGAGTCCCGTCAGTTCCCACACATCGGCAACATCCATATGCGCCTTTCGATACATATGGTGCGCGACCACGTCGCCTGGTTTGTTGGGGCGTACGCCGTATCGGAAAAAGTTTTCTAAAATTTCTAGTTTCAAAAACCGATTTTCTTAAATCTTTAACATTAATTATCTTCCTGTATAATTACTGAAAAATAAATCTAACCAGTGCGTCTCAATCCCGTATATGTTGTGTTTCACTGTTTTCAGTTGGTTTGATGAAACCCTCAGTATATGGGTCGAAAATCGGCTTCCAAGTTGATGTTTTGGGCAACCTAAAACTGTCCAGTTCCGACAGTTTTCTCGGGAAGTTTTGATCGATTTCCCGGGCAAGATGTTAGGGTTTACTAGATTGCATCTGGAGGGGTTTAGAGAGGGTTATATAGGCTCTATCTAGGATTTGACGAAATCAAAAATAGTCGAGCATGAAGGAAGAACGACGAAGGGGAAGTTGCATACCTGCGGTCGAGTAAAACGAAGTATACCCTATTTTTGGGTCGGCCGGGTGGTGCTCAGGCGACGGCGGCCGGTCGTCGGCAGTGGGATGGCGGCGCCGGAGCGTGCGGATCACGCTGGAGTCGATCTCGAGGGGGTAGGATATGGAGGAGATAGGGTTTTATGGGTTCTCGATCTCGCGTTCAGCAGCCTATACAACAGAGTTATATATAACTCTGCTGCGGGCCGAACGGCTTCGGTGCAACATATGTGGGCCGGTATACTGTTCCCTTCGGGGAACAGTTGCTGAGTTTTTTTTTAAACAGTAAATACATATGTATATATATTTATATATATCTATAGTATTTAATAATTAAAAGACCAAATAAAATATAACAAAAATCCTAATAATTTAACTAATACCTTATAAAAGTATTTTAAAAATATTCTTTGGCAAGTAGATAACCATAGAAGGATATTTACAGTGGCTTTTGATTTAAAAAACCAAAACTTTTTATATCTAGTTATTTACTAAATAATTTGATTAATGCAACATATCATAAAATATTTAGAATAAAATCTAAAAAATTTCTAAAAATTTAGTAATCACTTGAAAATGTATTTTTGAGTGAGATTGTGCAACAAACACTAAGTGTAGCATTTGTGTTGCTAATCTACCATAAAAAATATTTACACAATTAAATACCAAACTTTGTTTATATAAAATAAAAAAATTCTCTAAAATTTGGGGGATTACATCCTACCCAACTTATAAAAATTTCGTCCTCGAAGTTAAAATAAAACTTACTATGAAAATATAACAGTAAATCTTAATGGAAGAATTTAGAGAGGATGAATACGAAGGGAGAGCAGGTAGTCATTTCGTAACTTGGTCTCTAGAAAGAGGGTGGAGATAGTCATAATAAAATTTTAACTCCCACTATTTTCTACAAGATAGGGCATTCTTAGTCTTACAATGGATAATGGGCATCCAGTTGTTTGAGGGATTGGTTTGGTCTTGCATGGTTAAAAATCAAGTGGGATGAGAATTTCATCCGGGGTTGTTCTAAGGGTTAATAAGTCGCGCACGAGGTGTAATTGAAATGGAGCACAAGATTGTGTGTTTGTGTGGAACCTGTGAGTCATGTGTGTAGGGTGGGTTGTCTAGTTCATGAGGGTAAAATTTGTTAGAAGGACAAGGCTGGTATTGTGCTCAAAATATCGAAGTCACGGTAGAGGCATTAAAATGGTACTTGGTAGAATTTGACGTCATAAACCACTTGATTTATCAACTCAAGTAGAGAACTTTTGTCAATTTCAATGGGGCGTACAAAGAGATTGAATGATTATCTAGCATACTAAGGTTATTGACGGGGTCACAGATCATGCATACAGTTTTCTAATAGTGTCGATGATTGTGTTCATGCATTTGGGTTGAGAGCTAGTAATCACAACAAAGAGAAGCATTATGTTATGCCCAATGACTATCTATTAAGGTGTGTGGTTTTAGTGATAAGTCATGCCTAATAAAACAATTGGTAGAACTAGGGTAATACCTGCTAGATCCTCAATCTCAGGATGGGTGTCTATCGCCTCCATGGTAAATGCTTGTCCATGCCTTTGTCTATTCATCTTCTGCCTAATATGAGCTGCCTGGTCAGGTAAAGGTGGTCCCCGCTGATATCCTTCTGGTGCTCCCATTCCCGGTGCTAGGGGTCTTGGCATCTGCCGCTGAGCTGCCGCTAAAGCAAGTAGTGTTGGTCCTTGGGTTTGCTGATGCGATGCTAAGTCATGTTGTCCAGGACAATCTTTGACCTTGTGCTGCTCCGATCCACATCCTAAACACTGGCCCAACCGAATGCGACAATCTCTCTGAATGTGCCCTTGTCTTCCACAGAAATGGCAAATAGGCTTCTCTCGAGCCTGGTAGGGCCCTGCTCTCTCCTGTTGATATGCCATGGGACGTCTGATAGGTCCACTCGGGTCAACTCTAACTGGTCTGTGCATTGGGGTAGGACGCCTCTGGTCATACTGTGCCTCCTTACGGAGGAGCTCCTGACTACGTGCTTCCTCTAAAACAGCTGCATGAGAGACTCGAGAATGTGTGGTAGTATAAGGCTTGAGCTCTGGTGAAAGCCCTTGATGGAATCTCCTCGCTCTCTCCTGCTCAGTCGGTATCAACGACGCGCCAAATTTACTCAGGCGGCTGAACTCTGCGTCGTACTCATCTACTGTCATGTTCCCTTGCTTTAGATGAAGGAACTGGTCGTAGAGGGCGTCTCGAACATGGATGGGGAAAAATCTCTCATAGAAAAGGTCGTAGAACTGCTCCCAAGTGATTCCAGTGCCCAGTCGCCTCTCTTCGGCCTTCCACCAGTGATGAGCATTATCTTCTAAGAGTAAGTCGACTGCTGTCATCCAATCATATGCCGACAACTGGGATGCCTTAAGTATTTCTCTGTGCTGATAAGCCAAGCGAAAACTTCTAAAGGACTCTCGATACCCCTAAAATTCTTAGGCCCCATGTCGATGAAATCCTTAATGGAGCCCAGATAAGGTTGCGGAGCTGGTGCTGGATTTGGTATCGGGGCTGGTGGTGGAGGTCTATCTAGGTAGGCCATCATGCTCTGCCTCAACATTTCCATTTGTTTCTACTGAGATTGTAGCATAGCATACATAAACTGGGTGGTCGGGTCCGTATCAGTCGGAAGTGGAGGCAGTTGGGGTCTGAGCTGTGGTGAAAACTGTTGAGGCAATGGGGATGGTACAGTCTCTCCTGGTGGTACTGCAGTAGTTTGCTCAACCTGGCTGACTGGGGTCACTTGGGCTTCCTGCTGTACCGTCGATGGGTTCGCGGTATTCTGCTGCGGCTCTAGCTGATATGGAGTCACCGGGGTCATTGGGGAAACCTGTTCTTCCTAGAAAGTTGCATTACCAGATGTGATGGCTAGGGTCGAGGTGTGTCCGCTGTGTAGAGTTATATTGCTGGTACGAAGATAAGGGCAATGTTAGAATAGATTCAGATAGGTTTTGAGTCAAGTAATTAAAAGAGAGTTTAATAAAGAATTTAAAATGTCAACAACACGTGGATAAGATCCTAGAGGGCAAATATGTTAGGCTAACCATATCTCAATCTACGTAGAATCATACGAAAGGCAAACCAAATGCACTATGGTTGATCAGACCACAATACATAGGTTCTGATAAGACAATGTATCAGTGGGCGCCCACAATAAAACATATGTCCTGAACAAGCTCGATGAGAGAGTAAGCTCGCAAAACTAGGCTATAATAGCAACATTAGTCAAGGTAGTCCAATTACAAATACACGAGATAATGATGAAAGAAAATATAAATAGCTTAAGATACTTAAGAATGTAAGTCGTGTCTGGTATTCGTGTCTCTGCAGTCGTCCTACTGTCTTCTTGTCTAAGACGTTGGTTAAAGTCAAAGGTATGTAGGTTATAAGGCTTCCTATCCAACTTATAAGTGTTGAACTAGTAGTGTGATTGAATGGTGGAACATGACGACCTAGTACGCACGATAGTGGGATAAGGGTTTACGGAAGAATAATTCAAGCAAGAAGCAATCAAGATAGACAGTTGGGAGTTCGAAATGAAGGCGAGATAGAATGTCATATATGTGGATGAGATCCTAGACTTCTAATCCTATTCACAGGCTTGCTTGGCACGGTAAAGTAACCAAACAATTTTATCTTGACCTGCATGGGCCACCACAAAAATATGTAACGCCCCAGTCCCTAAATACGTAGGACTAGGAACGGAGCATGCCAGCTGCATATATACGAGATATACTCCAATATATGAGAATCTCGTATATACGCATAAGCTGTTTTGTGAATAATAATAACAGACAGTCACAGGTAAAAACTATGTCTCATCCACACAGAATATAAAAAAATGGTATCTCATGAATCAAAGTAAATGTCAAAATATAGCTGTTGGCCGGGTGGAGACAAATCCACTACCGACACTAGAATAAACTGAAAGGAAATAGAGTCCAACCTCTAAGCTAAATAAAATAAGAAATGACGACTAAATAGGCTCCTCGACCCAATAGGGACAGCTGTGATCAGAAGGTACAACTCGCTCGAACGTGAAGGATGAGTCTATAGCGGAACCATACTCCTGCGGAAAGTCCTGCACACCTATACCTGGAGAGATCACCAGGTCCTCAGAGGGACGTAACATGATAAAAAAGAACATGCCAGATAAACTGAACAAATATTGCTCAAATAAATAAGTCAATTAAATTATAATATGGTCCAATACGCACCTATTGAACGAACGTACCATCCCCCCAACCAAATAAGGACATGAGATGGTAAACTAATTCACGGTGACGTATCTTTCCATGATATAAATCCAATATGGTATCCGGACCCCAACAAGGTTCAATACCTCCTCATCGGAGTAGTAAGCCACACCTACAACCAAACAAGGATAAGATGTGGCAAACTAATCTGCGACAAGTTATTGTTCCAAGCCACAGTCAGATACAAGTACCCAAACCAAAAATACTCGTATCTAACGGATAAGGGTAGCCTACCATTCTATGTGAATGTAGTTTAAGTACATCCCTCCAACGCATGGGCCCTGGCTAAAAATGGGATCGGCATAGTCCCCCCTTGGGGCACCAGGGGCCTCAGGCATAATCGTTTCACGAACGTCAGTGGCCAGCAGTAATAAGGGGTCGTCAACCCGCATCACCAGTGGAGCGTACGGTCACAAGGGTAATGTGTAAAGTTGCCCATACACTAAGGATATGTACTCCCAGTCCAATGCCTACTATGTTGTATCCGTAACACATAACCCCTATTAACCGCTAAGTCAAACTAAGCATGCAATGTCTATTAGCGGTTAATCCTATCGCACGGCTTATACGTACTAGTGGCCAGCCAGTCACGCATGTCCGAGTTCTATATGTGACTCACAACACGTGGTACAAATGTGTCAAGACCTATGAATGCAACACACAAAGGGTGGTCCCTTAACTCTAAGTTTAGTGTGTAAGAAAATAATACATAGTAGAAAATATAACTGAACAGTAAGTTCTAACAAGTATGCCATGTATCACAGTTTATTTTGCATAAAGAAAATAATGAATAATGCATAAAATATGAGCTAAAATAAATAAACAGTGGTGGCAAGGTATCTTGCCTGGAGGTAATGTGCAGAATAGCGACGCCGGATGACTCAAATCATCAAAATAGGAAAGCAATGAAAGCCAACTTCTACGAACAACCTCGGATGCTGAAATAAACATCACGAACAGATTTGGCAAAAAAGAAATACCTAGGAAATGCCTGTCCAAAAGTTCAATTCTGGAACAAGGGCAAAATCATAATTTCGGGTCAAAACGATGTCCGCCGTTGGACCCGTTTTGCACCGAAACGTGTGCCAAAACCTACAGTATCTAAAGTCAGCAAACTACATGTCTACGGGTCCGGTTTGAGGAGACGAACCCAACCGTATGTCCAAATTTGGATTCCGGTGGGCTGTGCACAAATTCGCCCGTTAGAGCAGGTCGCGAGCCCGCCAATTTTGGCGTTTCGATTAACCTTCTCAGAATCGGACCAAACTTGGCATACAGGACCAAAAAATCGATACGGTCCTGATGGCGCAAGTTTTGCGTTGATCCGACGAACGTGCACGAAGTTATGGTCAAGTTTGTAAAACGTCAATACGGGGGTATCTCGACGGATACGCACTGATTTCGTCGCGCACACACAACGAAATCGAGTCCCATCAGTTCCCACACGTCGAAAACATCCATACGCGCCTTTCGATGCATATAGTGCACGATCACGTCGCCCGGTTTGTCGGGGCGTACGCCGTATCGGAAAAAGTTTTCTAAAATTTCTAGTTTCAAAAACCGATTTTTTTGAATCTTTAACATTAATTATCTTCCTGTATAATTACTGAAAAATAAATCTAACCAGTGTGTTTCAATCCCGTATATGTTGTGTTTTACTGTTTTCAGTTGGTTTGATGAAACCCTCAGTATACGGGTCGAAAATCGGCTTCCAAGTTGATGTTTTGGGCAACCTAAAACTGTCCTGTTTCGACAGTTTTCTCGGAAAGTTTTGATCGATTTCCCGGGCAAGATGTTAGGGTTTACTAGATTGCATCTGGAGGGGTTTAGAGAGGGTTATATAGGCTCTATGTTACATTCGACGAAATCAAAAATACTTGAGCATGAAGGAAGAACGACGAAGGGGAAGTTGCATACCTGCGGTCGAGTAAAACGAAGTATACCCTATTTTTGGGTCGGCCCGGTGGTGCTCAGGCGACGACGGTCGGTCGTCTACAGCGGGATGGCGGCGCCGGAGCGTGCGGGTCACGCTGGAGTCGATCTCGAGGGGGTAGGATGTGGAGGAGATAGGGTTTTATGGGTTCTCGATCTCGCGTTCAGCAGCCTATACAACAGAGTTATATATAACTCTGCTGCGGGCCGAACGGCTTCGGTGCAACATATGTGGGCCGGTCTACTGTTCCCTTCGGAGAACAGTTGCTGAGGTTTTTTTTTATTATTTTATTATTTTTATTTTTTTAAGAGTAAATACATATGTATATATATTTATATATATCTATAGTATTTAATAATTAAAAGACCAAATAAAATATAACAAAAATTCTAATAATTTAACTAATACCTTATAAAAATATTTTAAAAATATTCTTTGGCAAGTAGATAACCATAGAAGGATATTTACAGTGGCTTGATTTAAAAAAACCAAAACTTTTTATATCTAGTTATTTACTAAATAATTTGATTAATGCAACATATCATAAAATATTTAGAATAAAATCTAAAAATTTTCTAAAAATTTAGTAATCACTTGAAAATGTATTTTTGAGTGAGATTGTGCAACAAACACTAAGTGTAGCATTTGTGTTGCTAATCTACCATAAAAAAATATTACACAATTAAATACCAAACTTTGTTTATATAAAATAAAAAAATTCTCCAAAATTTGGGGGATTACAATAATACATTCAATGGTCAGATGCAATGAGTAAAATCCCCATTCACCTTAACTGATACTCAAGCACACTTAACCCTATATGACACAATCTAATATCTGAACTAAGAAGATATGCAGGATATCTTAATGGCAACTGAACAATGGGAAACCTGGCTATATACTAAGTTCAAGGATTGGGCATATGAGTACCTGGACTGAACTAACCAATATCCAATCTAATATGAAACTCATACCATAGACCCCAAATATCCTGATACCACAGATATAAACCCACACACACTCACACATCTACAAAGAAATGGGTCATTGTGTATATATAGGTAATGTATATGAGTGCAGGGCATGCTAACATGATGCGGCTAATTTGTAGCTAGACAGCATGTAGGGTATGCAGTAAGCTAAAGTGATGCAGAACAAACTTTAGGTTCTGATACTCAATTGTGTAAGTGGATGCTAAAGTAGGCAGGCTATGTGTGCAG
This sequence comes from Iris pallida, assembly GCA_029216955.1. NCBI lineage: Eukaryota > Viridiplantae > Streptophyta > Magnoliopsida > Asparagales > Iridaceae > Iris > Iris pallida. The sequence continues at coordinate 4,261,247 of JANAVB010006391.1, read as the reverse complement.
TCAAGGAAATGAATTAGGGGTAGGGTATTGCAATTGATATGCACGTGATGGCAGAACATGTAATGTGTATGCAAGACCTACCTGTCATGATATAGTGGTTATAAATGATTGAACTCCCAATGCATACCAGGCTTATATTCATACATGCATATGTACAAGACTTATTCATTCATAAAATTGAACTGAACCCTCAGCCTCATTACTGACAGAACTACAACCCTATGTCTGTAAAACAACAGTACATCTGTGTACCAGATTGAGGCATGACCCCAAACTAATAGCTATACATAGCCTATAACTAGTCTTATGAGTGCCCTATAGCCAAGATCTCAGGGCTGATACCACATTACCATGGCTTATGTAGTGACACCCAAACCTTAGGAAGACTAATGTGTTTCCAGTTAATGTGTCATGGTGTGGTGCAGGATTCTCCTAGTTTGTCTCAGGGTTTCTCCTATGTATATGACTGACCCAAAAGCTATTAAGGTGATGACTGAACTAAGCATGTAGGCAGGTGATGAAAGGTTAAGGTAGTAGTACCATGGTATAGGTAGTTGTGTGTACTACTGCATTTTGGTCCTGGCACTAAGTATCCAGTGGGACTTGAGACCACCTGGGTGCATTACAAGTAAACGAACTAGGGTTGCCTTAGAAGCTATAATGGTTAACAGGGTCAGCTATCAGGATTTAAAGTCTGATCATAGGTCCACATGCAGATTTGTCAAAGTAGTGTGGATAGGATATCTAAGGAAGGTCTAAACAACCTGATGCAACATGTTTACAAAATGTAAACAAGTGTAATTGCAATTGACAGTAAAACTCAAACACTCTTCTAATAAAAGCATTGGACAGCTACCCAATGATGTTTCAGGGCAAAATAATATGTAGAGAGCCCATGCTCCTTAGAAAATCCTCATGTGTAGGATTAGGCAATTGCAGAGCTATGTATCAAAGTGAATATGCAGGAAATGCAATGGATAGCAGGGGATGATCTGCTGTATGTAATACAACAAAGGTTTTATGGATTCAGTGCACAAGTGCAGTATATCTAAGGGCAAAAGTCTGATATATGAAGGACATGGAACCCTACAGTGCAATATGGGATTTAGTTGTCCTCTAACTCTAGAATTTGCTAGTGCACCAATTATCAAGTGCCTACAGCAGAACATCCTGTTCCGTGAGACCTAGTTTGGGCATATGATCGAACACCTAGGTTTCTCTCCTCATATTGATTTAAAATCAGCAATTGCAAACCCATCAATGGATCAATTTAATGAATTGAAGCTATGGTGGTCAGGACAATACCTGTTGAAGGCGGATTGCTTCAACTCCTCTATTCCCTCTCGATGCGGAGGAGAGGACAACTCGTGGCAGAGAATTTAGGGTTTGAGGAAGGGCTAATCAACCCTCGATGTATATATATATATACTCGGGTTCTGCTAGGATCAATCTCTGATTTAGATTGGATCTCCTGGATTTGAGTATATCTCCTGCTCTTCGAATCCAGTTTGAATTCGAACAATAGTTACTGTTCTGAATTTAAAACTAACCCTTTTTGCAATTAGAACCCTAGTGTTTGGGATATTAGAAGGGGTCAACTTTTAAGTGGCCGTTTGATTTAAAAGTTTGAGGCTGAGTGTTTTGCACTACAGTCCTTCACTAATTCAGTGATTGCAAAAACCCTTCATTCTTCTTATTACAAAATTAATTAATACATTCATATTTATATTAACATATACATTGGCTATAACTATTTCTATGTTTTTAAATAATTACTTAGCAAAAAATAATAATGATAAAAAAAATAGTTGGGGATTTCGGGACAAGGGCTCACATTACCACAACGTACAAACATACACAAACACAAGACACTTAACCCTTCCCTCTCCATTTACCAACACACATAACCAAATCCCCTTCTCAAACACACACACATCTAGCACAACCAACTATATCTAATCCCCCACTCTACTAACACACAACCAACACCTACCACAACTAAAGTATATATACAAATCAACGCAAAACAGTCCACTTTACATTATCTATAGCAAATTTAATATCTCTACATAAAAATATGATTTGTAGGCTAAAATACATAGATACTAACATAGGTATACAAATGAAAACTAGATGGGATATCCTAACCATGGCTAACCTATTCTCTAACACATATAAATATGAAATTAGAAGATAATATAGCCTATGGGGCAGAAACACAAATACTTGGTGGGCAACCCTCAAAATTTCTCCTTGGGTGACACAAAACCCATCCTAACTTCCTAATGAGGACTCAAAAGAGCCTCAAAATCAAACCTGAGGGTGGTACATGCATGGGGGTGGTTCCTATGGATTCAAAACTATCAAAATGCAATGGAAAGATGAAATATAGAGGGTTTAGAGAGAGATACCTATTAGGAGTTGCATCCCAATGATTCAAACAAAAGGACACGACTCTGACACGAGAACCCCTTGCAAATGGACTCCTTTCCTAGCTCCTTGCTCCCCACTCCAAGTAGGTACCTCCTCCTTGATAGATTGATAGGAATGGAGGAAGAATGAGAGGATTTGTGAGATGAAATCAAGAGAGAAGCTCTCAAGTTTGGGAAAGAACTCAAAATGAATGAAAAGAGGATACTACCAAATGAAGGGATAGAGAGATCCCCTCCTCATGTGGCCGGCCCTAAAGGGGAGCCCTAATGGGTTTATGAAATATCTATGATGCCCTCATCTAGTCTTCCTTTGGTTTATTTAAGTCATGCAAAGGTTTGGGGTCAAAAGGGTCAAGTTTCTAATCTCCAAATGAGCTAACTAGTCACGTGGGATTAGCCTAATTGTACTAGACTAATAAGTTGAGTTTGTGGGCTATGCCTAGCTAATCTTTGGGTCCCGACTAGAGTCTAAACTACCCGGGCTACTAACATAAGTTAAAACTAGACGAAACTCAAACCTGACTAAACTAATCCCCAAATTACAATATTAATAAATAAATATTCACAAAAATACATGAATATGAAAAATAACAAAATTACCCTCATTTTTGAAAATAGGCAGTTGCAATCCTACTCCCTTAGAAAAATTTTGTCCTCGAAACTGAAATGGTTGTACTCTTCTCTAGGTCAAACCCCCAATAATCAAAGTCTACAAAATTCTATCCAAAGTTATACAACATACAATTCTATGGAATAGGTACAAACATGCATGGTTTTAGTCTCTACAGTATCATGTTATTGCAGTCTCCATTGGAATTTTCTATTAACCTAGCGTGAACATCACATATGCAAGCTAAAAGTACTAAGAAATCAATCAAGCAATCAATGGATGGAATGAAATAGGAAGAAGGAAAGAACAAGACCTAACCTCCTAGTCCATCACCTGCAGCGTTGGCCTCCTCGACTGCCATCGCAAAAGCCCTGCCCTGGCGGGGTATACCCCGCTGCTGGTGCGGAGCATGATGCGGTTCCACAGATGGCCTAGCTAGACTCCTTACCTACCCCTGATACTCACTCCAGTTATTCTCTCACATCAATCTAACTAAAATACTTAAGACCTAGGGTTATCCTTGACTCATCCTTAACTCACTGGTATGTACCACTAAGTATGCTATATTAAGACTTCTAAGTTACTATTTGTAGGATACCTTCCTGAATTTTTGATACTATCTATCACATGGCACTAGCTCCTATGCTTGACACTCATGGGATACAGTCTTACAAAGGTACTTCAAGGATCTGGCCTATATCTCACATGCTCAACCATGAACCACTCACAAGCCCACAAGCTATACTTCTAACAACCAACACTAATACTCAAGACACAAACCTATATGCAAGCTACCAAGCCACTATACCCTCCAAGGAACTTCAGGACTAATAGAATGAAACCCTATAAGGAACTGGGCTAGAGGGACTAAGGGCATCTATATCTGAGCTAAATAGGTGATGGAAATAAATTCTATTATCACCGAAATGGAACGACAGAGGTGATATGTTAAGAACCAATTTAAGATACAATCTGATAATCATTCATGTCTATCCGTAGTCATGTTACCCAGAACCCTCGCCACGCAAGTAAACATAGCTACGATAAACAATAAAGTCCATGACTGAGGTATATGCTTATGTAATTATGTTATCTAGAATTCTCATCACGCCAACTAGTATGGCTGCGAGAACTCTAAATTTCATAACTAATGTAAGTACATCCAAAGCCGGGCTCTATGTCTTCGCCACACTAGCTTAGTATGGCTGCGATAAACTCTAGACTCCATAACCAAAGTAGACATCTACCTTCATATTGTCCTCATCAAATAAGTCATCAGAATATACCTTAACCTAGTCCGTAAAACTCATCTGATACCAGTCAAAGTCAACAATGAACTTCAAAAATGAAACTCAATAACGAACAAGGAAGAATGGACGGAGACAAGTGAAAACAGACTCCGAGGTAAGGTTTATAGTGAAATTTTCAAGGGTCGTCCATAGAATCTCTCAAGTAATTATAATTGTGTTTGAGTATCCTTAGCCTATAGCCTATATCTTCTAAACCTATAGTAGGCTCATAATAGCACTTTAAGTCGAGCACCACTACGACATCACACTAATTGCAACTTCTGACCTACATGGGCCACCACTAAAAATGTATCACGACTCGCACCCGGAGTAGGAACACGAGTGCATGACAGCGTCCCAGTCTACGCCGCAAAAATAGCGTAGAACGCTGTCTAGGTCTACTATCTAACAACAATTGTAATATCAAAACCTGTCGAGAATGGTCAACTCTGAACGGCGGACCAGCATTGACAATATAATATACTCAATCACAATATTCTAAGAAAGATAGAAGATACAGAAAAGTAAAGACAACAAGATATGAAAATATCCAGAAAATCTGACACAGAAATAATACAAGTCCATAGTCAATAATATCAAATATAAATACTAAAAATAATAACATGCCAAAGTATAATCTGGAGACAAAGTCCAGTACCAAACTAATCTAGCTGAGCTACCCATAAAGCCTCATCAGCTGGAACTAACCCCAGCTGGACAAGGGTCTCCCGGTCTATGCCCACTATGTCCTTGGACCATAGTAGGTAGGACACTCGTCCTCGCCATAATCTGTAAAATTTTGTCAACATATCCAGTCCGAATGGAACGAGCAAAAATCTCCAATAACAGTTCTAGTTAGACGATAAAAAATATGTAGCAATAAATAAAGAGAATATACAAGGTAAAGTAATACGTACATGAATTATGGTACGGTATATCAAGACTGTAAATGAATGAAAGAGCAAGAGAACAGTATATATCATATACAGAAATCAGAAAAACTACTATCTATGTGAGTTAGCACTAGTTTCAACATGTGATCGGCTTAGGAACATGATATAAGATTTGGCCTGGTTAATCATACGTGTTGTGTATGATTAACACCGTTCAAGGTTCAAGACTTGATACAATGAGGGTATTGCTCACATATCTACGCTAATACCCCCACCTCCGACTAGTATAGTGGATCCAACTATGACACATTATGATACGGATTCTCTAAAAAGGTCACGAGCCTTCACAGGAATCGTGTCTATACAATGCACAAGGAACAATGACAAGGTTTGCACAAGATATACCAAGGAATATAAGGAATAACATCTCATAACGGGATCCAGACAAGTAAAACCCCTAAATTTTTGGGAATATTTTTTAATTAAAAAGACTTAAAAATAAATTTTATGCAATTTATGATTTTTATTATTATTAGAAATGATCTTAGCCATTGTTGAGTTTTGGTGTAAAAGGCGACCACAAATTTTTGGCACGGAAGATGTAGCAGTGTGCTTTGACTAGTGTACTAGCCATGCTGGGGGAAGCCTAGCCATGGTGAAGACCGAACTAGGAAAATCAGGCCAAGTTGCGACTTAACCTCCATCGATAAATTAAATTTTTGACTTTTAAGTGACCCGGTTTGACCAATTCAGCCCGAACTGGACCCGGACGAAACCCAAGCCCTTGTAAGCAGGTAGTGTGACCAGATGCGACCATGTAGGCATATTTTATGGGTGTGGCAATATTCTTTAATTATTTTAGAATTTGAGAAATATTTTCTAATTATTAATGTGTGGTACAAAATTTATATTTTTAATATTAATAATGGTTTACAATAAGGTTGCAGTTTTTGGACCCGAATAAGGGGTGGTATAAGCCCACCCAAAATTCCATTGGACAATTATTATTTTATTATTATTAAAGTTATTTTGTGGGAATTAAATAAACATATTTATTATTGGTTGATACTATTAGTTGATATTATTATTTGTTGTCCTTTTATGTCAAATTGGATTTGTATATGTATGTAAATATATTGAAATGCAATATATATATATATATATATATATATATATATATATATATATATATATATATATATATATATATATATAAATATATATATATATATATATATATATATATATATATATATATATATACACACACTATTAACTTTTATTTTATATTATGGAGATTTTATGGTGAGTATTAGATATATGCGTATATATGTATAGATACATATCTAGATTTTAAGTTTTAAAAAGTAGAATTTGCAAATAAAAACCATGGAGTGGTCGGCCCAATGGGGTGGGACCGACCACCCAACCACAAGAAGTAATGAGCAACAGCAACATCAATGCGCGCCCCCACCATAACAAGCAGCAGCAACTAGCTTGTTGGCCGACCCCTTTATAACAGTAGCCTATTTAAGGCCGACTCCTCCATTCTTCCTTCTTTCTATGTATATACACCTATCAAATTAAACCCTAAAATTTCTTCTACCTCCTTCCTCTCCGTAGACATGAAGTTTGACGAATTTAGAGACCGTAGGTTCTGGCGTGCATTTCGGTGCAAAGCGGATCCAACGGCGGACATCATTTTGACCCAAAATTATGATTTTGTCCCTGTTCCAGAATTTAACTTTTCGTATCACGACCCGCACCCACTGTGAGGGCACGAGCACGCGTAACAATGCCCAGCCTACGCCGCAGTGTCGGCGGTAGAACGCTGTCCTAGGTTACTATCTAATCAACAACTCACGCAATTATATAATGTACTTGTCAATCTCAACTCCGAACGGAGGACAAGTATAGATATAATGAATCTCAATCACAGTCTAAGAACGATAAGATATCACAGAAGTTATAACTAGAGACTAAATAACAGAATAAAATCCAACAACTAAGAATATAATCTCAGAAAAACTCAACTACAATCTCAACTATATACAACTCAAGTTCTAAACATGAAAGCTAAACAACAACTAGCTAATCTCCTAATCACTCCTGAGTGTCGGGGCCATAGGTAGCTAAGCCATCTCCTCAGTAATATGTAGGACATGTGTCCTCAGGGTAGTCATCTGTAAAATTTGCAACAGGTTCAGTCAGGACAGGAACGAGTACAACTCATCAAGAAAACCCAAGTAAATGACTGGGAACTATAAAGCAGTTATAGACAGTTTTATTGATGAATATGGCAGTTTATATACAGGTGATGGTATGGAGAACAGATAAGATACAAGAAAAGTAAGTAACTAAAACAAGAGAAGAATAATGGCAATGAAGACTGTAAAATAAATCTAGTTGAACTAAAGTAACATAATGAGTCCAGGCAGTAAATGTAAAACAAGTGTAAACTACTATAAATCAAGTATGGGATGAATCTAATACAAGATGAATCCAGTACCAGATGATTCTAGGTAGTGATCAAATATCCAGGTGAGTCCAGCTAATCTAATAGTGTGTTTTAAAATACCGAGATCGACATGTAAATGGCTGTAGGTAATCAGGCACATCTCTAACTGATCAGGCGAGAGATGGCTATGCTTCTAGTAGATTCCAGTTGGAGATTCCAGATTTAGGGTATGTCTACATGTCTTACTCAATATTTCCCTGCCCCACAATACAAATGAATCCAGAATTCGACACGAAAATCGAGATGAGTCCAGCCAAAATATGATGATTCCAGAAATAGATTCCGGAATGATTCCAGTAATTCCAGTAATAGAGGCCAGATAATATGGTGATTGTGTCGCATACATAAATCCAGAAATATCCATACGTATGGTATCAGAGAATCACATAAAACTAAATAGAACTAAAATACAGTAACTGACAAATAAATGAGAGAACTATCAGAGAATGTACTCGCCTGATACTCTGAAAATAGTAGTATAATGTCAGATGTCTGCACCGGAGTCACAGTGTCCTAAATAGAACAGTACAGGTTATAATGTATTTAAAATAAGGTAAATGAAGTCTACGATGCAATCTACATGAATACTAGGTCAATCTAGGTCAAAGTCAACTCTAAGTCAAATCTGGTCAACTGTCTAGGTCAAACTAGGTCCAGGTCAAACTTGGTCAACTCTGGGTTAACCCAAGTCAACTACAATAGTCAAACTAGGTCAATACTAGTCTAGTCAAGTCTCACTAGGCCTACCCAGCCTATTCTAGCAAGCACACCCAATTTCTAGGCTTTACAAGCCAACCACACTCCTACACTGGCATTCAAGCCAGAAACACAGGTTTATGAGCCATAGGCTATATGCCTAGGCTAATCCCATAGGGATTCACCTAAGTGCAATGTGCCATGCATATAGGCTATAGGCCATATAGGCTATATCAAACATATTGTATATACATTACATTATATAATATCACACATATTCACCACATTATTATCAAGCATATATATATATATATATATATATATATATATATATATATATATATATGTATAGAGAATAGGAAGACACATATATGTGTCCAAGTGTGTGTGTGTGTGATAAAATTAGTGATGTAATGTGTCAATAGTAAAAAGGTGATAGGGTGTGTGTACATGACAGTTTAGGGGAAGTTGTGTGTGTTAGAACAGTGTAAAACTGTAATGTGTGTGTGTAGAGAGTAGGCAAGTGACAGGAACAAATGTGTGTGTGTGTGTAGGAAACATATGTGTGGGTGTCACATGAACCAATGTGTGAAAATTAGTGAATACTTTGTAAATTACAGATTTGAAAGGGAATCAATTACTAGATTTCATTAATCAATCCCAAATAAAATCCCAGTTTCCATGGTTCAACCTAGCATTCAAAACAAATTTCCAAATTCAAAATCAAATCTCAGTTTGGTGTGTGTGTGTTATAGAGCAATGCAGTGGTGTGTCAAATAGGATGTGTGTGTGTGTGAATATACATTGAGTGTGTGTGTGATATTGTGTGTACAGTTTAACAGGAAAGTGGCATGAAAACAAGTTTGTGTGTAAATGACAGTTTAGGGGGGGTAGTGTTCTCAGGGAATACTCAATGACAGGGAACTATATGGGACTGAACTAAACCATGTTTCAGTTACTTCCTTGAACCTCAACAATGTGTGTGAGTGTGCTCATGAAGACCTGTGTAACAGGAAGATAATAGAGGGTGTGACTGGAACAATGGGTGTGTGTGTGAAATATGAAAACTGAGATGTGGGTGTATAAATCTAACATGTGTGTAAAAATTATAGTTTGTGACAGTGTATCCAAACTGTGTGTGTGTGAAAAGCTTCTCATTAACCACCATTAAAATCTCAGTTTTTGTGTGTGCAAAAATCAGAAAACAATAATGGGTGTGGTGCAGGGGTGAGTGACAGGACAGAACTGGGTTCTCAACCAAATCGAAATTATATCATTTCCAACACTAAATTGAGTCTATAAAACCCACACTAAACAATGAACAACTTAACAATGGCCTAATACACATGTACCTGGACCAATTGTCAATCAAACTTCAGTTTAACCAGGGATTCAATTATCCGAATTAATGCTAACAGAAAAAAATCTCAGAAATCAGTCTACAAGTTCAACGATCCATCTCATAATCAAAAATCCCCTTCTCTTGCAAATAATCTAATCCAACAAGAAAAACCTATCTATCTGTAGCTAATACGTATGTAGGAATCATCATGGCAATTTAAAACATCAATCATAACAGTAAAAAAAAAAAGAAGGTTCAGATTATTCAAACAGTGGAAAGAACTGAACCTAGCAGTCTACATGCCCATTCGATATTCAAATTTTGTTTCCTCAAGTGAAAACCTAATCTAACTTGTAAAACCCAACTAGAAGCAGTTAGTACACATGTAGGAATCAATTTAGGACAATAAACATCAATTAAAAGTCGGTTTAAACAGAATTTTAATTCAGGAAATTTCAAAAAGAACATATGGTATCAGAGAATATGGGGAATTGAAATTCGAAGCCAAAACATCACAATAATCCCAAAATATTGGTTGTTAAACCAATCTCCACTTGTACCCGTGTCCCACGAGTCATTCGTGTCCCACCAAGTGGACACGAGCGTGTCCAAACACACACAGAAACGCATACGTGTACTGGACTGCACGCAGCGTCGTGCACGCATGCACGCGTGTCCCGCGCGTGACACAGGACACGACACGACTCGTGCTCGTGCCCATGTGTTCACCACATATAGGGCTACACGTCCATGGCCCTGCACCGTGTCCAAGACACGTGTCGTGTCCGTGCCAAACGCGTATCAGACGCGTTCCAGCGCAAAATCGACAGCTCGTGTGTGTCCCGTACAACCAGTACGGGAAGGATTTCTCCTCGCACACAAAACGAGATGCTCCCAAATTTTGGAAGCATGGCGGCAGTCACTGTCCCAACACTCACACAAAATTTGGTGTGTCCACGTGTCCTGTGTCGGGAGAAATAGACCCCGTGATGCAGGACATAGTGCACAGTGTACGGACAGCGTGTTCGTGTCCTCATGTGGACACGACACGACTCTAAAATTAGGAAAAAAACACAGAAATCAATAAGCAACCCATAGATTTAGGATTCTATTCAAATAGATTTGCAAAATTTGCAAATCAAAACGGTTCGGGCATTTCGTCGAACACTTAACACATACTACGACACGTGTCCGATACGGACACCAAACGGACACGAAATTCACCCAAATTTCAGGGACACCTAGGGGACTCCTAGATCTAGCCCTACATGCAAAGAAAACTGAATTTTAAATCAATTTAAGGAGTTTTACCTATAGGTGCAAATTGTAAAAAAGCTCCAAATGGGGGGGTTCCTCTTGATGGCCAAATGCTCCAATTGAGCCCAAAACTGAGATTAACCTCCAGAAATATTAAATATACAAAAATTAGAACCTAATGCAAAAGACTAGGATGAAAAAGGAGATCAAATAAATAAATGAGAATTTTTGGAAGGGGGAAGAATACCTCTCTTTTCTCCAAGTGTTGGAATGATAAAAAGAGGCAAGCCCTAATGAATAAGTGTTTAAATAGGGTGGGGATCCCTATGTGGCTGTTCATAGGTTTAATAATTAGGGTAAGGGTTCACTAAATGGCCCATGGGCTTAAGTCATGATCAATTAAATAATTAAGCCATAAGTCATTTCATGAAACCACAAGCCATGACTAAAATTTACTAAACCAAATCTCCTCATTCTAAAACTATTCTCTAATGACTAAAATAGGTTAACTCAAGTTAGACTAGGGTCACCATGGCTAGGGTTAGCTTCTAGGCTAGTCCACTAGGTCTCAACAAGTCAAAGTCAAACTAGAATTCGCTAATTCAACAAATCACCAAATAATTCAAATAAGTCAAAATAACAAAATTACCCCTAGGCTAAAAATAAAAATTAAACATCCTAATGACATGGTTAGGCTCTAGGTCATGCAGTCTCTCAGGTTTTACTTGCAGCACATCAAAATCACAAGTCATGACTTAACCAATTTTTAAATAAAATAAAAATTATTAAAAATTACTAAAAATCATAATGTGAATCAAATATCAATAATTAATATTTATAATTACAAAATTTCAAAATTACCCTCATCTGGAAGACTGGGTGTTATAATTCTACACACCTTAGAAAAATTTCGTCCTCGAAATTAAGATGATCATACCCTTCCTAGGTCAAACCCCAAATCAATCAAAGTCGAAGCAACACAATCCTACTGGTCGTGATTTCACAGTCTCGAACGGGGTAGCTACACTATCTAGCAATCAAAACAATATCCTGGCAGGTACTAATGGAATCATACAGGAAAGTAGGAAAGAAGAGTGAGAAGGACAAACCTGCTAACCCATCACCTGCAGCGTCGGTCTCCTCGACCGCCATCGCAAAAGCTCCACCCCTCTGGTGCTGAGCTACAAGTGGCCTAGCTCCCTCAAAAGGAGGTGCAAAGGGACAGTCTATCTTCTGGTGGGCTTCAGACCCACAGGAATAGCAAACCTTCAGCCTCTTCCTATACTGCTCCCTAGAGTGCCCCAACTTCCTGCAGTAGGAAAAACTGATCGTCTTCGGGTCCTGACCCCGATGCTGATGCTGCACCTGCTGAACCATCGCTGGTGCCCGGGTCTGCTGAATCTGAACATGAGGCCTCTAGGCCTGGCCTCCGTTGCTGCTACCACTCTGGAAGTCATGACCCTTCTTCAACTTTAACCCTAGATCGTCCTCCGTTGCCATAGCCCCAGAAAATATCTCCGCAAAGGTAGCGTTCCGGTCACTCTTAGTCAGCGACCGAACCTCCCTAATCAAGCCTCGGCGGAACTTCCTCGCCTTCGTCTTCTCAGTCAGGTTATCTATGAACCGGGCCAATCGACAAAACTCTCTGTCGTACTCAGCTACCGTCTGGTTTCCCTGAACCAGACCCTCAAACTGTGCCTCTATGCCTCCCAAGGCCACATCAGGAAAGAATTGCTCCTTGAACAGTTCCTTGAACTGGGCCCAAGTCTGGCCCTCAACTCCCACCCTGGGATCTGTCTCGTACCACATACGAGCTAAGTCCTGCATCTGACTGCCCGTCGCCTCGATATGGAGTCGACCCGGTATCTCTGCCAGCCTGAATATCTTCTCGATATGCTCGATCCAATCGTCTGCATAATGGATGCCCTCTGTGCCCAGGAACTCTCTGGGGTACATCTTCTGGAATTCCTATATATCCTTCTCCTTCCGACGAGGCTGCTGCTGCTCCCCCTGAGCAGTCACCATCTCTACTGTAGCACGAACCAGCTGGTGGGCCTCGTTAATTCCCTGACGATAATAGGCAGTCTGTCGCTGCTGCTGCTGCTGATGAGATGCCAGAATTCTCTCCACGAAAGAGAATAGATGAGCAGCATCTACCATCCCCGCAGGTGGAGGCTGCTGCGGTGGAAGGATCTCGGGAAGCACCGGACTCTGCCTTCCAGCTGATGGAGGTGCTCCTCCGAAAGCTGCTGAAACACCCACCCCAGCTGGCATGACTGAGGCTGCGTTACCAGGAGCTGGCTACTGAAGGTGAGAGGTGGCAGACCCCTCTGCAGCGGCTACTGTACCAGAGCGATGTGATCGTGTCTCCACCATCCTGAAGACAGATCGAAAAGGAAGTCAATACTGAGCAGGAATCGATAAAACCAAAGGAGGAATGTTTACTTCAAAGAAGACAATCAGTAAGATATGTAGATGGCATGAATTGAAGCAGAATTTCTCCTAACTGTGATTGAGCGCCTCTCCGTTTAAGCCTATCTCTCAATCCTATCGCAGGCTCGCGGCAGTACAACTAAGTCGCCGTACTACCACGATATCGTACTAATGTGACTCTCGACCTGCATGGGCCACCACTAAAAATGTGTCACGACCCGCACCCACTGTGAGGGCACGAGCACGTAACAACGCCCAGCCTACGCCGCAGTGTCGGCGGTAGAACGCTGTCCTAGGTTACTATCTAATCAACAACTCACGCAATTATATAATATACTTGTTAATCTCAACTCCGAACGGAGGACAAGTATAGATATAATGAATCTCAATCACAGTCTAAGAACGATAAGATATCACGGAAGTTATAACTAAAGACTAAATAACAGAATAAAATCCAACAACTAAGAATATAATCTCAGAAAAACTCAACTACAATCTCAACTATATACATCTCAAGTTCTAAACATGAAAGCTAAACAACAACTAGCTAATCTCCCAATCACTCCTGAGTATCGGGGCCATAGGTAGCTAAGCCGTCTCCTCAGTAATATGTAGGACATGTGTCCTCAGGGCAGTCATCTGTAAAATTTGCAACAGGTCCAGTCAGGACAGGAACGAGTACAACTCATCAAGAAAACCCAAGTAAATGACAGGGAACTATAAAGCAGTTATAGACAGTTTTATTGATGAATATGGCAGTTTATATACAGGTGATGGTATGGAGAACAGATAAGATACAAGAAAAGTAAGTAACTAAAATAAGAGAAGAATGATGGCATGAAGACTGTAAAATAAATCTAGCTGAACTAAAGTAACATAATGAGTCCAGACAGTAAATGTAAAACAAGTGTAAACTACTATAAATCCAGTACGGGATGAATCTAATACAAGATGAATCCAGTACCAGATGATTCTAGGTAGTGATCAAGAATCCAGGTGAGTCCAGCTAATCTAATAGTGTGTTTTAAAATACTGAGATCGACATGTAAACGGCTGTGGGTAATCAGGCACATCTCTCACTGATCAGGAGAGAGATGGCTATGCTTCCAGTAGATTCCAGTTGGAGATTCCAGATTTAGGGTATGTCTACATGTCTTACTCAATATTTCCCCACCCCACAATACAAATGAATCCAGAATTCGACACGAGAATCGAGATGAGTCCAGCCAAAATATGATGATTCCAGAAATAGATTTCGGAATGATTCCAGTGATTCCAGTAATAGAGGCCAGATAATATGGTGAGTGTGTCGCATACATGAATCCAGAAATATCCATACGTGTGGTATCAGAGAATCACATAAAACTAACTAGAACTGAAATACAGTAACTGACAAATAAATGAGAGAACTATCAGAGAATGTACTCGCCTGATACTCTGAAAATAGTAGTATAATGTCAGATGTCTGCACCAGAGTCACAGTGTCCTAAATAGAACAGTACAGGTTATAATGTATTTAAAATAAGGTAAATGAAGTCTATGATGCAATCTACATGAATTCTAGGTCAATCTAGGTCAAAGACAACTCTAAGTCAAATCTGGTCAACTGTCTAGGTCAAACTAGGTCCAGGTCAAACTTGGTCAACTCTGGGTTGACCCAAGTCAACTACAATAGTCAAACTAGGTCAATACTAGTCTAGTCAAGTCTCACTAGGCCTACCCAGCCTATTCTAGCAAGCACACCCAATTTCTAGGCTATACAAGCCAACCACACTCCTACACTGGCATTCAAGCCAGAAACACAGGTTTATGAGCCATAGGCTATATGCCTAGGCTAATCCCATAGGGATTCACCCAAGTGCAATGTGCCATGCATATAGGCTATAGGCCATATAGGCTATATCACACATATTGTATATACATTACATTATATAATATCACACATATTCACCACATTATTATCAAGCATATAGATATATATACATATCAATACATATATATATATATATATATATATATATATATATATATATATATATATATATATATATATATATATATATACCTATGTATAGAGAATAGGAAAACACATATATGTGTCCAAGTGTGTGTGTGATAAAATTAGTGATGTAATGTGTCAATAGTGAAAAGGTGATAGGGTGTGTGTACATGACAGTTTAGGGGAAGTTGTGTGTGATAGAACAGTATAAAACAGTAATGTGTGTGTAGAGAGTAGGCAAGTGACAGGAACAAATGTATGTGTGTGTAGGAAACATATGTGTGGGTGTCACATGAACCAATGTGTGAAAATCAGTGAATACTTTGTAAATTATAGATTTGAAAGGGAACCAATTCCCAGATTTCATGAATCAATCCCAAATAAAATTCCAGTTTCCATGGTTCAACCTAGCATTCAAAACAAATTTCCAAATTCAAAATCAAATCTCAGTTTGGTGTGTGTGTTATAGAGCAATGCAGTGGTGTGTCAAATAGGATGTGTTTGTGTGAATATACATTGAGTGTGTGTGTGATATTGTGTGTACAGTTTAACAGGAAAGTGGCATGAAAACAAGTTTGTGTGTAATGACAGTTTAGGGGGGGTAGTGTTCTCAGGGAATACTCAATGACAGGGAACTATATGGGACTGAACTAAACCATGTTTCAGTTACTTCCTTGAACCTCAACAATGTGTGTGAGTGTGCTCATGAAGACCTGTGTAACAGGAAGATAATAGAGGGTGTGACTGGAACAATGGGTGTGTGTGTGAAATATGAAAACTGAGATGTGGGTGTATAAATCTAACATGTGTGTAAAAATTATAGTTTGTGACAGTGTATCCAAACTGTGTGTGGGTGAAAAGCTTCTCATTAACCACCATTGAAATCTCAGTTTTGTGTGTACAAAAATCAGAAAACAACAATGGGTGTGGTGCAGGGGTGAGTGACAGGACAGAACTGGGTTCTCAACCAAATCGAAATCATATCATTTCCAACACTAAATTGAGTCTATAAAACCCATACTAAACAATGAACAACTTAACAATGGCCTAATACACATGTACCTGGACCAATTGTCAATCAAACTTCAGTTTAACCAGGGATTCAATTATCCGAATTAATGCTAACAGAAAAAAATCTCAGAAATCAGTCTACATATTCAACGATCCATCTCATAATCAAAAATCCCCTTCTCTTGCAAACAATCTAATCCAACAAGAAAAACCTATCTATCTGTAGCTAATACGTATGTAGGAATCATCGTGGCAATTTAAAACATCAATCATAACAGTTAAAAAAAGAAAAAAGGTTCAGATTATTCAAACAGTGGAAAGAACTGAAACTAGCAGTCTACATGCCCATTCGATATTCAAATTTCGTTTCCTCAAGTGAAAACTTAATCTAACTTGTAAAACCCAACTAGCAGCAGTTAGTACACATGTAGGAATCAATTTAGGACAATAAACATCAATTAAAAGTCGGTTTAAACAGAATTTTAATTCAAGAAATTTCAAAAAGAACATATGGTATCAGGGAATATGGGGAACTGAAATTCGAAGCCAAAACATCACAATAATCCCAAAATATTGGTCGGTAAACCAATCCCCACTTGTACCCGTGTCCCACGAGTCATTCGTGTCCCACCAAGTGGACACGAGCGTGTCCAAACACACACAGACACGCACACGTGTACTGGACTGCACGCAGCGTCGTGCACGCATGCACGCGTGTCCCGCGCGTGACACAGGTTACGACACGACTCGTGCTCGTGCCCATGTGTTCGCCACATATAGGGCTACACGTCCATGGCCCTGTACCATGTCCAAGACACGTGTCGTGTCCGTGCCAAATGCGTATCAGACGCCCCAACACTCACGCAAAATTTAGTGTGTCCACGTGTCCTGTGTCGGGTGAAATAGACCCCGTGATGCAGGACACAGTGCACAGTGCACGGACAGCATGTTCGTATCCTCGTGTGGACACGACACGACTCTAAAATTAGGAAAAAAAACACAGAAATCAATAAGCAACCCATAGATCTAGGATTCTATTCAAATAGATTTGCAAAATTTGCAAATCGAAACGGTTCGGGCATTTCGTCGAACATTTAACATACACTACGACATGTGTCCGATACGGACACCAAACGGACACGAAATTCACCCAAATTTCAGGGACACCTAGGGGACTCCTAGA
Source organism: Iris pallida (assembly GCA_029216955.1). Lineage (NCBI taxonomy): Eukaryota > Viridiplantae > Streptophyta > Magnoliopsida > Asparagales > Iridaceae > Iris > Iris pallida. Next base: position 4,243,584 of record JANAVB010006391.1, on the reverse strand, counting down.
TCTAGCCCTACATGCAAAGAAAACCGAATTTTAAATTAATTTGAAGAGTTTTACCTATAGGTGCAAATTGCAAGAAAAGCTCCAAATGGGGGATTCCTCTTGATGGCCAAATGCTCCAATTGAACCCAAAACTGAGATTAACCTCCAGAAATATTAAATATACAAAAATTAGAACCTAATGCAAAAGACTAGGATGAAAAAGGAGATCAAATGAATAAATGGAAATTTTTGGAAGGGGGAAGAATACCTCTCTTTTTTCCAAGTGTTGGAATGATAAAAAGAGGCAAGCCCTAATGAATAAGTGTTTAAATAGGGTGGGGATCCCTATGTGGCTGTTCATAGGTTTAATAATTAGGGTTAGGGTTCACTAAATGGCCCATGGGCTTAAGTCATGATCAATTAAATAATTAAGCCATAAGTCATTTCATGAAACCACAAGCCATGACTAAAATTCACTAAACCAAATCTCCTCATTCTAAAACTATTCTCTAATGACTAAAATAGGTTAACTCAAGTTAGACTAGGGTCACCAAGGCTAGGGTTAGCTTCTAGGCTAGTCCACTAGGTCTCAACAAGTCAAAGTCAAACTAGAATTTGTCAATTCAACAAATCACTAAATAATTAAAATAAGTCAAAATGACCAAATTACCCCTAGGCTAAAAATGAAAATTAAACATCCTAATGACATGGTTAGGCTCAAGGTCATGCAGTCTCTCAGGTTTCACTAGCAGCACATCAAAATCACAAGTCATGACTTAACCAGTTTTTAAATAAAATAAAAATTATTAAAAATCACTAAAAATCATAATGTGAATCAAATATCAATAATTAATAATTATAATTACAAAATTTCAAAATTACCCTCATCTGGAAAACTGGATGTTACATTTGGATAGGCATTTCCTAGGCATATCTTATGTTCCAAACTCGTTCGTGATGTTTCTTGCAGCATCCGGAGTCATCTGCGGGATTTGGCTTTTTCTTGATTCGTTTATTTGACGGTTCGAGATACTGGATCATTTCCTTTTGCACATAACCTCAGGCAAGATACCTTGCCATTATACTGTTTATATTCAGTCTGCATTTTATTACATATTACTGTTCATTATTTCCAGTTATTACAGTTCTTAATTTACTACATGCTCAGTGATTATTAGTTACTTTGTTACTATCCTTTGATTGCAGATGAACCTAGTGTTAGGGGACTACTGTTTGTAGTGTATTGTATATGCCTCGACACAGTTGTACCACGAGGATGTGTGAGACGAGTAGCATGTAGAGGTCCCTGCGTATGGGCTGATCCCCCATGTGCATGCGTTAGGGCTAACTGCTAATCGAGGCATGTTAGAAGACTTAGCAGTTAGTAGAGGTATGTGAGACATGGATGTAATGCCCCAGTCCTAAAATACGTAGGACTAGGAACGTAGACATGCCAGCTGTATACATACGAAGTACACTCCAATATATGGAAACCTCGTATGAATACATACGCTGTAAAATGCAGTAGAGCCATAACTAATCTCATCCACACAAAAATAAATGAATAACAGACATCATATAAAGATAATGAATTGTCTTGATACAATATATTGGGCGGAGACAAATCCACTACCAACAAGTAAAGAAAAAAAATACATAGAAAATAAAATGAGTTTAACGGGCGAAGCGAACACGATCAAAGTGCAATCATCCTCGAAGAAATAGTGACGATCATGGCCACGGCTAGAACACCTGCGAAAGACAAGAACACACACCTGGCGAGATAACCAGGTCCTCAGAGGGACATAACAAGATACAATAAACATGCCATATAAATACTAAATATAAAATACGTCGCAACTATAGTATGTGACAAGACCTGAATAAGGTAACCTAACTGTACTACAGTGAACATGCAGTTGAGAACAAACCTTTCGTCGCATGAGCCCTGGCTGTAAATAGGATCTGGTATAGTCCCCACTTGGGCACCAGTGACCACAACGCATGACGTTCAAAAATGATAGTGGCAAACCTGAGAGGCTCAACATACCCGTATCTCCAGCGGAGCTTCCGGGTTACAAGGGAAGTGCAATCGAAGCCCATACGACAAGGTAATGTTCTTTCCACCCAATATACCTATCATGTCGCATCTACGACCATGTAACACTACTAACCGTCAAGTCTGCTAACATGCAACTATTGACAGTTAGACCTAACGCACGTCCTATACGCATCAGTGATCAGCCAACACGCAAGTCCGTATGCTATATGCTACTCATAACTCACATATCTCGTGGCACAACAGTGTCAAAGTTTTTGTAATGCACTAAACTAGTGGTAGTCTCTTAACTCTAGGTCCATATACAACCAAAGGATAATAACAAAATACAGCTAATATCACTGAGCAGGCACTAGGTCAGGAACTGTAATAATGGTACAGTTAAAAGAAATAAAAATAAATACACAGTGGTATACAATAATAAAATACAGACAAATTTATAAACAGTAAATTATGGCAAGGTATCTTGCCTGGTGTTACGTCTGGTGTGGTGCAATATTCTGACAAGTCTTGATTGTCCGATAACCATGTTCGATGTGTCACGGTCCGAAGTTGTGTCACGACCCGCACCCGCTTATTCGGATACGAGACGTGCCCAAGCCAGCCTACGCCGTAGAGTCGACGGTAGAACGCTGTCAATCCCGCAAGAAATAGGTGCTAAATAAAAACAATTGCTGCTCATCCACATTTCTAAATTATTATAACAACATTTATAATTAAAGAAAATACAAGATTTTACAATTAATAAAAATGGTACAACTATTTTCTATTTCTAGGTTGAATTCAGCTTACCCAAGCCTTCCCAATGCTAACAGTGATCGCGGCTAAACCTGAAAAATATTGGTTTCCAGTCAGGAATGGAACAAGTACACAAACCGACGGCAATGCAAAACACAATAGAATTAACAAAACATAAAAATAGCATATGGAATATGAAAGCTAGTAAGAAAACTGATGACATAGCACGATAGAGAAGTAAACAAGAAAAAACTAATAAAAGACATCTATCTAGGTGGTGTGAAATATCTGTTTCGACATGTGAACGGCTAGGGGGTAAATCTGGCACCTGCACGTGTCGTGTACAGGTGCTATTGTTCACGAATAGACATCATGGGATAGTTCTGGGTAGTCCACATGTCTACTAAGATATTTCTCCTTCCGACTACTCCGTGTGTCGAGTGTGTCAACAAGCAGCAAGATATATGTATAGACATGAAATGAAAGACTAATATGAATCGAAAAGCAATCAGAAAGTGCACTTGCCTGTATTTAGTTGTAGTTGTTTGTGACTGGATCCTGTTGGCACAGAATAGTTGCAGATATCGTAATTACGACAAACACGTCTAACCATGGCACCGACCGTGCCATTGGGTTCGGGACAATCCGATTAGCCTATGGTCCATATGAAGTAGTCAGAATCGCAGGTAATATCAATTTATGACTAGTCAAGATTAAGGGTTATCTAATATGGAATGGAAATCTAATCATAAAATATATATATATATAATATTTATAACTAATTAGGACAAAATATTTTAGGTAGACACGTTTAAATCATATAGGCAAAAATCCTTATTGAGTTATCATATGTTCATAAATCTATTTAGAAAAGCATCACATTTGATTTATACTAAAGTTATATCCAAATATATATATTGGAAACCCCCTTTTTGGTCAAACCCTTATTTGTCGAAAACATATGCATTCGGAACCATTTATAATTATTACGCAGAATACTTATTATGTAGAAAACTATATCTTAATTAGGCCACCCCTTATCTGGTAATACATGGAAAGCTAAAAGTATCATTTTAAGGTTAAAATACAACATTGTCAAAAATACACTTTAGATCAATCATATTTTCCTTAAAATACTATAAGGTAATACAATTATATATCTATGATATCAAATAATAATACATATATTTAAAATAAACAATATTCATATATACTCTTAAATACTACAATTATCATCATAATCGGATGACTCTAATAATTGTACCCTACTAATAATATTATATAGTAGTAGACACCTACACATGGTTCAATTGTACTGGGAAAACCAACTACTGACATCTACTGTAGCCTTGAACTCAACAAAGTGTAAATAACACTCCATCCCCACCCTTAAATGCTAAGGAACGGAGAGAGAGAGAAATAGCATACTCATTCTTCACAGCTAAAAAATGGACAGGAGATAATATAGGCAAAAAAAGGGTGGCTCACCTTCTCGAGGGAACGGCGACGGCGGGATTCTCCAAGCGCGGCGGAGAGCTCAAAGGTCGGGTCGAGCGCAGCTGCGCCTTGGCACGGCGGCTCCACGTCGGGTGGAGCACACGGCGCTGCTGCCCCCGTCACGACGATGGTCGGGGTAACCCTGCTGGTGGCATCGACCATCGGCGTCTTGCGTCGACAGCGGCTCCGGGAAGCCCTCGGCACGACGAAGGGTGGCACGTGGGAAGAATGGGAAGGCACTGCGGTAGGAGAGGTCGATCACCGCCCGTCGTGGCCGTGACCTCCGTTGTCGCGGGGATGGTCGGCGACCCAGGGTGATGCAGGCGCGAGGCATCTCCGATGGGCGCCCGACGGCCTGCAGTCACCGTCGACGACGCGGCTAGCCACGTCGTCTGTCTCCCGTGCTGGCGCGGCTAGCTGCATCGCCTGGAGGTGGTCGGCCAAAGAAGCCAACGTTGCGCACGTACGACGATGCGAAGAGGCCCCTGTAGTGGTTGCGACGATGTGACGAGGCAAGAAGTCCAACATACGTACGACGATGCGACGATGCCGCACCGTAGTGGTTGCGCCGCAGTGGTTGCGATCTTTGCTACGACTGGCGCGGTCGCTGCCAAGAGCCATACGAGGAGGATCATGTTCGGCACCGGCCATGATGGCAACGACGGGTCTGGAATCAAGGAGTGGGATTGGTGTAGTTAGGGTTTGAGAGCAGAAACTCAAGGTGGGAGAGGAAGTTGGAGAACAAGGCTGCTAATATAGATGTTTATATAAGTAAAGTTTTAGGGTTTTTGGTCGTGTGGCTTTTGGGCTGGGAAGTTAAATTCAAAAGGCTAACATAATCAGGGGTTGAACATAATATGTAGGTGTTTCTATATGGCTTGGGCCCAATGCAACAAATGTTACACCTTCTAATTTAGGAAAATAAAGTTATAAGGGATATTACAATGTGAACATGGCTGGGTTGTGGTCGTTTGCTACAGTGCGGGGTTCAAGTCTGCTATGTTGGCCGAGAACTGACCTTGGGTTTTTGTTTTGACTCTTTGTTATTATTTATATATAATTATATATATATATATATATATATATATATATATATATATCTATATGCACACACATATATATGTATATTTACATATACATACCAATATACACCTATATATATATACATGTTCCTATATATACATATTATATACATATATGTTTATTTATATATAAAAAACTATTAGCTAACCACGAATACAATATTTATATTTAATATCCTATTATTTCCTTTATATATTATATCTATATTTATTCATATTTAATAAACTCCATAAAACCCCACTGATAATTTATTTCTAGTGTAGGGTCTACTTATATAAATATGAGCACATATATTATAACATTTATTCGACAACAATTAACATAACCAATAATAGTAAAATGATATTATATATTAATAACCTCAATAACATTGATAATAGTAAAATAATAATAATAATAATAAAGAAATTCAATAACCAATAATGATGTATACCCTTTTGTACCGTCTAATAAATCCTAAAATGTACAAGGATCTATCTTATACAAATGTCGTTGAATACCAACAAATAATGATATTTATAATATCTGATTACTTTAGCAAATATTATTTTGATCATTAAAACGGAATACGACACAATCATACCAAACTATCAACACGAATATCATTGGACGTCCAGCATGACTACATAGGCTTGGGCTAGGTTCGGGCCCAGTCCAGGCTAGTTTGGTACAACCGGATTTCCTAAAACTCAATAATCTAATTAATAAATAATTAAATCGTTCCATAGGGGTTAAGTCGCAACTAGGCCTGGTTTTCCTAATTAGGACATCACTATGGCTCGACCTTCCTTGGCATGGCTAATACACTAGTCTAGGCACGACACTGCACCATTAGTGCCACGATTTCTAGTCACCTTGTACTCCAAATTTAATCATGATTACAAATCATCTACCGTAATAGTTAACTAATTAATCATCTAAAAATCACCATTTAAATCAAAAAATAAAAATATTTTAAAAAAATCTGGGAAGGGAAGCTACAAATCTACCCACCTTAAAAATAATTTTGTCCTCGAAATTCAATTTCATAATTATTCCTTAAAAATTCAAAGTCTACCATTATCTTAATCTCCTCAAACTTAATTTCTCAAAAATATTTATGGCCTTCTCTAGTCATTTGGTATTTACGAAATCTCGAGGACTTCTACCCACCTTAGGTTACACTACTCCCTTGAAATACGGGTCACTAAAATCTTATAATCTTCTAACTAGTGGCCAATAATTCTACCAAAATATCTAGGACATATGGTATCTATAACAATAATTTATTCAATAATCAAGCAATATTACAATAACTTAAGAATTTCTGATAAATTCTAGACAGCACGATTATTCGTCACCCCGAAATAGAAAGGGACGAGAATCAAGCGTACAGGAAGGCAAGGGAGAATAATTGAGAATGATTTCAAATAGTTCAGTTCTATAGTCCAAATATGGTGGTATGCATGGGTGAGTGTTACTGGGTCTTAATGGGTTCCTTAATTGGACATCAATCATTGGTTGTATGAACCTTGGATTTTAATCCATATTGACTGGACAATATACCAAGATAAAGTTATGTCTACTAGGCTAGGGTACCCTAGAATAGATTTCTACCCAAGGGGTTGAGCTAGTTGCCCGTCAAGTTGGTTAGCTGAGTTCTTAAAGTCCAAAATGCGCCTTCGGTGACTCTTGTCTTTAAGTAGCACAAGAGGCCTCTATCGAGTTGCACACTAGTGGTATATGCGTAGTGGACTTCGAATAGATCACTACCACTTATTGGGTTGAAGGAATTGAGTCAAAGTTTATACGATCAAAGTGCAATCATCCTCCAAGAAATAGTGACGATCATGGCCACGGCTAGAACACCTACGAAAAACAAGAACACACACTGTGAGACTCGTCTCACAGTATCGGTATTAATATACGGATACGTATTTTGTATTGTATTTCGTATTTTCTCGGTTTTCGGAATGCTTTAAAATTTTTCCCAAATTATAGATTTTCCCCTTGGCCGGCATACCGACGGTGTACCGGAGTATACCGACGGCATACCGCCCGGACAGAATTTCCACATTTTAGATATTTTCGATTTCAGATATTTTTGTGAATAGTGTTTCCGATATTTTCATGAATAGTGTTTTGGATATTTTGATGAATAGTATTTAGATATTTTTGTGAATAGTATAGATGCATTCTATTATCCAATGGACAATTGGTTTTCTTTCAATGGCTAGGATTGACCTAGAATGTGACATGGATCACGATCCAACGGCTAAGATTAATTCACCCCTTCTATATATATCCTATGAGTTTCTCTCTCCTCTCTCTTTTCTTTCCTTCACCATTTCCCCTTCACTCTCTTCTCTCTTCCTCAAGCTTAGGAAGGCTTGGCCTTGAGGCCTAGAGTGTGGTTTCGGAACCCCTCTTAGTGGTGGAGTAGAAGATTAGGCTCGGTTGCTAAAACCTAGGCAAGTACATCTTGCTCAAAAGTGACATGACCATACTTTATTTTTATTTTCCATAGAAATTAAAGTTTTATTGTTCTATAATATGCTTCTCAAAATTGTTAATATTTTTAGTATATAGCACTTTTGGTTTTGATCGACAATATTGCGTAGATCTGAGTTTCTAGATATAATTTTCGAGTATTTTGAAGTTTTGATCTATTAAATGTTTTAATTTGTGAAAACTAATACTTCCATGTTGTAGGAAATTCAATTCTATTAAATTTTGACTTTTGAAAGTCCGAATTTCGATTTAAAACGAAGTTTTTATGGCCGAAACAAGTTTTAAGTTCAAAAATCAACTTTTTGTGACGGTTCGGAAAATCCGTCGGAAATCCGCGGAAATCCGTCGGAAAATCCGAACTTGCACCACAAAACTTGCTGTTACACTTCGAAAAATCTGCCGGAAATCCGCAGTAATCCGCCGGATAATCCGGTTAGGCTATTTTAGGCTGTTTTTGTCCGTTTTTGCCCTTTTTGTCCGTTTTTGATAATTTCTCGATTGTAATGGACTCTTAACATGATTAGATGACCTTTGATAGTTAAAGAATGATTGTACACTCTATATACATGGTATATGCTTATGTTCACGTATTGTTCTATGTCCAGATTATAGATAGTGGCCTGTTATGGTGCACTCCAGATTACTATATATATGCCTAGCTCGATTTAGTGGCTTGTAGTAGCGCACTCATGACTTGATTTTCTTATTGATTTTTAGATCCGAGATATGAGTACATGTTCTTTCTTGACACCGTAGATATAGCTTGTTGAATGTCTAATCTATTTGCATCTTGGCAATGGACAATCGAGTGTGAGTATTGTCTATTGTATCACGCGTAATGTATATTGAGAACATTTGCCAGAGATATCTCGCAAATGACTTGTATCCATGGCTCGTCATTATAGGACGATTCTTGAGTGTCCACGACTTGAGAATTAAAAACAAATATTATAGGTAATTGGCTAGTAAACTCATATAGATCATTGGGAGGGGAGGACACTTCATGCTATCACGTACTCGGATCGCTATGGGCCCCCACAGTGGCATGGATAACCCCGATTGGCGTGGGCCCCTGTCCACTATTGATTGAGTAGATGTTTATCTACTATTGATATGTTATTGAGTAGATGTTGTTTATCTACTATTGATATGTTTCATTTTTGAAGTAGATGTTATCTACTATTGATTGAGATTGTTTGGTTGATTTTATTTCTTTTCTTCTACCGTCGTCGCCCCCTTGGCCATCCGAGTTACTGCAGCGTAGGTGGTAGTGAAGTTCCTCAACTTGCATACTAGTAATTAGGATTGTGATAATCCTAGCTAGTTAATGATAGCAAGCCGTAGGTAATGATTGGCCGTGCACTTTTGATTGTGTGTTACCTTATATGCTCTTGTGTCGGTGAGTAGCCAGAGGCTAAGTTCTGCTAGGGAAAAGATCTGTAACCCCGGTCCTTGTTTGGTTTAAGGGTTGTAGCTCCGATTCCTAGTAGTTCCTAAACCCCTTGTTGCTCATCGGATTATTTTGTTCCATAGCTATATTATTTAGTATTTCCATTCAATTATTTATATTCTCGAGACACGTGCATTGGTACCGCACTAGTCTCGACCCGCATTTATTTACTTCTGTCACTATGTTATTGTGTTGTTGTTGGGTTTTGTCGTGCACCTCGAGCTTCCTTCTGGTACTTGCTATTTGGGGCCTGACCCCACTGGTTTTGCATGGCCAGGTTCTATAGTTGATCACGAGGATCTACCGTCTTCTCCTCCGGATGGTTCGCACTCAGAGGACCGATATGGATTAGCGAGTGGGTTACCTTTATTTCCCACTTTATCTTGTACTCTCATTTTGTGGTATATTAGCCAAGGACATATGTTAGTCCTTGTTTCTGGGTTTTGTTCCCTCCGTCTTAGTACGGTGTGGATGTATATTCTGGACAGCTGCTGGTTGTACATTTACGTACCTTTTGTATAGTCAGTTAATATATCTTTTATTATGTCAGCTCTCATGATTATGTATGTACTTGTGTTTGGGATGCCTTACCCATCTCATATGTGATTTACTCTTTATTGCTTCTTATGTTAATTGGATTGAGATAGGATTTGTTCGACCCTAGGAGTCGTCAGTGACATGCTAGAGTCCACCCACTTGTCTTCTAGACAGCTTTGACCGTATCTCGGGGTACTGGCGTACTCCGATATATGTAGCTGGCTTTGTCTTGCCCCTGATCTCCAGTATTCTGGTTCTGGGGCGTGACAGGGTTTTTTTGGTGGCCCATGGAGGTCTGTCTTCAGACTTGTGGGGGATTCATCTTGTTAGAATCTCAATCCTATATTTGTCTTCATTTGATCTCCCTTTGTTTATCACATTCTCGTTTTCCTTGAACTGTAAACATAATTGACATATCCTTGTTCTATTCATGTCCATTATTGATATCACGTGTCCTTATCATTCAGGGACACCCAACCTTATTATCTATTTCTTTCGAGGATTTTATTGCTCCGTCTTCTTCCTTTGTTCAGGCAGTATGTCGGCATCAGATCCCGCCTCCACAGAGTCAGGTACCAGTACCATCTCAGTATCTGTTGGCAGCTCAGTTCACTTCACTCCAGTCAGTTCAGCTAATAAAGTCATCCCGATCCCATGTTCAGCACCTCCTTTCGACGCGGTCTCTGCAGTTTCAATGCCAGCATTCGGCACAGTTTGCCCAGGTCCAGTAAGTCAGGTAAAATCAACAACAGGTAAGAGCAGCAGTCCCGATGCATAGACAGAGAGAGTTTGTTATCATTGAGCAGATGTTGGTTGAGGGCAGTCAGATTGTTGGTAAGCATCTGAGGTGTTCCTTCAGTCATTCTCATTCTTGGGTTCCGTCGACGGCCTTGCATTCCATTCATACCCGGAATGCGATGGTCGACTTGACATATTCGGCGAGTGAACGCGAGTTTCTTGTACCACTCATCTGCCTTTGTATCTCGTGATACACGATATCTATCATGTATCCCGACTACGTAGGTGCGCCCTGGATTAGAGTCATGTCTTCGACTAAGTCGTTGGTACCGACTTACTTCGAAACTTGACCCTTGTCCACTTTGTGAGTCAGCGTAGGCAAGCGAGGACGAATCCCTACTCAACTGACTCAGGGGTATATTATTCCATATGCCTCCTTTTCTTGTATTATATATGTATGTATTTATTATTTTCCGTATTTATTTAAATTATGTATCTCAAATATCACTTGTACACGGGATATTTTCTTTCGATGTGTTATGATTTTACATTGTTTTAGCATGTGTATTTTTTTTGCTCGACTGGCTTTAGGAAATTTCGAGGACAGAATTTTTCTAAGTTGTGGAGAGTTGTGAGACTCGTCTCACAGTATCGGTATTTATATACGGATACGTATTTTGTATTGTATTTCGTATTTTCTCGGTTTTCGGAATGCTTTAAAAATTTTCCCAAATTATAGATTTTCCCCTTGGCCGGCATACCGACGGTGTACCGGAGTATACCGACGGCATACGGCCCGGACAGAATTTCCACATTTTAGATATTTTCGATTTCAGATATTTTCGTGAATAGTATTTCCGATATTTTCATGAATAGTGTTTTGGATATTTTGATGAATAGTATTTAGATATTTTTGTGAATAGTATAGATGCATTCTATTATCCAATGGACAATTGGTTTTCTTTCAATGGCTAGGATTGACCTAGAATGTGACATGGATCACGATCCAACGGCTAAGATTAATTCACCCCTTCTATATATATCCTATGAGTTTCTCTCTCCTCTCTCTTTTCTTTCCTTCACCATTTCCCCTTCACTATCTTCTCTCTTCCTCAAGCTTAGGAAGGCTTGGCCTTGAGGCCTAGAGTGTGGTTTCGGAACCCCTCTTGGTGGTGGAGTAGAAGATTATGCTCGGTTGCTAAAACCTAGGCAAGTATATCTTGCTCAAAAGTGACATGACCATACTTTATTTTTGTTTTCCATAGAAATTAAAGTTTTATTGTTCTATAATATGCTCCTCAAAATTGTTAACATCTTTAGTATATAGCACTTTTGGTTTTGATCGACAATATTGCGTAGATCTGAGTTTCTAGATATGATTTTTGAGTATTTTGAAGTTTTGATCTATCAAATGTTTTAATTTGTGAAAACTAATACTTCCATGTTGTAGGAAATTCAATTCTATTCAATTTTGACTTTTGAAAGTCCGAATTTTGATTTAAAATGAAGTTTTTATGGCCGAAACAAGTTTTGAGTTCAAAAATCAACTTTCTGTGACGGTTCGAAAAATCCGTCGGAAATCTGCGAAAATCCGTCGAAAAATCCGAACTTGCACCACAAAACTTGCTGTTACACTTCGGAAAATCTGCCGGAAATTCGCAGTAGTCCGCCGGATAATCCGGTTAGGCTATTTTAGGCTGTTTTTGTCCGTTTTTGCCCGTTTTTGTCCGTTTTTGATAATTTCTCGATTGTAATGGACTCTTAACATAATTAGATGACCTTTGATAGTTAAAGAATGATTGTACACTCTATATACATGGTACATACTTATGTTCACGTATTGTTCTATGTCCAGATTATAGATAGTGGCCTGTTATGGTGCACTCCAGATTACTATATATATGCCTAGCTCGATTTAGTGGCTCGTAGTAGCGCACTCATGACTTGATTTTTTTATTGATTTCTAGACCCGAGATATGAGTACATGTTCTTTCTTGACACCGTGGATATAGCTTGTTGAATGTCTAATCTATTTGCATCTTGGCAATGGACAATCGAGTGTGAGTATTGTCTATTGTATCGCGCGTAATGTGTATTGAGAACATTTGCCAGAGATATCTCATCAATGACTTGTACCCATGGCTCGTCATTATAGGACGATTCTTGAATGTCCACGACTTGAGAATTAAAAACGAATGTTATAGGTAATTGACTAATAAACTCATATAGATCATTGGGAGGGGAGGACACTTCATGCTACCGCGTACTCGGATCGCTATGGGTAGGGCTGCAAACGAGCCAAGCCGAGCCAAGCTTTCGTAAGCTTGAGCTTGGCTTGACTAAAATTAATCGAGCTCAAGCTCGAGCTCGAGCTTGATAATTTTTTTGTTTTAGAGCTTGAGCTTGGCTTGAGCTTGTTTATATTAAGCTTGAGCTTGGCTTGGTTTGAGCTCGAGCTTGGCTTGATAAGCAAGCTTGATTCAAGCTTGATAAGCAAGCTTGATTCAAGCTTGATAAATAAGCTCGATAAGCTCAAAATCAAGCTCGTTAAGCTTGATTTCAAGCTCGCTCAACTTTATTTCAAGCTCATTAAGCTTATTCAAGCTTAACGAGCTCAATTTTCAATTTAGTTATGTTTGAATTCAAGTACCTGTAATATTAACAATTTATTTATAAAAAATTAATTAAAAAAGTTTTTTAATATCAATTATTAAGGATATATAAATATATAATGCACAAATATATATAAAATTAGAATTCAATAAAGAACAAACGAGCTTCTAAACAAGCTCATGAACGAGCTCTTAAACGAGCTTCTAAACGAGCCAGCTCGCAAGCTCATAAACGAGCCAGCTCGCGAGCTCAAACGAGCCAAGTACTTCTAAGCTTGAGCTTGGCTCATTTATTAAACGAGCTCGAAAATGAAGCTTGAGCTCAGCTTGTTTAGTAAATGAACCGAGCTCAAACGAGCTTTTATCGAGCCGAGCTTCGAGCAGCTCGCGAACGGCTTGGCTCATTTGCAGCCCTAGCTATGGGCCCCCACAGTGGCAGGGATAACCCCGATTGGCGTGGGCCCCTGTCCACTATTGATTGAGTAGATATTTATCTACTATTGATATGTTATTGAGTAGATGTTGTTTATCTACTATTGATATGTTTCATTTTTGGAGTAGATGTTATCTACTATTGATTGAGATTGTTTGGTTGATTTTATTTCTTTTCTTCTACCGTCGTCGCCCCCTTGGCCATCCGAGTTACTGCAGCGTAGGTGGTAGTGAAGTTCCTCAACTTGCATACTAGTAATTAGGATTGTGATAACCCTAGCTAGTTAATGATAGCAAGCCGTAGGTAATGATTGGCCGTGCACTTTTGATTGTGTGTTACCTTATATGCTCTTGTGTCGGTGAGTAGCCAGAGGCTAAGTTCTGCTAGGGAAAAGATCTGTAACTCCGGTCCTTGTTTGGTTTAAGGGTTGTAGCTCCGATTCCTAGTAGTTCCTAAACCCCTTGTTGCTCATCGGATTATTTTGTTCCATAGCTATATTGTTTAGTATTTCCATTCAGTCATTTATATTCTCGAGACACGTGCATTGGTACCGCACTAGTCTCGACCCGCATTTATTTACTTCTGTCACTATGTTATTGTGTTGTTGTTGGGTTTTGTCGTGCACCTCGAGCTTCCTTGTGGTACTTGCTATTTGGGGCCGGACCCCACTGGTTTTGCATGGCCAGGTTCCATAGTTGATCACGAGGATCTACCGTCTTCTCCTCCGGATGGTTCGCACTCAGAGGACCGATATGGATTAGCGAGTGGGTTACCTTTATTTCCCACTTTATCTTGTACTCTCATTTTGTGGTGTATTAGCCAAGGACATATGTTAGTCCTTGTTTCTGGGTTTTGTTTCCTCCGTCTTAGTACGGTGTGGATGTATATTCTGGACAGCTGCTGGTTGTACATTTACGTACCTTTTGTATAGTCAGTTGATATATCTTTTCTTATGTCAGCTCTCATGATTATGTATGTACTTGTGTTTGGGATGCCTTACCCATCTCATATATGATTTACTCTTTATTGCTTCTTATGTTGATTGGATTGAGATAGGATTTGTTCGACCCTAGGAGTCGTCAGTGGCATGCTAGAGTCCACCCACTTGTCTTCTAGACAGCTTTGACCGTATCTCGGGGTACTGGCGTACTCCGATATATGTAGCTGGCTTTGTCTCGCCCCTGATCTTCAGTATTCTGGTTCTGGGGCATGACACACACCTGGCGAGATAACCAGGTCCTCAGAGGAACATAACAAGATACAATAAATATGCCATATAAATACTGAATATAAAATACGCCGCAACTATAGTATGTGACAATACCTTAATAAGGTAACTTAACTGTACTACAGTGAACATGCAGTTGAGAACAAACCTTTCGTCGCATGAGCCCTGGCTGTAAATAGGATCTGGTATAGTCCCCACTTGGGCACCAGTGACCACAGCGCATGACGTTCAAAAATGACAGTGGCAAACCTGAGAGGCTCAACATACTCGTATCTCCAGCGGAGCTTCCGGGTTACAAGGGAAGTGCAATCGAAGCCCATACGACAAGGTAATGTTCTTTCCACCCAATGTACCTATCGTGTCGCATCCACGACCATGTAACACTACTAACCATCAAGTCTGCTAACATGCAACTATTGACAGTTAGACCTAACGCACGTCCTATACGCATCAGTGATCAGCCAACACGCAAGTCCGTATGCTATATGCTACTCATAACTCACATATCTCGTGGCACAACAGTGTCAAAGTTTTTGTAATGCACTAAACTAGTGGTAGTCTCTTAACTCTAGGTCCATATGCAACCAAAGGATAATAACAAAATACAGCTAATATCACTAAGCAGGCACTAGGTCAGGAACTGTAATAATGGTACAGTTAAAAGAAATAAAAATAAATACACAATGGTATGCAATAATAAAATACAGACAAATTTATAAACAGTAAATTATGGCAAGGTATCTTGCCTGGTGTTACGCCTGGTGTGGTGCAATATTCTGACAAGTCTTGATTGTCCGATAACCATGTTCGATGTGTCACGGTCCGAAGTTGTGTCACATCCCGCACCCGCTTATTCGGATACGAGACGTGCCCAAGCCAGCCTATGCCGCAGATTCGGCGGTAGAACGCTGTCAAGCCCGCAAGAAATAGGTGCTAAATAAAATAATTGCTGCTCATTCACATTTCTAAATTATTACAACAACATTTATAATTAAAGAAAATACAAGATTTTATAATTAATAAAAATGGTACAACTATTTTCTATTTCTAGGTTGACTTCAGCATACCCAAGCCTTCCCAATGCTAACAGTGATCGCGGCTAAACCTGAAAAATATTGGTTTTCAGTCAGGAATGGAACAAGTACACAAACCGACGGCAATGCAAAACACAATAGAATTAACAAGACATAAAAATAGCATATGGAATATGAAAGCTAGTAAGAAAACTTATGACATAGCACGATAGAGAAGTAAACAAGGAAAAACTAATAAAAGACATCTATCTAGGTGGTGTGAAATATCTGTTTCGACATGTGAATGACTAGGGGGTAAATCCGGCACCTGTACGTGTCGTATACAGGTGCTATTATTCACGAATAGACACCATGGGATAGTTCTGGGTAGTCCACATGTCTACTAAGATATTTCCCCTCCCGACTACTCAGTGTGTCGAGTGTGTCAACAAGCAGCAAGATATATGTATAGACATGAAATGGAAAGACTACTATGAATCGAAAAGCAATCAGAAAGTGCACTTACCTGTATTTAGTTGTAGTTGTTTGTGACTGGATCCTGTTGGCACAGAATAGTTGCAGATATCGTAATTACGACAAACACGTCTAACCATGGAACCGACCGTGCCATTGGGTTCGGGACAATCCGATTAACCTATGGTCCATATGAAGTAGTCAGAATCGCAGGTAATATCAATTTATGACTAGTCAAGATTAAGGGTTATCTAATATGGAATGGAAATCTAATCATAAAATATATATATATAATATTTATAACTAATTAGGACAAAATATTTTAGGTAGACACGTTTAAATCATATAGGCAAAAATCCTTATTGAGTTATCATATGTTCATAAATCTATTTAGAAAAGCATCACATTTGATTTATACTAAAGTTATATCCAAATATATATATTGGAAACCCCCTTTTTGGTCAAACCCTTATTTGTCGAAAACATATATCACGCAGAATACTTATTATGTAAAAAACTATATCTTAATTAGGCCACCCCTTATCTGGTAATACATGGAAAGCTAAAAGTATCATTTTAAGGTTAAAATACAACATTGTCAAAAATACACTTTAGATCAATCATATTTTCCTTAAAATACAATAAGGTAATACAATTATATATCTATGATATCAAATCAAATAATAATACATATATTTAAAATAAACAATATTCATATATACTCTTAAATACTGCAATTATCATCATAATCGGATGACTCTAATAATTGTACCCTACTAATAATATTATATAGTAGTAGACACCTACACATGGTTCAATTGTACTGGGAAAACCAACTACTGACATCTACTGTAGCCTTGAACTCAACAAAGTGTAAATAACACTCCATCCCCACCCTTAAATGCTAAGGAACGGAGAGAGAGAGAGAAATAGCACACTCATTCTTCACAGCTAAAAAATGGACAGGAGATGATATAGGCAAAAAAAGGGTGGCTCACCTTCTCGAGGGAACGGCGACGGCGGGATTCTCCAAGCGCGACGGAGAGCTCAAAGGTCGGGTCGAGCGCAGCTGCGCCTTGGCACGACGGCTCCACGCCGGGTGGAGCACACGGCGCTGCTGCCCCCGTTACGACGATGGTCGGGGCAACCCTGCTGGTGGCATCGACCATCGTCGCCTTGCGTCGACAGCGGCTCCGGGAAGCCCTCGACGCGACGAAGGGTGGCGCGTGGGAAGAATGGGAAGGCACTGCGGTAGGAGAGGTCAATCACCACCCGTCGTAGCCGTGACCTCCGTTGTTGTGGGGATGGTCGGCGACCCAGGGTGATGCAGGCGCGAGGCATCTCCGATGGGCGCCTGACGGCCTGCAGTCGCCGTCGACGACGCGGCCAGCCACGTCGTCTGTCTCCCGTGCTGGAGCGGCCAGCTGTGCCGCCTGGAGGTGGTCGGCTAGAGAAGCCAACGTTGCGCACGTACGACGATGCGACGAGGCCCCTGTAGTGGTTGCACTACGGTGGTTGCGACGATATAACGAGGCCAAGAAGTCCAACACAATTACGACGATGCGACGATGCCGCACCGCAGTGGTTGCACCGCAGTGGTTGCGATCGTTGCTACGACTGGCGCGGTCGCTGCCAAGAGCCATACGAGGAGGATCATGTTCGGCACCGGCCATGATGGCAACGACGGGTCTGGAATCAAGGAGTAGGATTGGTGTAGTTAGGGTTTGAGAGCAGGAACTCAAGGTGGGAGAGGAAGTTGGAGAAGAAGGCTGCTAATATAGATGTTTATATAAGTGAAGTTTTAGGGTTTTTGGTCGTGTGGCTTTTGGGCTGGGAAGTTAAATTCAAAAGGCTAACATAATTAGGGGTTGAACATAATATGTAGGTATTTCTATATGGCTTGGGCCCAATGCAACAAATGTTACACCTGCTAATTTAGGAAAATAAAGTTATAAGGGATATTACAATGTGAACATGGGCTGGGTTCTGGTCGTTTGCTACAGTGCGGGGTTCAAGTCTGCTATGTTGGCCGAGAACTGACCTTGGGTTTTTGTTTTGACTCTTTGTTATTATTTATATATAATTATATATATATATATATATATATATATATATATATATATATATATATATATATATATATATATATGCACACACATATATATGTATATTTATATATACATACCAATATACACCTATATATATATATATACATGTACCTACATATACATATTATATACATATATGTTTATTTATATATAAAAAACTATTAGCTAACCACGAATACAATATTTATATTTAATATCCTATTATTTCCTTTATATATTATATCTATATTTATTCATATTTAATAAACTCCATAAATAATTTATTTCTAGTGTAGGGTCTACTTATATAAATATGAGCACATATATTATAATATTTATTCGACAACAATTAACATAACCAATAATAGTAAAATGATATTATATATTAATAACCTCAATAACATTGATAATAGTAAAATAATAATAATAATAATAATAAATAAATTCAATAGCCAATAATGATGTGTACCCTTTTGTACCGTCTAATAAATCCCAAAATATACAAGGATCTATCTTATACAAATGTCGTTGAATACCAACAAATAATGGTATTTATAATATCTGATTACTTTAGCAAATATTCTTTTGATCATTAAAACGGAATACGACACAATCATACCAAACTTTCAACACGAATATCATTGGACGTCCAGCATGACTACATAGGCTTGGGCTAGGTTCGGGCCCAGTCCAGGCTAGTTTGGTACAACCGGATTTCCTAAAACTCAATAATCTAATTAATAAATAATTAAATCGTTCCATAGGGGTTAAGTCGCAACTAGGCCTGGTTTTCCTAATTAGGACATCACTATGGCTCGACCTTCCTTGGCATGGCTAATACACTAGTCTAGGCACGCCACTGCACCATTAGTGCCACGATTTCTAGTCACCTTGTACTCCAAATTTAATCATGATTACAAATCATCTACCGTAATAGTTAACTAATTAATCATCTAAAAATCACCATTTAAATCAAAAAATAAAAATATTTTAAAAAAAATTCGGAAAGGGAAGCTACAAATCTACCCACCTTAAAAATAATTTCGTCCTCGAAATTCAATTTCATAATTATTCCTTAAAAATTCAAAGTCTACCATTACCTTAATCTCCTCAAATTTAATTTCTCAAAAATATTTATGGCCTTCTCTAGTCATTTGGTATTTACAAAATCTCGAGGACTTCTACCCACCTTAGGTCACACTACTCCCTTGAAACACGGGTCACTAAAATCTTATAATCTTCTAACTAGTGGCCAATAATTCTACCAAAATATCTAGGACATATGGTATCTATAACAACAATTTATTCAATAATCAAGCAATATTACAATAACTTAAGAATTTCTGATGAATTCTAGACAGCACGATTATTCGTCACCCCGAAATAGGAAGGGACGAGAATCAAGCGTACAGGAAGGCAAGGGAGAATAATCGAGAATGATTTCAAATAGTTCAGTTCTATAGTCCAAATATGGTGGTATGCATGGGTGAGTGTTACTGGGTCTTAATGGGTTCTTTAATTGGACATCAATCGTTGGTTGTATGAACCTTGGATTTCAATCCATATTGACTGGACAAGATATCAAGATAAAGTTATGTCTACTAGGCTAGGGTACCCTAGAATAGGTTTCTACCCAAGGGGTTGAGCTAGTTGCCCGTCAAGTTGGTTAGCTGAGTTCTTAAAGTCCAAAATGCGCCTTCGGTGACTCTTGTTTTTAAGTAGCATAAGAGGCCTCTATCGAGTGGCACACTAGTGGTATATGCGTAGTGGACTTCGAATAGATCACTACCACTTATTGGGTTGAAGGAATTGAGTCAAAGTTGAGGCTCTAGTGGAAGTCAGAAAGTTTACCGGTATTATGGTAAGGGTTATAGCTAGTCCTTTTAACCTGAAAGTCGTACCCCAAAATAGAGTACAAGGGGACGGGTTTGAGTGGGATATGATATACCTAGATGAAGGTGGACTCGTCTAGATCTTGTATATAAAATTTGTTGGAGGATAGCAGCTGGTCTCGTGCTCCGAATATTAATGACACGGTCGGGGACACAAAATGATCTAAATGAAAAGTGGGAGTCCATGGGGCACTAATTGTCATGCTAATGTATATTATTCTAATCAATTGGTAATCCTGGTATATCCTAGAATTAAGAAGGCTTACAGTCTACCCACCTTAGAGGCTAGGATATGGTGGTAAGGTTCATATCACAGGGCTGGTCGATGGTAGCTACACTTGCATATACAACTATTATAATCATGAGGATACTATGTATCTATCTATCAATTACGAGCTTTCGTCTTTCCGATCAGTGAAGACGAAAATAATAAGGAGTTCAAGAGAGATGTCACTGAACACAATTACATCATTCAAAGGCGAATGTGTTATTCAAGAGGAATTGTCAAAGCAGTCGCGGATGAAATCCTAGAGACATCTACATCTCAATCTACGTAGGATAAATAAAAAGCGAACCAAATGCATCATGGTTGATCAGACCGTAATACAATGATTCTGATTAGACAATATGTTAGCGGGCGTCCCCAATAAACATATGTCTCGAATCAAGCTCGATAAAAGGGTAAGCTTGCAAAAACTAGGCTGCAATAGCAGCATTAGTCAAGTTAGTCAAAATACAAGTATGCGAGATTTTTAGAAGGAGGAGTAAGTAATTTGAGTATTGAGAGAATTAAAACCTTACATGGTGTTCTTGCCTATACAGTTAACCTATTATCTTCTTATCCATAAAGCTTTAGTCGACTAATGGGTTATGAATTTCTGAATTCTATATTCTAGGTAAACCTGTTAGTGTCAGTCAATTACCTCGTTAATAGATCACAAGGACCACATAAGGCTAAGTTGAGAGGCATGCTACCACTTACAGAGCTTCCACTAGTATCGGCATTGGGTCCTAAGGGACATACATGGCATCTCCTATCCTCTATAGTATCATAATCTTGTGATCACGTCTAAAATTATTTTACCGAGAATTATGCCTAGCCCGTATAATCTGGCTGTGGCAAACTCTTGGTTCTGTGATTCAGAGGCGATATGTTATCAGGTACTCTACCTTATGTTGACACAAGGATATCTAAGATCTGAAGAGGTCAACGAGAACATAGTTTTAGCAATGTTCCATAGACTATGATTCTTCGAAATAATTTCAATTATATGGGTTGTGCTTTGCCAGTGCGCTGCTGGCTGCAGTGAACCAACATCACCACTCGCAGCTAAATGATGACAGTGTGCTGCTGTCCAACTGTTATTAGTTAACTAACATTCTTTTAACCGTATCTGTAAAAATTTATGGGCTTCTAAAGATTCAAACAAGTTGACAAAATAAAGTGTAGGTATTTGTCCTATCAGTCACAATATTTAAAATAACAAATTTAACAGGAAGAAAATAATTAAAGACGAAAGAAATATAAATATTCTAGTATCTATTTCATATACGTTTCAATGGTTGAGGGAAAATCTCAAATCAATCTACCTCGAGATTCGTATATGGATAGCAGAATCAGAAATTATAAACCAGTTTCCTACAACAAAATAGAATTTAAAATAGGCATTTCTAACTTATGATATAAGATTTATATCTAAATAAGAAAATTGAACAGTTTATCAAAATTATGCCTTAATTCTAGGTGAGCCTAATTTACCAAGTGAATAATATATCCACATCGGATCATATTGTCATATCAAAAGTAAGAGTGTACCTATAGGGATCTAACAAGTTATCTAAATTGCATGGCCTATCTAATAACATTAACTACCCAACGGTCAGTTTGAACAAGGGACTCCTAGTCCTAGTCATTCTCTTAAATTATTTTAAACCTAATTGTCAATGAGCATTTCCTGGTCGCAGGCTCGCAGTAGTACGACTAATATGGTACTACCACGAGTTCGCACAATTTTGCAAAAACGGACCTGCATGGGCTACCACAAAAACTTGTCACGACCCGCACCCGCTTATTCGGATACGAGACGTGACCAAGCCAGCCTACGCCGCAGAGTCGGCGGTAGAACGCTGTCAAGCTCGCAAGAAATAGGTGCTAAATAAAAACAATTGTTGCTCATTCATATTTCTAAATTATTACAACAACATTTATAATTAAAGAAAATATAAGATATTACAATTAATAAAAATGGTACAACTATTTTCTATTTCTAGGTTGACTTCAGCATACCCAAGCCTTCCCAATGCTAACAGTGATCGCGGCTAAACCTGAAAAATATTGGTTTCCAGTCAGGAATGGAACAAGTACACAAACTGACGGCAATGCAAAACACAATTGAATTAACAAGACATAAAAATAGCATATGGAATATGAAAGCTAGTAAGAAAACTGATGACATAGCACGATAGATAAGTAAACAAGGAAAAACTAATAAAAGACATCTATTTAGGTGGTGTGAAATATCATTTTCGACATGTGAACGGCTAGGGGGTAAATCCGGCACCTGCACGTGTCGTGTACAGGTGTTATTGTTCACGAATAGACATCATGGGATAGTTCTGGGTAGTCCACATGTCTACTAAGATATTTTTTCTCCCGACTACTCCGTGTGTCGAGCGTGTCAACAAGCAGCAAGATATATGTATAGACATGAAATGGAAAGACTACTATGAATCGGAAAGCAATCAAAAAGTGCACTTGCCTGTATTTAGTTGCAGTTGTTTGTGACTGGATCCTGTTGGCACAGAATAGTTGCAGATATCGTAATTACGACAGACACGTCTAACCATGGAACCGACCGTGCCATTGGGTTCGGGGCAATCCGATTAGCCTATGGTCCATATGAAGTAGTCAGAATCGCAGGTAATATCAATTTATGACTAGTCAAGATTAAGGGTTATCTAATATGGAATGGAAATCTAATCATAAAATATATATATATATATATATATATATATATATATATATATATATATATATATATATATATATATATATATATATATATATATAATATTTATAACTAATTAGGACAAAATATTTTAGGTAGACACGTTTAAATCATATAGGCAAAAATCCTTATTTAGTTATCAAATGTTCATAAATCTATTTAGAAAAGCATCACATTTGATTTATACTAAAGTTATATCCAAATATATATATTGGAAACCCACCTTTTTGGTCAAACCCTTATTTGTCGAAAACATATGCATTCGGAACCATTTATAATTATTACGCAGAATACTTATTATGTAGAAAACTATATCTTAATTAGGCCACCCCTTATCTGGTAATACATGGAAAGCTAAAAGTATCATTTTAAGGTTAAAATACAACATTGTCAAAAATACACTTTAGATCAATCATATTTTCCTTAAAATACTATAAGGTAATACAATTATATATCTATGATATCAAATAATAATACATATATTTAAAATAAACAATATTCATATATACTCTTAAATACTGCAATTATCATCATAATCGGATGACTCTAATAATTGTACCCTACTAATAATATTATATAGTAGTAGACACCTACACATGGTTCAATTGTACTGGGAAAACCAACTACTGACATCTACTGTAGCCTTGAACTCAACAAAGTGTAAATAACACTCCATCCCCACCCTTAAATGCTAAGGAACGGAGAGAGAGAGAAATAGCATACTCATTCTTCACAGCTAAAAAATGGACAGGAGATGATATAGGCAAAAAAAGGGTGGCTCACCTTCTCGAGGGAACGGCGACGGCGGGATTCTCCAAGCGCGGCGGAGAGCTCAAAGGTCGGGTCGAGCGCAGCTGCGCCTTGGCACGACGGCTCCACGCCGGGTGGAGCACACGGCGCTGCTGCCCCCGTCACGACGATGGTCGGGGCAACCGTGCTGGTGGCATCGACCATCGGCGCCTTGCGTCGACAGCGGCTCCGGGAAGCCCTAGGCGCGACGAAGGGTGGCGCGTGGGAAGAATGGGAAGGCACTACGGTAGGAGAGGTCGATCACCACCCGTCGTGGCCGTGACCTCCGTTGTCGCAGGGATGGTCGACGACCCAGGGTAATGCAGGCGCGAGGCATCTCCGATGGGCGCCCGACGGCCTGCAGTCGCCGTCGACGACGTGGTCAGCCATGTCGTCTGTCTCCCGTGCTGGCGCGGCCAGCTGCGCCGCCTGGGGTTGGTCGGCCAGAGAAGCCAACGTTGCGCACGTACGATGATACGACGAGGCCCCTGTAGTGGTTGCACCACGGTGGTTACGACGATGTGACGAGGCCAAGAAGTCTAACACACGTACGACGATGCGACGATGCCGCACCGCAGTGGTTGTGCCGCAGTGGTTGCGATCGTTGCTACGACTGGCGCGATCGCTGCCAAGAGCCATACGAGGAGGATCATGTTCGACACCGGCCATGATGGCAACGACGGGTCTGGAATCAAGGAGTGGGATTGGTGTAGTTAGGGTTTGAGAGCAGGAACTCAAGGTGGGAGAGGAAGTTGGAGAAGAAGGCTGCCAATATAGATGTTTATATAAGTGAAGTTTTAGGGTTTTTGGTCGTGTGGCTTTTGGGCTGGGAAGTTAAATTCAAAAGGCTAACATAATCAGGGGTTGATCATAATATGTAGGTGTTTCTATATGGCTTGGGCCCAATGCAACAAATGTTACACCTGCTAATTTAGGAAAATAAAGCTATAAGGGATATTACAATGTGAACATGGGCTGGGTTGTGGTCGTTTGCTACAGTGCGGGGTTCAAGTCTGCTATGTTGGCCGAGCACTGACCTTGGCTTTTTGTTTTGACTCTTTGTTATTATTTATATATAATTCTATATATATATATATATATCTATATGCACACACACATATATATATATGTATATTTATATATACATACCAATATACACCTATATATATATATATATATATATATACATGTACCTACATATACATATTATATACATATATGTTTATTTATATATATAAAAAAAATGTTTATTTATATATAAAAAACTATTAGCTAACCACGAATACAATATTTATATTTAATATCCTATTATTTCCTTTATATATTATATCTATATTTATTCATATTTAATAAACTCCATAAAACCCCACTGATAATTTATTTCTAGTGTAGGGTCTACTTATATAAATATGAGCACATATATTATAATATTTATTCGACAACAATTAACATAACCAATAATAGTAAAATGATATTATATATTAATAACCTCAATAACATTGATAATAGTAAAATAATAATAATAATAATAATAAAGAAATTCAATAACCAATAATGATGTGTACCCTTTTGTACCGTCTAATAAATCCCAAAATGTACAAGGATCTATCTTGTACAAATGTCGTTGAATACCAACAAATAATGATATTTATAATATCTGATTACTTTATCAAATATTCTTTAGATCATTAAAACGGAATACGACACAATCATACCAAAATATCAACACGAATATCATTGGACGTCCAGCATGACTACATAGGCTTGGGTTAGGTTCGGGCCCAGTCCAGGCTAGTTTGGTACAACCGAATTTCCTAAAACTCAATAATCTAATTAATAAATAATTAAATCGTTCCATAGGGGTTAAGTCGCAACTAGGCCTGATTTTCCTAATTAGGACATCACTATGGCTCGACCTTCCTTGGCATGGCTAATACACTAGTCTAGGCACGCCACTGCACCATTAGTGCCACGATTTCTAGTCACCTTGTACTCCAAATTTAATCATGATTACAAATCATCTACCGTAATAGTTAACTAATTAATCATCTAAAAATCACCATTTAAATCAAAAATAAAAATATTTTTAAAAAAATTCGGGAAGGGAAGCTACAAGTTGCAAGGAATAGAGAAGCACAATTAGTTATGAGTAAAGGGAATAATTCGAAGAGAGTTTGAGCGAAGAGACGCGTGTCCTATTTTCAGAAAATATTTCATAATATACTTGAAAAATAATTCTATGTAAATACTTGAAATTATTTTATATATGTAAATTGTAAAAATACATTTTTTATTAGTCCAGAAAAATACTTAAAATAATAAATCTTTTTAGGCAAAACTCTAAGTTGTCAAAATATTTTAAATAAGTACTTTGAAAATAAATAAAAACAGTTTAGGGTTAAACCTTAATTTTGTCAAAATGTATTTTGGAAAATATTAATTATCGAGTTTATTTAATAAACCGAATAATACACTAATAATAAAATTGTAATCATAACAAAAGTATTAAAATAATACTAATGATATAATAACAATAATAATAATAATCAACCATAATAATCATGATAATGGTAATTAATAGATAATATACTAATAACAATAATAGTAATAATATTGATAATAATAACATTAATAATAATGATTATAATAATAATAGTTATAATAATAATAATAATAATATATTAATGACTATCCAAACAAACTTGTACAACCATCCCCCCCAATTCCATCAGTGAGAAAGAGAGAGAGAGAGGATCGAGAGAATGGACTCACTAGATGGAGGCGCGGTGGGACTCACTGGCCGACGGTGCGGCGAGGGAAGCCACGGTGGAGGCGGCGCTCGGGATAGAGGCGATTTCTCCGGAGGGGTTTCGGCGGAGGCGACGAATCCGTGGGGCGGTCGCGGAAGCGGAGCGGCTGGAGGAGGTGCGCTTAGGAGGAGCGGCGTCGGAGTTTTCCGGCAAGGGGGCGGAGGGTTCCGCCGCTGCGGCGGTCAGGGCATGGGCGCTCGGTCGGTGGGAACGCCGGCCCGAGATCTGGAGGAGTGGAGGAGCGGCGCTTTTTCGGTCTGGAGCACCGCTTCGCCGGACGTGGGGGCTACGGCTCGTCGTGCTGTTGCGTGGCGCGGGACGCCGGCGACTGTGCGTCGAGGGCGGCGAGGAGCACAGGTAAGAGCTCTGGATTTGGTTTCTTGTGTTTGTCGTGATGGTGATTTGCGGTGGCGATGGCGGTGGTGTGTGTTTGGGCGAGGCGACAGGGAGTCGGGAAAAGGGTCCGATCGCGACGGTATCGGGGTTTGGCCGGGGTTGGTGGTATTGGCGAGTTCAGGGAACAGGACGGAGGATCGGTAGTTGGTCGGAGGCAAGGATGGTGGAGAGGATGTGGTAGCGGCGGTGGTCGAAGTAAGGAGGGATGCGGTGGCTGTGGTGACGGGGTGATGGTGGTGATGGAAGTTGTGGTGCTGGTTTGGGGTCGACAATGGAGGCGGGACTGGGAGCCGATCGAAGAAGGGGTGGCAATGGCGGCAATGTTGTTGGCAGAGGCGAGGCCGAGGTCATAGTCGTAGATTTAGGGTTTGATTGTGTTTGGGTGGATGTCCGGGACTGTCGAACACAGGAAAAAAAACCATATATTTGTACAAATATAATTGTAGTGGAACCGAAAGACGACACGGACACGATGCACGACGCATTGGGTGTGATGGAAAATTTCTGGAGGAGTACCTCTCCTTTTATAGGAGGTAGGAATTCCCAGTTGGATAGGGATTGGGATGTTTAAATTCCCCAATTAGATAATCATCTATTAATTCAAATTGATTTAAAAATAATTCAATTCAAATCAATCCAATCTAAATAAATTCTATACTTAATTTAAAATATTTTAAATAAAGTCAATAAAATCTTTTCCAATTTAAATTACCATATTTAATCAAATATTAAAATTAACAAACTCCCAAATATCATTTTCATAATTAAATAAATATGGTAATAATTAATTTCAAAAATCACGATAAATACTTAAATATTAATTCATGAACTAGCTTTTATAAATAACAAAATATATTAATAAGCAAATTCCAAATTTTGTAAATATCTAGAATATTTTTTATATAAACCAAAAAATTTCTTAAACTACTACTTATTTTTAAACAACGAAACAAATTACCCGTTTATATTGTATAATAAAAAATAAGGTTTTTGGCAACAACGACAAACAGATATATTTATTTTGGAAACTATATTTTCCATAAAAATGAAATCTATAAATAAAATATTTTTCTGAAAATATGTTCCCCGCACATATTCGCACTCGACGAAAAATACAAATCGCAAACTCGCGCGCGACGACAATTGTATTTGTATGCGACGTATAAATACGAAGTACAAAATAAATACCAATTTATTTTAAAAAAATCTTACTAAAATTTTAGGGGGTTTCATCCTACCCAACTTACAAGAATTTCGTCCTCGAAATTAAGAATAAGTAAGGGGGTGAGAAGATACGAGGGTAAGGCAACACAGATCATTGGGCGAGGCAACGAAACGATAAATATGCTTAAGAAAATCGTGATTCCGATAACGACAAAATAATTCACGATTTTGGAATTGAACGAGGGTTGCTAGTCAAGGTAAAAAAAATCATGATAGTACAATAGAAGTAGCTTAAGGCGGGGATAGTCATATTGGTTGGTCAGTGGTTAACTATCCCCAAGTATATACAAATATCATGGTCATAGGAGAATGGTTTGGTCTATCTAACAATCACAAGCTTTGTCTAGAATAGTTAAAGACGAAAGCCAACAAGAGTCCAAAGTAGATGTTTTAAAATGCCAATATGTGATTCAAAGGCGGTTGTATAATTCCAAGAGAATTGCCAAGGTAATTATGGAGGAGACTCTAGGGGCACGTTTAACTATGTCTCCATCCACGTAGTATGATATATGAAAAGCGAACCAAGTGCACTATGGTTGATCAGACCATAATACGTCGGTTCTGATTTAGACAATGTATTAGTGGGCGCCCACATTAAACATATGTCATGATCAAGCTTGATAAAGAATATACTTGCAAAACTAAGCTATTTTAGCATCATAGGTAGATAAAATAATAAGTAAAGGGTAATGATGAAAGAAATCAATTAGTCCAAGATCTTATAAAATCTAAGTTCCGCCCAAAATTTGGGCCTATGCAGTCGGCTTGGTTGACTAGATAAGTTAGGGTCTACTGAATTCTATGGTCCAAGTGAACCTATCAATGTGGTCCACAAATGTTGGTTAGGTCGTGAGCTATTCTACCCAACTTACAAGAATTAAACTAATGGTGTGATAGGTCCAGCAATCATGATAAAATGTAAGGTTAAGCATGTAAGGACTTATGTAGAACAAAATCATATATCGGGTCGAAAGAATTGAGTCGAGGTCGAGTCTCATCTATAGTTAGAAAGTATATTGGTTTCATGGTAAAAGTTATAGTTTAGTCTCTTATGACCCAAAGTCATATCATGAAAATAGAATACAAGGAGAAGTGTTTTAGTGGCACGTGATATACCTACATGAAGGTGGGTTCGTCTAGGTCTTGCATATGGAATTTGTTGGATGGAAAAGTCTAGTGTTGTGCTCCAAATGTCCAAGTCACGATAAGGACACACAAAAAAATTTAAATAGAAAGTGGGAGTTCATGAGATAATGATTAATGCACAAAATAAATGACCAAATTAAAGCATAAAATAAAGATAATTTGGATTCTAGTAGATCAAGGTAAAATAAGTTAGGAATACAATTTCTAGAGATATGATAGCCACTTAGATGGAGTATGATTAAGGAACAATCTAATCATTTCTCAAGTTTCAAATAATTAGATGGTCATGACAAAAGATCTAGAATTGAGGGAAGGTCGACTAAGTCAAAAGATATGTTAATCGGTTTGGTCGATGACTAACTATACTTGTGTATATGCAATATCATAATCATAGGTGGCGTGGCAATCTAATGTAGAATACTTCTATCTCACTAGGGTGACCTTTCTTGCTTCTTGGTCCTCTACCAATATGATCTAATCTAAATTTCAAGTTCCTCGAAGTTTCTCAATAAAAGTTTCAAGATACTCCGCCATAATTACCAATTATCTTAGACTGTCAAGTTTAATTTAAATCTCTAATCAATCTCGAAATAGTCCTTGTATATCGTAAAATGAACATACTCATTTTTTTTACCAAAATTTAAATATCCATAATCAAGGCTTTAAACTCAAAATTTAAATAACGCTATAAATCATAGATCATAGGACAAAATTTGTAATTTGAATTTTTCCTTCAAAGTCGATATCTTCCGAACATTTTAATTTTTTTTCCATCATCTCATCAAAATTTAATAAACTTATAAATCGTACGCGCAATTTAAAACCTCAAGTTCTCTCCTTTCTAAACTTTCGTCTCTCTAGTCATC
Organism: Iris pallida; assembly: GCA_029216955.1. NCBI lineage: Eukaryota > Viridiplantae > Streptophyta > Magnoliopsida > Asparagales > Iridaceae > Iris > Iris pallida. The sequence goes on along the minus strand of JANAVB010006391.1, from coordinate 4,213,035 downwards.
TACAAAATCATAAGTTAAACTCTTTAAATAATCTCGAGATATCCAAACCGTAAATCAAGTGTCACAATATAAAAACGCAAGATATTTCTCAAATTGATTTCATATCCCTAATAAATCATAACTATTTCACAATTTCAAAATTCATAAAAATTTTGTTTTCTCGATCTAGCTATCCTCTTGTATATACCACCTTGTAAATTTAAAATAAAATTTCAACTATCCTTTGATGACGGTAATATGCTACTACCCAACTTGGAATAAACTAATCCTTAAAAGTCATACTTTTAGGAAAAATGTCTTTATAACTCAAATAAATTCTCAATGCATATTAATTGTCAATACAACCCTTCTAGCCATAGGGTTGACCAATAAGTATATAGTAGTGTAGTCATCTTTCTAACCATGTTTAAGCACGAGATGATAGGGTGTTGGTAGAAAGAGTTCAAGCAAGATGCAAAAATCAAGGAAAGCCACGAAAGTCGGAATATGGAAATTAAGGAAGGTCAAGGAAGGTGATCAAGTATGTGGATGAGATTCCTAGATTCTAATCCTATATTGCAGGCCCATTCGGTACAGTCATGTAACCGAAACGGAAAACTTGACCTGCATGGGCCACCACAAAAATATGTAACGCCCCAGTCCCAAAATACGTAGGACTAGGAACGTAGACATGCCAGCTGTATACATACGAAGTACACTCCAATATATGGAAACCTCGTATGAATACATACGCTGTAAAATGCAGTAGAACCATAACTAATCTCATCCACACAAAAATAAATAAATAAAAGATATCATATAAAGATAATGAATTGTCTTGATACAATATGTTGGGCGGAGACAAATCCACTACCAACAAGTAAAGGAAAAAAATATATGGAAAATGAAATGAATTTAACGGGCGAAGCGAAGACGATCAAAGTGCAATCATCTTCGAAGAAATAGTGACGATCATGGCCACGGCTAGAACACCTGCGAAAGACAAGAACACACACCTGACGAGATAACCAGGTCCTCAGAGGAACATAACAAGATAAAATAAACATGTCATATAAATACTGAATATAAAATACGCCGCAACTAAAGTATGTGACAAGACCTCAATAAGGTAACCTAACCGTACTACTGTGATATGCAGTTGAGAACAAACCTTTCATCGCATGAGCCCTGGCTGTAAATATGATCTGGTATAGTCCCCACTTGGGCACCAGTGACCACAGCGCATGACGTTCAAAAACGACAGTGGCAAACCTGAGAGGCTCAACATACCCGTATCTCCAGCGGAGCTTCCGGGTTACAAGGGAAGTACAATCGAAGCCCATACGACAAGGTAATATTCTTCCTACCAAATGTACCTATCATATCGCATCCACGACCATGTAACACTACTAACCGTCAAGTCTGCTAACATACAACTATTGACAGTTAGACCTAACACACGTCCTATACGCATCAGTGATCAGCCAACACGCAAGTCCGGATGCTATATGCTACTCATAACTCACACATCTCGTGGCACAACAGTGTCAAAGTTTATGTAATGCACTAAACTAGTGGTAGTCTCTTAACTCTAGGTCCATATGCAACCAAATGATAATAATAAAATACAGCTAATATCTCTGAGCAGGCACTAGGTCAGGAACTGTAATAATGGTACTGTTAAAAGAAATAAAAATAAATACACAGTGGTATGCAATAATAAAGTACAAACAAATTTATAAACAGTAAATTATGGCAAGGTATCTTGCCTGGTGTTACGCCTGGGGTGGTGCAATATTCCGACAAGTCTTGATTGTCCGATAGCCATGTTCGATGTGTCACGGTCCGAAGTTGCAAGGAATAGAAAAGCACAATTAGCTATGAGTAAAGGGAATAATCGAAGAGAGTTTGAGCGAAGAGACGCGTATCCTATTTTTAGAAAATATTTCATAATATACTTGAAAAATTATTCTATGTAAATACTTGAAAATATTTTATATATGTAAATTGTAAAAATACATTTTTTATTAGTCTAGAAAAATACTTAAAATAATAAATCTTTTTAGGCAAAACTCTAAGTTGTCAAAATATTTTAAATAAGTACTTTAAAAATAAATAAAAACAATTTTAAACCCTAATTTTGTCAAAATGTATTTTGGAAAATATTAATTATCGAGTTTATTTAATAAACCGAATAATACACTAATAATAAAATTATAATCATAACAAAAGTATTATAATAATATTAATGATATAATAACAATAATAATAATAATCAACAGTAATAACCATGATAATGGTAATTAATAGATAATATACTAATAATAATAATAGTAATAATATTGATAATAATAACATTAATAATAATGATTATATTAATAATAGTTATAAAAATAATAATAAAAATAATATATTAATGATTATCCAAACAAACCTGTATAACCACCCCCCCCAATTCCATCAGTGAGAAAGAGGAGTGAGAGAGAGGATCGAGAGAATGGACTCACTAGATGGGGGCGCGCGGGGACTCACTGGCCGACGGCGCGGCGAGGGAAGCCACGGTGGAGGCGGCGCTCGGGTAGAGGTGATTTCTCCGGAGGGGTTTCGGCGGAGGCGGCGAGTCCGTGGGGCGGTCACGGAAGCGGAGCGGCTGGAGGAGGCGCGCTTAGGAGGAGCGACGTCGGGGTTTTCCGGCAAGAGGGCGGAGGGTTCCGCCGCTGCGGCGGTCAGGGCACGGGCGCTCGGTCGGTGGGAACGCCGGCCCGAGATCTGGAGGAGTGGCGGAGCGGCGCTTTTTCGGTCTGGAGCACCGCTTCGTCGGACGCGGGGGCTACGGCTCGTCGTGCTGTTGCGTGGCACGGGACGCCGGCGACTGTGCGTCGAGGGCGGCGAGGAGCACATGTAAAAGCTCTGGATTTGGTTTCTTGTGTTTGTCGTGATGGTGATTTGCGGTGGCGATGGCGGTGGTGTGTGGTTGGACGAGGCGACAGGGAGTCGGGAAAAGGGTCCGATCGCGACGGTATCGGGGTTTGGCCGGGGCTGGTGGTATTGGCGAGTTCAGGGAACAGGGAGGAGGATCGGTAGTTGGTCGGAGACAAGGATGGTGGAGAGGTTGTGGTAGCGGCGGTGGTCGGAGTGAGGAGGGATGCGGTGGCTGTGGTGACGGGGTGATGGTGGTGATGGGAGTTGTGGTGCTGGTTTGGGGTCGACAATGGAGGCGGGACTGGGAGCCGATCGAAGAAGGGGTGGCAATGGCGGCAATGGTGTTGGCAGAGGCGAGGTCGAGGTCGTAGTCGTAGATTTAGGGTTTAATTGTGTTTGGGTGGATGTCCGGGACTGTCGGACACAGGAAAAAAACCATGTATTTGTACAAATATAATTGTAGTAGAACCGAAAGACGACACGGACACGATGCACGATGCATTGGGTGTGATAGAAAATTTCTGGAGGAGTACCTCTCCTTTTATAGGAGGTGGGAATTCCTAGTTGGATAGGGATTGGGATGTTTAAATTCCCCAATTAGATAGTCATCTATTAATTCAAATTGATTTAAAAATAATTCAATTCAAATCAATCCAATCTAAATAAATTCTATACTTAATTTAAAATATTTTAAATAAAGTCAATAAAATATTTTTCAATTTAAATTACCATATTTAATCAAATATTATAATTAACAAAATCTCAAATATCATTTTCATAATTAAATAAATATAGTAATAATTAATTTCGAAAATCACGATAAATACTTAAATATTAATTCATGAACTAGCTTTTATAAATTAGAAAATATATTAATAAGCAAATTCCAAATTTTGCAAATATCTAGAATATTTTTTATATAAGCCAAATTTTTTCTTAAACTACTACTTATTTTTAAACAACGAAACAAATTACCCTTTTATATTATATAATAAAAAAAAGGTTTTTGGCAACAACGACAAACAAATATATTTATTTTGGAAACTATATTTTTCATAAAAATAAAATCTATAAATAAAATATTTTTCTGAAAATATGTACCCCGCACATATTCGCACTTGACAAAAAATACAAATCACAAACTCGCGCGCGACGACAATTGTATTTGTATGCGACGTATAAATACGAAGTATAAAATAAATACCAATTTATTTTTTAAAAAAATCTTACTAAAATTTTAGGGGGTTTACAATGGATGTGACTCTGTTAGGCATTGGGTGGGAAGAACAGTTCCTTAACGTATGGGTCCTTAATGCACTTTCCTATTACTGATCCTGCTGGCCTCTGACATTCGAGGAATGTTATGCTTTGAGGTTCCTGGTATCCTGATGGGACCATACCTGAGATTATTGCTCCCGAGCCAGATGCCCATATGTTGGAGGTTTGTTCTTAACTGCATGAACACAGTAGTACGGTTAGATTACCTTATTGTTGTCTTGTCACTTATATTCTTTGTGGCATATTTTTTATTCAGTATTTATGGCATGTTCTTCCTGTATCTTATTACGTCCCTCTGAGGACCTGGTTATCTCTCCAGGTGTGTGCTTCTGTGATATTGCAGGTGTTCTAGCCGAGGCTGTGATCTTCTCCATCCTTTCGAAGATGATTGCACTTGGTCCGTTATGTTATTTTATTTATTCCTTCTTGTATATTTTATTTGAGATAGTTGGTAGTAGACCTTATCTCCGCCCAACTTTTGTACAAATTATAATTCTGTGTTGATTCCTATTTTATATTAATTCTTTTATTATGGATGAGATTAGGATCATGGATTACTGTATTTCACAGCTTATGCATACATACGATGGTTCTATATATTGGAGTATACTTCGTATGTATGCAGCTGGCATGGATACGTACCTAGTCCTAAGTATTTTGGGACTGTGGCATTACAAGAAAAATACTAATCCGTGCGCACAATGTGTCAAGTGAATAAGGATATTTACACTAAATACAAGAAACATAGATGATATCATAAAACATAAATATTATTAGAGAATGTACTCGCCTGAGATCTGGTAGAAAAATGTCAACAATATATCGAGACTCAGAATGAAGTCACAGACCTAAAGATGAGATATACATGAGTTAAGTAGGGTTTAACAATGTTAGGTATAATTTTCTAGACATGCTATGCAAATCTATGTCAAACTCAGTCAACTAAGTCAAACTAGGTCACACTAAGTCAATCTAGGTCATACTAGGTCAAGGGTTGACTTATAGTTGACTTTTGGTCAAATGGTCAACTCTGGTCAACTTCTGATCCAATCTAGGTTAAACTAGGTCAATGGTTGACTCACAGTTGACTTTTGGTCAACTTGTCAACTCTGGTCAACTTCTAGTCTAATCTAAGTCAAATATTGACTTTACTTTAACTTTGAGTCAAAACAGTCAACCTTGGTCAAACAAGGTCAAATCTAGTGTAAGTATCATATTCCTAACCTTTACATACCAAGATACCATATACCTTGCCCCTATTGGTATCCCAATATCAATACCTTGGTTGGAAGTCCAATACCTTAGTCTAGGTAAACAAACCTTAACACCCAATACCCATACTTAGATTATCTAGTACCTATCTATATACCCCAAGCTACTAGTTAACCTATACCCTAGCTATCTAATACTAATACATTAGTTACCTAGGTAAACCCCCTTACCTTGTGTTAAGGTAAATACAGTACCTTAAGGTAAGGTAAACTCTAAGGTATTCTAAGATACCACTTATCTAGATATCTGTAGAGGCTAAAAATCAAGCTGCGCCACCCATTAAAATGTTCGATCATCAGATGGCGCCAAATTATTACATTATACCAAATCATCAAGTTGCGCAGTATCAAGTTGCGCCAACATCTGGTTGCGCATGAGTCAGGTTGTGCGAGCGCCACATGGCGCACTTCTTCGAGAAGCTGTAACGGCATCATCATTGCCTGACAGCTGACAGCACGGAGATTAAGGAAAATCCATTCGAATTTCGCTCAATACGGCGCTCGAGAAGATTTTGTCAGCATGTAATCAATACCGACAGCTGGTTCACGCAAGTCATTGTGTGGCACAAGAATTAATCAGTACAGCACATAAGACCTAGTCAAAGGTGCCAGTTGTTGAGTTGCGCCCATGTGCAGCCTGGCTAGTTGGCGCACCTTGATCAACTCTTATTTTAAAAGCAGGGTGACGTGGCACGTAAGCCACCAACTTCGCAGAGCGTGCCCACTACACTGCCCGTGACCATGCGCATCTCAATCAAACGATGCCATGCGTCCACAGCAGTTGGTGCAACCTCTCGCACAGGTTGCTACATTGCTCCCACACGCAACCTGATGAAGCTCGCGCAAGGTGATTAAACAGTATTCAGAACAGAGTGACGTGGCGCATAAGCCACTAACTTCGTAGAACGTGCCCACTACACTGCCTACGATCACGCACATCTCAATCAAACGATGCCACGCATCCACAATAGTTAGTACAACCGTTCGTGCAAGTGAATAGGAGGCGCGCAACCTGAAGCGCGCGTAACCTAGAATAACCGCTAAACAGTTATTTCAAGAAATCTATAAATAAAGTTTCAAATCAATCTCAAAGCATCAAGAATGATCATAATCTTCTGTTAAAGTGCTGTTGCATTCTCCAGAGGCTCGTGTCTTCGATATCACATCGTCCAAGGGATAAAGTGATCGTCTTCTATTCAGATTCCTATAGTTGTACTTCCCCATAAATCAATTATACTTTTGTACTATTTTTTCTAAGTTTGTAATAAAGAATTTTATTTTTGCAAACAAAATGGCGACTCTGCTGGGGACGACTTTCTCCTCCGATGAGAAAGTGACAACTCAATGTGATACTACATCAATCGGCAAGACACAGAAGACCCTGGTCGTTCAAGTCGACCAGACAGCCTACGAGGCTATGTTCAATGCTGGGGGTGCCAAGCGTACTGCTGCCGCTGTTAAGAGCAAGACGCGCTCTATTTGGACTCCTAAGTCCTCGACGGCACAATCCTCTGCCTCTGCGCAACTTGTAACACCCCAGTCCCAATATACGTAAGACTAAGTACGTAGACATGTCAGCTGTATACATACGAAGTACAGGGGCCTTGTATGTATACATAAGCTGTAAAATGCAGTAAACCACAACTAACTAATCTCATCCATGAAATAAAGTAATAAAAGATATCATATAATGAATTGTCTTGGTACAAAATGTTGGGTGGAGACACATCCATTACCAACTAAAATAAAAGGAAGAAGTACATGATATATAAAAGGCTAAGTGGAAATAGCAAGGAGGAACCAAGTCACGTCATCTTCGAAGAAATGGACATGACCACGATCCCGGCTAGGATACTTACGGAAGACATGAACACACCTCTGGGAAATAACCAGGTCCTCAGAGGGACGTAGCAAGATACAGGAAGAACAAGCTAATATGAACTTTCAAAATAATAATAATATTCAAGACTCTCCTAGACACCAATATGCAAAAAGGGAATGCTAACAATCTAATGTGCAATTTAGAGGACAACTTTCATGCGCATGGGTGGGATTTTGGGCTATAAGTACGCAACTGGCATCCAGTCACACGTATCCGTCCGTAATGTCCAAAACGTCAGAGGGCATCTGCAAATATAAATCGCCACAGTTCCATTCGGATACTGTGGTTTACCTATTTGGATTTCCATACGCACTAGCAACTGTCCTCCCCCAATATTTCTTATACTGACCAAGTCATGTCCATGACCTGTCCAGTTTTGTAACTGTTCGAGTCTCTATACCTTAATCGTAGCAGTTACGATCTATCCGCCACATGACAATAAAGATGGCCAGTCCATAAGTCATGCCCCTAGCAAAATATCTCAAAGTGTGTAGTGTGAGTGTCATGGCCAACTGAGATATAAGAATATCCCACAATAGGAGGGTAGTCCACTACAACTAAGTCGACATGCAACAAATAAAAAATAAAGCAAATGATACGACTGATAAAGTCGCTTGCACCCAAGTGTGGCTTGGACGTGCAATTTATAACAACTAAAAATAACAAATATAAATGAAATAAATGCTGAAAATAAATAATATGACAGTTAATTAGCAAGGTATACTTGCCTGGTAGTGGCCTGGTGTGGTGTAATGATCCACAAAGTCCTGATTAATCCAAAATATTCCTAAGTCAATTGGTAGCAGTCCAAAGTCGCAAAGGAAAATAGGGATGTTGGATTAGTCATTATGGGTGATGATAGCAAAGAGGAGAATTAATGTCAGGGAATATATATATAGAAATATTTATAAAGTTTGAAACCATTATTTTATTAGTCAAAATAATTTATAGTTTAGATAAGTATTTATAGAAACCAAAATTTAGAAATCTTATTATGAAATATTTATATAAAAATCCATAACATCATAACTTAAAACTAGGTCCAACTAGTTAGAAAATACTTATAGATTTATATAATATATAAAAACAATTATGTATAAATCTCTTATATATAAGCCCAAAATCCACACAACCCAAAAATTACATAGTATATATATATATATATAGTTTAAAAATATAGGACAAGGTCCAAGGCCCAAAAATATATATAATAGGATTAACCCAAAATATTAACCCAAAGTTTTATAATACATATTTACTCATAATATATATATATATATATATAAATAAAAAAAAAAAAAATATATATATATATATATATATATATATATATATATATATATATAAATATATATATATATATATATATATATATAAAGCCAAGAATATATATATATATAAATATATATAAATATATATATATATATATATATATATATATATATATATATATATATATATATATATATATATATATATATATAAAGCCAAGAATATACACATAGGCATAAAAGCCCAATTAAAACAAATGATTATTAAAGTTAAGAAAGTTAGAAATTTGGCCAACTATATCTAAGCCCAACATAATCTAAAATATATATGGCCCTACTAATAAATAAATATTTTCTTTTAAAAAATACTCGGCCCAAATTAGGCCCAATAAACTGGCCGGCCTGCTGTTCTCTTCTTCTGAAGAGTAACAGAACACCCCCAAAAAATAATAAAAAATAAAAGAAAAGAGAAAAAAAACTAGGGCTGAGAATTAGAGGGAACGAGAGGAAGGAGAAGCGGGGAAGAGGCGAGAGGGAGGGAGCAGAGAGGGGGACGGAGAGAAAGAAGAGGGGAACTGGGGCGGAAAAGAGCAGGATCGGGGTGGAGTCGGTGTTCCGGTGGGCACGGGCGGAGGAGAGGGGCGAGACGCGGCGTTGGCTGACGCGGTGGCGACAGGGACGACGGATCCGCGGGCGGCTGTTCGTAGAGATGCAGCATCGGCTGCACGGAAGGCGAGCCGGCTTGCGCGGCGTGGTACGGTGGTTAGGGCACGAAGGGGGCGGTGGTTCGGCGTTGGGTTTCGTGGAGGGGACATCGCGCTCGGGGCGGAGACCGCGACAAGGGTCGAGAGGGTCGTGCGGCGTTCAAGGTGGAGGATGAGACGGCGTCGACCACGTGGGCTCGTCGGCGAACACCAGGGGGGCGGACGTGCGGAGAATGTGAGCGTTTTACTTTTCTCTCTGTGCTTGGGTAATGGTGGCGGTGATTATTTTGCATGGTGGCGGTTGGAGATGGGTGATGGTTGGGATGGTAGCCACGGTACGGGTGGTGGTTTGCTGGGTTCGGGACAGCGGCATTGGATGGGTTGCACCGGAGGTTGGTACGGGTAGGGGATGGTATTGTGGGCTGGTGCAGGGTATTGGTTGGCGACGACCAGGGGTTGGTCGGCCGGCCATGGTAGTCGATGGTGGTGGTGCGGGAGTCCGGGGTTGCTGCGGTGTGATCAGGATGGGTAACAATAGGGTTGGGTCGAGAAGTAGGAGGTGGTGGTAAACGCCGCAAGGGTGTTGACAGAGGCGGGGGTCCGCGGGAAGAACAGGTGGCTGAGGTTCTGGAGGTGGTGCCCGTCTGTGGGGGTAGGGGCAGATTGGTAGCTAGGAATAGGATTAGGAATTTAATTGTATCGGGATGTGTCCGATACGGAATGATAAATGTATATGTAAATATGGAATAAGAATTGGACGGGAAGGGACATGGACACGATGCACACACGCGGGTGGAGGAGAATTTGTGGAGAATAATTATGGAATAGTATTGTGGAGGAAACAATGGGGATTCTCTCCTATTTATAGGGTTGAGGAATCCTTGGTAGATAGAGACTAGGATTTATTTAAACCCAAATAGATAATTCTACTATTAAATTTAAACCAATACATTCATATCTAAATCCAAATCCAATTTAAATATAGATAAATTACACATTTAAATTAAACTATTTATTTATAAATCATTAAATCTAATCACAATTTAATTTATCATAAATAAATCCAAAATATCTTTTTTTAGAATTTATATAATAATTAATTTCGAAAATCCCAATATATATTTTAAATATTAGTAGGAAATATCTTCAAAATACCTTTTAAATAAATTTAGGTAAAAATAATTTCAAAAATAAACATAAATATTTAAATATTTAATATACCTTTTTGCTGAATAAATTATTATACATAATAAAAATAAATTTCGAAAATATACATGAAATAATTTTTATGTGCTTTACACGAGTAGAATATTTACATAAATCTAGTTTTCTAAATTACCACTATTAAAATAAGATAGCATTTTTTAAATAAATAAAATAATAAGTTTTGCCAATCTCAACTTTTAATAAAAATAATTATTATATATATTATTTTGAAACTATCACCGATAATAAAATCAAAACTATTTTTCTAAAAAAAATATGTACCTCGCACATATTCGCACTTGACGAGTAAATACGAAAAATATAAATTCCCGTGCGACGTACAATACGACTACGCCATGTATAAATAAACCAAAAAAATCAGTACAAAAAAATATAGTAGAAATTTAGGGGTTTTACACAACTTGTGTCCATTACTGCCATGGCGCAATATAAGGGAAACAATCTTTTAGCTAATTCCTCCACTTCTCCGATTCTGAAATCGAAGGAGACTTCGTCTCGACACACCGCTGTCCAAAATAAAGGAAAGTGCCCTTTGGCCTTTAGTTTCCTGGCGCAACCTGCACCTGTTCTTGCTTCTGTGCAACTTGCGCCCATCATTGCCTTGGCACAACCTAAGGGAAACAGCCTTTTGGCTAACCCCTTTACTTTTCCGACTCTGAAATTGAAAGAAACTTCGTCTCGACACACTGCAGGACAAAACAAAGGAAAGCGCCCTTTGGCCTTTTCCTCCCTGGCGCAACTTGTGCATGTTCATGCTCTGGTGCAACTTGCGCATGTTCATGCTCTGGCGCAACCTATGCCTATTCATGCTCTGCCACAACCTGCACTTACTTGTGCACTAGCGCAACGTAAAGAGAAACACTGTTTAATGGCTCTCTCTTTGCCACCAAACCAAAAGTTTAGTGAGAAATCACTAAATCAAGAAAAACGCTCTTTAGCTTTTCCTCGTTCTGCCCGAGTCGTTGACTGAGTGGAAAGTACTGCTAATTAAGATAGGAATTCTGTTCTCCTTAACAAAGACAACCAAATCTCTGTCAGGAAGATGGGTTCTATTCAGAATAAACTTTCCACGCAAAAGGGTATTATGCCTACTCCAAAGACGTCAGGACAGGATCTACCAACCCTATGTATCTCAAGATCCCGACAAGGCAAACTGCTAGTATCTCAAGTAGATATACAAGTAGCTCCCCTGTCAGACTTGCGCACCTATATCAACGGGTGCCAGTCGGGATCAACCTCGGGAAAACAAAAAATGTATAAAGTGAAACCTGCACTAGTTACTAACTTGCACCAGAGGAAGAATGCTGAGGTGAAAGATCCTATGACTTATGCTAACCAGCTTAGCACGTCCTTATACACTCAATGTACAGGACACCTCAAGAACAGGAACCATGTCCCGAATATCGTAAAGGACTACATTCTTGCAACTTCTTCTTGTCCTGTTAATGACCTCCGTGAACTTTTAATATAGGAGCGGAAGGTTGCAAATCCATCCCGTCCAATGGTGAACCAACAGCAAGAAAATCATTACAATCACCACCATGAAGTTGTCATCAAATGCTGCTGTCAACCAGCCAAGCGGTCAGTCTTTGACCGTTTGAATTATGTTCAGACTCCTGAACCAATCTTAGTGGACGAAGATGAATTACTCTACGCTCCTGTCAACATGGCATCTCAATGCACTGGGGGTAGAAAACGTCCAAGACGTAATGCATCCCGCAATCCCAGTCAATAGTACTTAAATCGAATTCATGAATCCGGTGAATATGTATACCAGTATACTAGATCAAGAAGCCGAGAAATAATCGGTTAAAGGAATTTCTTTCCGACCACGACACAATCGGTCAACTTGATTCTAACCAAGATTTCTTCAGTCAAAAAGATATCCCTATCACTTATTCTGGGGATAATTCTTTATATGACTTTGATGCTGACAGTGAAAGTTCTGAAAGGACCATCCTTTCCACTAGCTCATCTTCAAGGGCTAGAGAAGTGACTGCTTATGTCGTCACAGAAGATCAAGATACTTTTAGTACTAACAGTCAAGAGCAGAAAATTGTTGCTTTGGAGGCTAGTTTGAAGAACATGGTTGAGATGATGACAAGCATGCATGCTGTGATTATGGAACAACATACAGTTCCACCGGTCGTGAATCTGATTCCGACTCAGGAACCTGTAACAACATCAGCTCCTATCAATATTGACCTGGGGGTACAGTCTCCTCACACCGCTTCCATTCCTGTACATGCTATTCCAAGTCAATCTGGTGCCGGGGTGGTACTTATCATGCGGTACCCTCTCCTAACATATCAAATCAATCCACTTCTCCGCAATCAACATGAGATAAATGAGGCCGTAAAACTTTTACGTACTCAATTTGAAGCTTTCAAACAGAAAGATGGCCTGCAGAAACTTGGAATCAAACAGCCCTATCCCATAGAATGGAAAGAGGTCCAATTTCCTCCTAAATACAAACCCCTACTATTATGTTGTTTGATGGCAGCACGTCTTCAAGTCAATACCTCAATCACTTTGAAGTAATGACTGATCAACTTGAACCAAATGATGCTCTTCTTACTAGAGTATTTGTCGACTGTTTAGCTGGTGCAGCATATGACTGGTATCGTAGTTTACCAATTGGTTGTATAACCTCTTTTGCTGACTTCAAACAAATATTCTTGGAACGATTTTATGAGGGAACCAACGACATGACTATGTCTTCTCTCATCAAAATTAAACAACGACATAATGAAACTACTGAACATTTTATTAAACGATTCGGTCGTGAAGCACTCAAAATGCCTCTCGGAACTCCAGATGCTTTGACTATAGACACTTGTAAATCAAACTTGTTGCCTATAATCAGCATGTGGATGGGATCAACACAATTCCAGGACTGGCCTTCCTTCATAGTGAACGCCAAAGCAGCAGAAGAGAGCGCTGACAAGTTCAAGCAATTAGGTTTTCAAATGTCTAATCTTGACAAAGATTAACACTCTACACCAAATAATAGTGGCCGTCAGAACAATAACAAGAGCAATGAGACTTTGGCCATTAATCTCAAAGGCAAAGAAGCCCTAGCTATCAATGTAAATCAGCCAACATCTACCCCAACAGCACCACCACAATGGACACCACGTCCAAAAGAAGAATACTCTTTTGATGAAGATAATATTATGAGTATCTTTGACTGTCTCATCAAGAGCAATAAACTTTAACTGCCATAATCAAAACGGCCAGAGAAAGTTGGTAAGACTGACCATCCTAAATATTTTGTTTACCATAGATTTATTGGATATCCAACTCGAGCATGCTATGTACTCAAGGGTAAAATTTAGAAGATGGTCAATTCTGGTGCAATCACTCTCCAACAAGACGAGAAAACTGTAACGGCTAACGTCGTCTCTTTACAGTTTGGAGATTTCTGGCTCAACTTGTACAGGACGGTGTCATCCCCATCCCGAGAACTACTCTGGAGATTGTTAATCTTCCACCTGCACGAACTGATGGTCTTGTTCCTCTGTCTACTAATAAAGGGGAAATTATATGGATCCATCCAAATTTAGTGGCGGACTTCGAAACACCATCTTCTTCCACCAAGTCTAAGAAGGCCACTAAAAATAAATTATGTCATATGATTTCATTTAGTGAACATTGTCTTCCACCCCTAACTGCCACCTTTATCTCAGCAGTAGATAATCTTTCTTCTTCTTCCCTTGTTGAGACAACATTGTCAAAGTCAGAAGCCAAATACCAACCATCTTTCCGTCTGTATAGTCCATAGTCTCGTGAACTAATGACGAAAATAGGATATAATCTACAAAAGGCCTCTGGTTTGAACCATGGAAATTGATCTCCTGTACCTCTTTCCCTATGTCTTTCTCACAACCAATCTCGGGTTGGTTTGGGTTACTGGACAAACTCTCCATCTTACCAAAAAACCTTCCAGAAACAAGATCCAGGCAAAGAGTTGCAATATGGTATCCTTCGAACCTGTATCCGAAGAAGAAGTCTTAAGTGGTACTAGGTCTCGGAAATCTTACCTAAGAGACTATTCAGAAGGACAAGAAAAACCTGCTCCAGCTCTGGAGGCTCCTCAAGCACCATCTTCTCCTGCTGTCAATAGTCCATCATCTTCATCACCTCCAATAGAGCTAACTCTTCCCAAACTGATGACAGCCGACAAAGAAAAACAACCTATCCATTTTGATAAAGTATTGAAGAAGACTCCAACTTTGGGATTTGAGAAGACGTATAACTTTGATATACTGGCTCAGCTGGCTAATACCCCGGCAAGATTGTCAATTTTTGAGCTACTCCGTCTTTTGTAGGAAACTCGAAAAACGTTGAGTGAAGCTTTGATGCAAGCTGATACTTATCTAACATTCCTCAAGAAGCCAGAGGAATAGCCTATAACATGCCTTCATCATCATAGTGTAATGGAGCTGATGCCAAACATCACCTTTACACAAGACGATATGCTGTTATAAGATAATCGTCATGACCGACCCCTCTACTTCACGGGATATGTCGATACCATGAAGGTTGATCGCATTTTGATCGATCCTGGGTCTGCACTTAGCATCATGCCAAAGACTCTTCTAGATGCATTAAAGATTCCTGTACACAATCTTTCAACAACCATCATGACAATCTTGGGATTCAATTCTGGAAGAAGTGAGCCTTTGGGAAAGATCCGCCTGAAAGTTCAAATAGGCAATCTTCGTACAAAGGTTACTTTCTACGTGATCGATAATTATGGCTCTTATAATGCTTTGCTGGGAAGACCCTTCCTGCATGAGCATAACATTATACCGTCCACTTTATATCAATGCTTCAAATATGTGGACGTCAATGGAGAAGTCCAAAAGGAAGTAGTCGACCTAAATCCTTTCAGGGATATTGAAGCGTATTCTACAGACTCTTGGATGTACAAGGATGAGTTTATGAAAGTTGTATTGGCGATGGATATTGAGGAAAATCAGAAAGATACTTCAAAAGATGTTCTCATGATCCCCGTCAAAGGATGTACTACTCGTCTCTCTTATTCTCAGACATTGACTATACATCTTTCCTCTTATAACAAACAGCCTCCTGCTGTAGAAAGGGAACAAAGGGAGCTCACTTCTTCTGAGCCTATTGTTATCGACCTTCGACGAAACAAACCTTCACCTTCTCCTTCTTCTTAGTTCCTTTCAGGAAGAAAGATGAACTTTCTATACTTTTTAGTAAAGGAACAGAACAGAAGATCACGCTCGATAGTGAAGAAGAAAATTACGATAACGGAAGACTTCAACTACGTCATTATAGTCAGCAATAAAAATATATCATTCAAAAGATGGGCTATAATTTTAAAGCTGGTCTCAATAGCGGCAAAGAAAGGCAAACTCCTATTCATATTCATGCTCCAAAAAAAATCACAATGATACTACAGCAAAACGAGCGGGGATTAGGTTATACTTCACCAATTTCGACTCTAAAAGCCTCCGAATTTGATGAAGAAGAACGATCTAACTTTTCTGATTCTGTCTCATGGGATTCGGACGCCAGTATAGGGGACGTCCATCGAGTGACTCTATCTTCCAATATGGTAACTGTCGAGTTCTAGGAAGACGATGAAGATTTTATCGAAGCCTCTGAATCTAATCCTTGGGCACAAAGGATAGATACTTAATGGGAGCTTCGCTTTGAGCAACGTGAGCCACCAACTGAAGATCAGTTGGTTCAAGTCAATATTAGAGATGAAACTTCCCCAAAACCGATATTTGTCAGCAAAAGCCTCCCCGAAACAGATAAAGAAGAACTGATCCAGCTCATTAGGGAATACATTGATGTATTTGCTTGGAGCTATGAAGACATGTCGGAATTGGATCCTCAGATCGCTACCCATAAGCTCAACATTCTGCCGAATGCGAAGCCAGTCAAGCAGCAACAATGTCGGTTTTGGCCCGACATGATGGATGCCATAGAAGCTGAAGTCAAGAAACTCATCACCTGCAATTTCGTCAGAGAAAAACAACATCTAGACTCGGTGGCTAATGTTGTCCCAGTTTTGAAGAAAATATGGAAAGTCCGAGTCTGTATCGACTTCAGAGAACTTAATAAAGCTTATCCCAAAGACAAATTTCCTTTCCCAATCACTGATGTCATGATCAACAATGCTTGAAGATTTAAATGTATGTCCTTTATGGATGAATTTTTAGGATATAATTAAATCAAGATGCATCCAGAAGATAAGAAACATACATCTTTTTGTACTCTTCTTGGAGTTTATTGCTATACTGTCATGCCATTTGGTCTTAAGAATGCTGGTGCAACTTATCAGCGGTTCATGAGTACTATTTTTTGTGATCATTTACGAAAGACTGTTGAATGCTATGTTGATGATATTGCTGTCAAAATTTGTCTAAAAGAAGACCACATTCAAGACTTGAGAACTATTTTCGATCTAATGCGCCATCATCAACTCAAGATGAATCCCACCAAATCATTCCTGGGAGTCTCTAGTGGCAAATTTCTTGGATTTGTCATTACCTCTAAAGGTATACACGTTGACCCTGAGAAAATCAAAGCTATTCAAGAGATGCATCCTCCACGTAACCTAAAAGAGCTACGAGGATTCCATGGACGACATGCGTATATCAGGAGATTCATCTCAAATCTCTCTGGACGCTGTAGACCGTTCACTCAACTCATGAAGAAAGGTGTGTATTTTATTTGGACTGAAGAATGTCAACAAGCATTTGAAGACATAAAGCAATACTTGATGAACCCTCCAGCTCTAGTGCCTCCAATGTCAGGAATACCCTTCCTGATGTATGTTCGAGCAATGGACCATTCCCTAGGTGCTTTATTAGCTCAGAAGAATAAAAAAGGTCATGAACAGGCTATCTATTACCTTAGCCGTACAATGATTGGAGCTGAGCATCGACACACTCTAGTGGAAAAATAATGTTTAGCTTTGATATTTGCTGTTCAAAAGACGAGACATTATATCACTGGCCAAACTATTCATGTTATTTCTAGAGTTAACCCTCTCCGGGTCCTGATAAAGAAGCCCAGTACACTCAATTCTAGGCTTGCAACATGGGCCATATTGTTAGCATAATATGATATGGTTTATGTTCCTCAAAATTCTGTTAAAGGTCAAGCCCTTGCTGACTTTCTGGCTGCTCATCCAATTTCTGAAACGTCTAAACTCTACGACGAGATTCGAGACGAAACTTTAGAGTCTAACATGATTTCAGAAGAAATTCTTACCTGGCGTCTATTCTTTGATGGTGCATCGAGAAACAGACCAAAAGTTGCTATTGTTGCTGGAGTCAGAATCGTCCTCGTCTCACCAGAAGGGTTAGCTATTCAAAGAGCCTATTCTTTAGATGAGTCATGTTCCAATAATGTGGCTGAATATAATGCTCTGCTCATTGGTCTCTAATTGGCTAAACAATTAGATATTGAGTATCTTGAAGTTTACGGAGATTCCAAACTAATTGTCAACCAAGTTAGAGGCACGTACGAAGTTCGACATCAAGATCTCGTCCCATATCATGATACGGCGATTAGGATGGCTACTTTATTCAAAGGCTTCTTCATGGAGCATATATGCCGAATGTGTAATACGGAAGCTGATGCACTCGCTAATCTTGTAGCAGTATTATCAATTCCAGTAAGAAGGCAACAAATGATTGTCATCACTAATAGAGAGTTATTTTGTGTCGAAAATAACTTAAATATTGAAGTCAACAACTCAAACATGGAATTCAACAATTCAGTTGAAATTTGTGCCATCAGTGAAGACTAGATGACTCCTTAGACTTCGTGGTCCATGATATTTTACCCAAAGATCCTAAGAAGGCTACAACAATTTGTCGATGGTCACTCAGATTCTATTATAATCATGCTACAAAGACACTCTACTGACGAACATTTGACGGCTTACTTCTAAGCTGTCTCACAGGAGAAGAAGCAAAACAAATTCTTCGTGAGGCTCATGACAGTATTTATGGCACACATCAACCTGGTCTTAAACTACAGGATCTTATTCGCTGTATGGGCTACTATTGGCCATCAATGGTATCTGATGCAATCGAGTATGCAAGTAAGTGCAGAGCATGTCAAAACCATGCTGACTTCATCCATCAACCATCAGAATTTCTTCACCTAACGGCAGCATCATGGCCCTTTGAAGCTTGGGACATGGATGTCATTGGTCCTATTAACCCTCCCTCGTCTCGAGGACATCGGTTCATATTGGCCATAACTGATTACTTCTCAAAGTGGGCTGAAGCTATACCCCTAGCTGAGGTCAAGATAAGTAGCATTATCAATTTTATTAAGCATTATGTGATCTACAGATTCGGTGTTCCTCGACGAATTATTCATGATAATGGGCCCCAATTCATCATTCAGAAGTTCACTCGATTCTGCGATGACAACAGGATCAATAATATTGCTTCTACAGCTTACAATCCTGCAGCTAACGGGTTGGCAGAAGCATTTAACAAGACCCTCATCAAACTCCTCAAGAAGTTTGTTTCTACTAACAAACGGAACTGGAGTGAAAAGCTTGGAGAATGTTTGTGGGATTACCGTACTACTATACGTACTCCTATAGGCTGTACACCTTTCTCTTTGGTATATGGATGCGAGACCGTCTTACCATAGGAAATCTAGATCCCTTTCCCAAGGATTGCCATTGCCAATGAACTCACAACCAAAATCAATGATCGTCTGAGACTTCAGGAGCTTAAAGCGGTTGACGAGAAACGACTCCTAGCTCAACAACATATTTAGTTATACCAAGCTCGTCTATCAAAAGCCTTCAACCGTAAAGTCAAAGTCCAAACATTTCAGAAAGGTAAACTAGTTCTAACTGCCAGACGTCCTATGACTATGACGCACATGAGCAAAAGCAAATTCGAAGCGAAGTGGGAAGGATCCTACATTGTAAGCAAAGTTTTCTCCAACAGAGCTTATCAATTGAATGGTATGGATGGTCGAGTCGCCATGATGCCTATCAATGGCAAGTTTGTCAAGAAATATTATGTTTAAAGATAAAGAGATATCAACACAGAGACTCAAAATGTAAACAAAATTCCTTTTATTGCATATCTCAGACGGAAGGAAATACTTAAAATTAACAAGGACCAGAGCCCTCCTAATCGAAGACAAATTTTGCAAGGAGCTCGAATACATTATTGTTGGATGACACTAACAATTCACATGCAGCTTTTCTCTGAGCTTCTTTCTCGACAGTATTCCCAGGCTCCACCAGTTTGGCAAGAATGTCTTGCTTCTTTCCAGGGACGACCGAGCTTTCTCCGACTTCTGGCTGAGTAGGCGGTGGAAGCTCGTCGGAAGGAGTGTCGAGGGCGGCTTCGATCTTCGGGATGACTATTGCCTCCTTAGGCATATCTTTTGAAGACATTTACAAAGGAAAGAAAAAGGGTGAATGCTGCTCTCAGAAAAGTTCCACACTATTTATAGACAAAAAAGCCAAACATTCTGTCTTGACAACCAAAGCAACCTTTCCTCGAAAATGCATGTTCTTTCATTTCATCTATTTTGAATAGGTCTCCGTTTATTGTATATCTCGAGAACCGAAGCGACCTTTCCTTGAAAAGGCATGCTTATTCATCAGTCTTTTCATCTCTATTTCATTTCGTGAATGGGCCTCCATTTGTTATCGTTTATTTACTTTTTCGTAAATAAAGCCACAAGATAATAAAAACTCAAAATCCCCTGTGGAGCCTATCCGAATCATTAATTCTGTCTTTTGAAATCCAGCTGTTTTAAAAGATGTCTTTTCTTTATGATAAATTCCTATTATCACAGATATTGTCTTTTTAGACATGATATTCTGTCTTTAAGTCCCAACGGACTTGAAGGTCATTAATAGAAAAATGAGTTCACGTCCACATTACCTCTGGATTCTATTTTCTATATCATCACATCAAATCAAATCATAAAGAAGAGAAAAAATCATTCTTTATTCCTTCTTTAAAAATATAGATATATCTTAATGGAAATCTATTATATCTTGGATTTTTATTCTAAATTTAACAAATGAAGGTCTATTACATCTTTGGATCATCTTGGTGGTGCCAGTTCCTTGTCGACTCGACCTGAAGCAGCGAGTAAGGCAACAAAATCAACTCGGGTCTTCTCTCTCAGAAAGACGAGAGGAGAACCACAGAGTGCAGCAGCTCAAAGAAAAGTTGCTGTCAATACAACTGGTGGAGAAGAGATGACCCTTCATGAGAAGTAGTAATGAGATTACCCTTGTGATATGATTCCTAATTCCGTGTCTCCACCGTCCAACACTTATGTATAAAGGCCCTTCCTACCATCTCGAGGAAGCCCTTTTAAGCATGAAGAGTTCTGAGCTCTCTGATGTGTGTGTCAAAGTGGTTCAACTTTCTAACATCCAAAATCACCAATATCAGTTCTGGGAATTTTTGTCAGTTGGTCCCCTGCAAACATCAGAAAGAAGAAGAGAATACATTAAATGTTCTTTCATTCTCGTAACTATTTATATGCAATTGGAGTTGAAACGTTATGTATGGCCATAGGCGTATAATTCGGAAGAAATGCTACGTGTTGTTCGGAAGTTGATGATATGACAAAACAGTTATACAACAAAACTTAAACGCGCCAGGATTTAATAAAGCCAAACTTTTTTATTTTTTAATGGAAAAAGAGGACAAACACTACAGACGTAGGCGCTATGGCCATTATGAAAAATGATGCTCTCATATCATGTCACTTCTTCTTTCTGTCATCAGTCTGACGCAAAGAAGCTATTAACTCCTCCATGTTGTGGATACCCGAGTGGTGCATCAAACGGAGAAACCCTTCCCTCTATTCTAATGCGCCATGCTCTTCGAAAGATGACGATGGCCCACCACTGGAATGAACGAAGACTGTTGGGGTCAGATCAAAGCAGTCTAGAAAGTTCTCCGCCCTCAAGGACGGGCCAGCTTCCAACAAATACACCATAGGCGTGGAGTGTGTTTTCTCCTCAGAAGCTTTTTGCCGTCGATATTGATGTTCATCTCCTGCTTCATGTTCTTATTGGAAGCCATAAGAGTGAATGAAGATGGAGGCTGGACATCATGCCCATATATATACAGTAAAGATCAGCCCCCGTCGACTATTCAGATTCTCATGAAAAAGTGGGTTGTATTTAAAGAAAAACTTGAAAACTTGAAACGAGGAAGAAGAAGAGAAATTCGTTTCGGAAAATGAACGCCCCTATAAATAGGTTCATCGTCTGGAATGAACTGGGCACTTAATGATCTTTTTTGGTTAATAAATGCGTGACTTTATGTTACGTGATACTCATGTTGCGTAGCAGTCAGATTGTGCGACACTCATGTTGCGCGGTACTCGGATTGTACGACCCTCATATTGCACAGCATTCAGGTTACGGCACATTTTTGCTATGCAATATGTCAAGTTGCGTCAAAAAAAAAGCACAACTCATAGAACGACGTGCAATAATGTCTGGACAGCAACCCAAACCCTAATGGGGGAGGCGCAAGTTATGGAGTGTGCCTAACTCTAAAAAGAGCGGGCGTACGTTGCCAGAATCGAGCCGAACCCTGAAGTGGGTGATTGTTGATCGGTTTTATGGTCAAACACTTACCCTCCATGGTCGGGTTGGCCGTCTCTTGGCGTGACGAAGGCAGAGTTCGCGTGGATGGCTCGGCTACAGTCTTTCCTTTCTCAGCAGCGGAGTGCTTGGGTGCCATTGCTGTCGATCGAAGCTCTCAAGGATCGGAAAGAAGGAGAAGAAGATAGGGTTTCTTTCGAGCCATCCCAAATGATGTAAAGAATAAAAAAACTCTAAAAGTGTACGGCTATTTATAGCCCAAACAGTTACATAATTTATGCTGAAGAATCAGGCTCGAGTTGACTGGCGCAATCCAGACAAAACTAGCATGATTCAAAGTATTTTAAATCTTTGAAGTATTTTTCAAGTTTCGAAAACTTTGAAGGGGGTCTTGTAGAGGCTAAAAATTAAGCTGCACCAGCCATTAAAATGTTCGATCATCAGATGGCGCCAAATCATCAAGTAGCACAGCATCAGGTTGCGCCAACATCTGGTTGCGCAGGAGTCAGGTTGCGCGAGCGCAACGTGGCACACTTCCTCGAGAAGCTTTACCAACATCATCATTGCCTGACAGCTGACAGCACGAAGATTAAGGAAAATTCATTCGAATCCCGTGTAATACGACGCTCGAGAAGATTTTGTCAGCAAGTAATTAAAGCTGACAGCTGGTTCGCGTAAGTCATTGTATGGTGCAAGAATAATCAGTGCAACACAGAAGACCTAGTCAAAGGCGCCAGTTGTTGAGTTGCGCCCATGCGCAGCCTGGCTAGTTGGCGCCCCTTGATCAACTCTTATTTTAAAGCAGGGTGACGTGGCGCACAAGCCACCAACTTTGCAGAGCGTGCCCACTACACTGCCCACGACCACACGCATCTTAATCAAACGATCCACGCATCCACAACAGATGGTGCAACCTAACGCGTAGGTTGCTACATTGCGCCCATGCACAACCTGATGAAGCTCGCGCAAGGTGATTAAACAGTGTTCAGAACAGAGTGACGTGGCGCGCAAGCCACTAACTTTGCAAAATGTGCCCACTACACTGCCCACGACCATGTGTATCTCAATCAAACGTTGCCACGCATCCATAATAGTTAGTGCAACCGTTCGAGCAAGTGAACAGGAGGCGCGCAACCTGAAGCACGTGCAACCCAGAATAACTACTAAACAGTTATTTTAAGAACTCTATAAATAGAGTTTCAAATCAATCTTAAAGCATCAAAAATGATCATAATCTCCTGCTAAAGTGCTGTTGCAATATCCAGAGGCTCGTGTCTTCAATATCATATCGTCCAAGGGATAAAGTGATCGTCTTCTGATCAGATTCCTATAGTTGTACTTTCCCAGAAATTAATTGTACTCTTCTACTCTTTTTTTCTAAGTTTGTAATAAAGACTTTTGTTCTTGCAAACAATATCTAACTCTAATCCTAACATATCTATGGATACTAATTCTAGCTAATTAGGATATTAACATATCCTAACATCTATGTATCCTAGATATCCTAACATATCTCTAACATATACCCATATCCTAACTTACCTTAACTAATCACTTAACAAATCTAAGATACTAAGATATCTATATACACTAATACAAGAAACTAACTCAACTCTAACATCTAACCATCTAACATATATCCATCTAACCATCTAACCATCTAACCTTTACTAACACTCATGCACACATGGACACACACAAGCAAAGGGGCAAATAGGACAAGGCAAATGGCTGCAAGGGCCTGTCATTGCTGCTGCCAATAGCAGTACTTCCTGCTGCTGCAGTTGCTCTTGCTGCTACTGCAGCTAGCTGCCTTTGCTGCTGCTAAGCCTGCTGCAGTTGCTGCCTAATGCAGCCATGATGCAGCCAACTGCTGCTACAGGAGCTACTGCTGCCTGTTGTGCCGCCAACTTGTTGTGGTGATCCCCCTTTTCTACAATACTCATAAACTCTCATCTCTATCTATCTATCTATCTACTCAAACACACAAACACACACAACACTCTATCACTCACACACAACTCACTTCATCTCACATGCTCACAAGCACACACACTCTTCTATATCAAATCCTAACCACAACATACAAATATACACAAACACAAGACACTTAACTCTTCCCTCTCCACATACCAACACACATAACCAAATCCCCTTCTCAAACACACATGCATCTAGCACAACCAACTATATCTAATCCCTCTCTCTACTAACACACAAGCAACACCCACCACAACTAAAGTATATATACAAATCAACCCAAAATAGTCCACTTTACATTATATATAACAAATTTGATATCTCGACATAAAAATATGATTTGTAGGCTAAAATATCTAGATACTAACATAGGTATACAAATAAAAACTAGATGTGACATCCTAAACATGACTAACCTACTCTCTAACACATATAAATCTGAAATTAGAAGATAATACAACCTATGGGGCATAAACACAAACATTTGGTGGGCTACCCTCAGACTTTCTCCTTGGGTGACACAAAACCCATCCTAACTTCCTAATGAGGACTCAAAAGAGCCTCAAAATCAAACCTAAGGGTGGTGCATGCATGGGATTGGTTCCTATGGATTCAAAACTATCAAAATACAATGGAAAGATGAAATAGAGAGGGTTTAGAGAGAGATACCTATTGGGAGTTGCATCCCAATGATTCAAACAAAAGGAAACAGTTCTGACACGAGAACCCCTTGCAAATGGACTCCTCTCCTAGCTCCTTGCTCCCCACTCCAAGTAGGCACATCCTCCTTGATAGATTGAGAGGAATGGAGGAAGAATGAGAGGATTTGTGAGATAAAATCAAGAGAGAAGCTCTCAAGTTTGGGGAAGAACTCAAAATGAATGAAAAGAGGCTACTACAAAATGAATGGATGTAGAGATCCCCTCCTCATGTGGCCTGCCATAAAGGGGAGCCCTAATGGGTTTATGAAATGTCCATGATGCCCTCATCTAGTCTCCCTTCGGTTTATTTAAGTCATGCAAAGGTTTGGGGTCAAAAGGATCAAGTTTCTAATCTCCAAATGAGCTAACTAGTCATATGGGATTAGCCTAATTGCACTAGACTAATAAGTTAAGTTTGTGGGTCATGCCTAGCTAATCTTTGGGTCCAGACTAGAGTCTAAACTACCCGTACCACTAACACAAGTCAAAACTAGACGAAACTCAAACCCGACTAAACTAATCCCCAAATTACAATATTAATAAATAAATATTCACAAAATTATAGGAATATAAAAAATGACAAAATTATCCTCATTTTTGTAAACAAGCAGTTACACCCCTCTATGCCACCTCGCTCTAGTTATGTCCGACTGAGCAAATTCTTCTATACATGTTGATACTTTGACCTATATAGGAGTAGCACCGAATTGATAATAATTTCCTTATAGAGTTATTGACCAATAGTACTGTGATAGTACCTAGGTTTTCTTAGGTTATTACAATTCTTAATACCTATATTCTCGTATCCCTTCTTAAGAGTATGCTATCCCAAAGACCTTACTAGTAGAATCGCGACCATAGTTTGTTGTTGCGTTTATAATATGAGAGTTCAGTGTACTCTAGCACTTAGAAGTATATACACCCTAAATACTAGTGGCATCGGCATCACACCCGAACCATATACGACTAGTCGCACTTGACTCCTTTAGAATATAAATCTTCTATCCTTTTAACTCTATGCCTAAGTGTAATTTCGAGGACGAAATTCTCTAAGGTGGGTAGGATGTATGCTCCCTAAATTTTAGGGTTCTTTTAAATTTTTTAAATGAATTATTTTCGATAAATATAATTAGTTTTGATCATTAAGTGTACTTTTTCGTGACTTTGATTTTTGGAGCTTCAGGGATGTCAATCTCTAAAAACTTCCTTCATGAGATTTGCACTAGACAAGATTATTTTAATTTTTATATATCATGTTCCATTCAAACTTATTCCCTTATATTCTATTTATATCGCACAATTTTCTGGTCAATTTAGGCCATTAGACCATCTGCCGTAAAATTTGACCAAACTTCCAATTAAATTTTGGGGCTTGACATTGATCCAACCTAATCGACCCAATATATAGTTTTGACCTATTTTGAGCCTACTACACGCATGCCACTTGTGTGCCATCCAATTGAGATCCCACATGTTATTATTCATCAATGACCATAAAAGACTTAAATTATAGTCATGATCGCTCCAAGCCCAAACCTAACCCAATAGGACCCAAACTCCCAACTCAATCTTGTGGCCACTCTCATGACACCCACAAATACACACACAACCATACATCAAATCCTTATTTTCCCTCAACTGTAAATCCAAAACTCCAAGGGACCTAAATACAAAAGTATTGCTAGGTGGCTACCTCCTATTGGAGCAAAATAATAGAGACAACCAATTTAAATTGTGTCTTGACCTGTCATGTCCCTAATTCCCTCCATTTGTATGGTAGTAAGCATCCTTGTCAACTTACATTAAATCCTAGCCCTTGATTTATCCTCCATCAATCACCACCACTCAACCCATACACACACACAACCTAACAAACCCTAACCATATATACACTCCCCCCTCTCCTCACTCTATACCACCAGCAGGCATCCCTCCATTCTTCTTCTTCTTCTCTTTTATTTCATCCTTAAATCTTAGAAGAATGTCACGACCCGCACCCAGTGTAAGGGCACGAGAAGTGGGTACATCCAGCCTACGTCGCAGTGTCGACGGTAGAATGATGTCCTAGGTCACAACATCTAGCAATAACCATACTTGTACAATGATATACACTTCAAAAGGAGAACAATATAAAGGTACAACTTGATCACATCATCTAAGGTAGAATAAAGAGAATAGATGTAAAGATAAGATAAAAGAGTAATCTCTAACCAGCTACAATGAGAGTAATATCTGAATATACAAACATCTATCAATATCCAGAAACTGAAAGTATATGAATAAGACAACTAATGGGAAGCTAGTCTAGAGATCTAGTCTAATCAAAAGGCAATTCCTCAGCAACTGTAGGATCCTTCTGAGGGTCCAAGTCACCGGTGTCATCTAAGCCTGTGCCAAAATATATAGGACAGAACTCATCCTCATCACCTATAATATTTTTAACAGTCCAATCAGGACGGGAACGAGCATAATACATCTCACGCAGTTCATATCTTGACAGGAAATATAAAGCATGTGATAGGTTAAGATACATAAAATGCTGTAAGAAATAAGCATGAAAGAAAGAGAGAAAACTGATAAACAAGTCTATCTATATATAATAATAGAGAACTGTAAGTGACTATGTGATTTAGAGTACAAGATAGACATATGAACGGCTTAATTTGCACATGATTAAACTAAAGAGTTTGTACATGATTATACTACTTTGGAATTGTTCACATGACTATTTCTACTCCCCCATGCCCCAAACAATACACAAGGATCTAGACAAGTTATGTTATTGTACATGATAGTTTATACATGAAGCTCATGAGATTATGAGAGTATATAAGAGCACATGAGTATACATGAATAATAAGAGTCCACAGAATATATGATGTTCGTGAAAAGCACATGACACGATGTATTCGATACACCCGAGGAGGATAACATCTCATGTAAAGATCCATATAGTACTAATCCGTGATAATGTCATGTCAGCATCAAGTAAATTAAACTATGACAAGAATATAATTCCTAACAAGTATGAAACGGTCAGAGAATGTACTCGTCTGATATTGTTACGACCTACACTCGCTTTTCGGGCGCGAGCTCGTGTACAAGCCAGCTATGTATCGAACGGACTCCAGTCCAACCCGAATACGTAAACGCTGTCTGGACTATGTAATGGTCTAAACATGGCAAGGCATCACTAAATCTTAATCCAAACTAAGAATTTGAAATATGAATGAAAAAATATGGGTCATAGTCTGCAGCCCATTAGCATATTGTCCGATTAGACTCTAAGAATAATATGAGTCAATAAAATAAGCTAACAAACAGAATATATCATGGTATGGAATATAAAGTATGAGAAGATAATAAAGAAATACCACAAGCAAATACCTGTATCCCTGCAGGTGTAATCACTACCATCATGATCCGCTAACTAACTCCATAAAATTAGCTACCTAAAGAGATCATCAGGTCCTCAGGGGACATAGCAAGATACATAAAATATGCCTATCTAACAGTTTATCATGCGTAAGAAATAAGCAAGGAAGACAGAACATGACAGGTGACTACGAATACGGATACAAGAAACACTACGCATAAATAAACTGCTAGAAGGAAACATGAACTCATGACAAGAAACCAATCGGATACTCAAAACCTCGCCCCTAGTATGGACTCGCAGGTTTGAACAATTACTAACCCTCGCCCCTAGTGTGGACTCGCAGGTTAGCTTCAAGAATCACCCTCGCCCCTAGTGTGGACTCGCAGGGGCGGACAAATGACTACTAACCCTCGCCCCTAGTGTGGACTCGCAGGTAGGAATTCTAAAACAAGGTACAACAGTTCAGCTATGACTTACTCATCCTATGACACGATACGACTAAGTCGAAGTATAAGTGACAACACAATATGACCAAGTCAAGATGCACGGGAGAACAGATCCAATATGAACTACAAGCTAACTATGAACAAGGACTATATCTATACTAGCATGCATGATATACAAATCACATGTAAATAATCAACTAGTAAAACTAGATAATAATAAGAATATGCATGTAAATAAACTGTAGAAGAAGGCAAGGTATACTTGCCTGGTGGTAGCACGAAGAACCAATAATATACCGTCAACTGGTAAGCCATAAACTCCAAATTTCATAACAGTATCTGAAAGCTGAAATAGACATTATCAACGTTCTCAGAATAGTCAAATTAGCAAGGATTGCTTGTCCTTAAGTCCAATTCTGGACACAGGGGCAAAACGGTTATTTCGGGCTAAAACGATGTCCACCGTTGGACCCGCTTTGTACCGAAAAGCGTGCCAGAGTCAATGGTCTCTAAAGTCATCAAACTATATGTCTACGAATTTGTTTTGATGATACAAATCTAACCGTATGTCCAAAGTTGGATTCCGGCAGGCCGTGTACAAAATTGTCCGTTGAATCGGATCGTGGGGCCTGCGAAATGACGATCCGATCAACTGTCTCAGAATTGGACCAAATTTGGCATACAAGACTTGAAACATGATACGGTCCTGTTGGCATAAGTTTCGTCTCGATCTGACGAACATGCACAAAGTAATTGGAAAATTTGCACAGAGATCGATACGGTAAATTTTGACGGATACGTATCAAATTCGTCGCGCACACGCGACCAATTTGAATTCCGTTAAAGCCCACACGTCCCGAAGCCTATAAGCACCTTTCAATGCTTTCGGTTCGCGACCATGTCGCCCGAATTGGCGAGAAGCACGTCGTACCGGAGGGTTTTTCTAGAAGTTTACTATTTTTGAAAATGGTTTTTGATGATTTTTGAAACCAAATAACTGAATCTATATTTGTATAAAACAGAAAATAAAAGAAGGGTTTCAATCCTGGTCATAAAGTCTAAAATTTTGTTCAGATACAATTTCTAAACTGGTATTAGATCGATCAGAATTGATCTCCTAATATGGGTACATGGACTGTTATAGGTCCTGTTTTGGGACATAATTTTGATCGACTTCATGTCAATTTACAGGATTGGTCGAGCGATTATAACAAAATATAACTATTGGAGTTTGAAGATGGTTATGTTGGGGTAATACCTGAGCAATCGGCTCGACAAACCGTCGACCTATCGTGGAGAAATCTCCGTACGAAGTCAACTCTTCCAACCGCCAATACTGCTATTGCTGTCGGTGCGGTTACTGTCTCAGGCCTTGCGTGGCCGGTCCGGCGCCCTGTACGGTGGCGCAGGTGTCATAGGAGGTCGTCGGGATATGGAGGTGGGGCAACTAGGGTTTGTGGTCTCGGTTTACTCTCTCTCTCTCGATATATTTAAGGGCGGCTGTTGCTGCGATAGGGGGGTTGGGTTCGGTCTGGGGTTAGCTTGGCTGGGCTTTACTAGGCATGGGGTGGCCAGGCTTTACTAGTCATGGGGTGGTTGGGCTTTACTAGGCATGGGGTGGCTGGGCCTTACTTGGGCCTGGCTGGTATTTGTTTTTGTATACTATATATGTATATATACATATCTTTATACATGTATTATATATATATATATATATATATATATATATATATATATATTTTATATATATATATATATATATATATATAATTTATTTCCCTATATATATATATATATAGGGAAATAAATTATATATATATATATATATATATATATATATATTTATATATATATATAATTTATATATATATATATATATATATATATATATATATATATATATATATATATATATATATATATATAAATATATATATATATATATATATATATATATATATATATATATATATATTTTCGGGGAAATAAAATTTTATTGAATAAGAGGGCCTAAATTACAAAGAGTCCTAGCCCATCCTTGTACAAAAAACATAGGTCTTCTTCTTCCCGTGCGAGCAGGCTATAGTAGCTTTAGCAATTTGTCTCTGGATCTCATGACAGACTTGTGTCCCATTGAATCTGTATTGCTCATATCTCCATTTGTTACGGTTTTTCCATAACACCCAACAGATCGCCCCGACTGTGATTTGCTTAAAATGCAAGTTATTCCTCCTCCACCAAAGAGTAAAACATTCGTCCAAGCTGGAAACCCGACCACGGATCCTGAGAAGAGATTGGGAAGTGCTCCATGCGTGCTTAGCCAAATCTCCCTCGAAGAAAATATGTTGTATAGACTCAGACTTAGGGCTTGAACAGCAGTGGCAGCTTGAAGCTAGTTGGAACCCTATCCTTCGCACCTGATCATCGGTTGGGAGTCGGTCTAGGAGGATATGCCATAGTAGAACCGACCATTTGGACGGAATACAGGAGTTCCAGATGTTTTTGAATCAATTATCAACTGGAAAAGTGAGACGAATTGCCCTCCATGCAGATGATACTGAAAAACTATGATCCGGGAGCCAGCGCAATCCATCACCAACCTCCTCAATCAATTGGAACCGCTCATCAAGGTCTCTACCCGCAAGTATACGACACCAAATATGTGATGAATTGGATTGAGCAAGGACATGATTAGGGTGACAACGCGGGAAATATTTCGACCGCATAAATTGAGTCCAGAGCAAATCTTGAGTTCTCAATTTCCACCAAAGCTTTACAGTGAAAGCATCGAAGACATCCTTAAGCCTCCTGACCCCGAGGCCCCCTTCTTCAGGAAGACGAGCAATCTGATTCCAACCGATCCAGGCATGTTTCCGATTACCATCCTTCGAACCCCATAAGAATTCGCTAAACATAGCTTCGATTTGAGTAAGGACACTCATGGGAGGATTACTAACTGCAAGGCAAAATATTGGAATAGAAGACAACACTGATTTGATTAGAATCAGCTTACCCCCAGGAGACAAAGTCTTGTTGTGCCACCCCTCGAGCCTGCCATGAACTTTGTCCTTGAGCTCTTTGAACATCGCCGAGTTTCTTCTACCAGTCATAAGAGGACACCTCAGATAGGTTATAGGAGGGTGTTTGATCTGATATCCAGTCAGCGAGCTCAACGCATTGGCCCTGTCCTCCGGTTAATCCGATGTGACACAAATAGCCGATTTGGCTGAGTTGACAAGCTGTCCAGACACTTGCTCATAGCGCTGAAGGACGAACCTCAGAAGTTGAATAGAGCGTCTATCCTCCCCTGAGAATATCAGAATGTCATCCGCGTAAGCGAGATAAGAAACTCTCGGGCATCCACTAGGTGAGTAGTATGGAGTATAGCCAGGAATTGAAGCCAATCTTTAGAGATTTCTACTCAATGACGCTGCCGCAATCACAAATAACATAGGTGAGAGAGGATCACCTTGACGCAGGCCTCTGAAAGATTGGAAATAGCCAGACATGCTACCATTGATCAATGTCGAAAACCAAACATTGTTCATTAAGTGAAGAACCATAGTAATCCAAGTTTCCTTG
Organism: Iris pallida; assembly: GCA_029216955.1. Lineage (NCBI taxonomy): Eukaryota > Viridiplantae > Streptophyta > Magnoliopsida > Asparagales > Iridaceae > Iris > Iris pallida. The sequence goes on along the minus strand of JANAVB010006391.1, from coordinate 4,180,799 downwards.
AAACCGAGCCTACGAAGAGTAGAGAGGAGGAATCGCCAATTAACCCTATCATATGCCTTGCTCATGTCTAGCTTGATAGCCGCATTCCGACCCTAATTATCACGGCCCAGCATACTGAACATCTCTTGTGCAAGAATGATGTTATCAGCAATTTCCCGGCCCTTAATGAAGCCACTTTGTTCAGGTGAAATAATCCGTGTCATCATTGGGGAAAGCCTGTTAGCAAGGAGTTTGGAGAAGATCTTGTTAACAAAGTTACATAGGCTTATCGGCCGATAATCAGAAATAGTTGTTGGATGTTTATTCTTGGGGATCAAAACAAGAAGAGTGCTAGTGATAACCTTCGGAAGGGAGAATCCATCAAAGAACATATGAACTGCTGCCAAGACATCATCCTTAATAATGTGCCAACACTTGATGAAGAAAACCCATTGAAACCCTCAGGCCCAGGAGCACTGTGGCGGTCTATCGATTTGATAGTATTGTAAACCTCCTCCATGTTGGGCTTCATCATTAATGCTTCACTCTCTTCATCACTTAGAACCTTTGGGAGCACTGACATGAACTCCTCATCAGCCATGACTGGCTCAGGCAGGAACAAGTTCTCATAATGGGTATTGGCAATGTGTTGGATACCCTCAAGGTCACTAGCAATTGTACCATCATCAGCCCGGAGTTGGTGAATATGAAGACGACATCTTTTGGTAGAAATACGGGAGTAAAAATACCTCGTATTTCTGTCCCCTTGCAAATCCTATTTGAGCCGAGCCTTTTGTTTCCAGTATGCCTCCTCAATCTGGATTCTTTGTTTGAGATAGGCCTACGCAGCCAGAAGATCGGGGCGGATTGAAGGATCATTGTCGAAAGCGACCTCAGCTGCAACCACTCTGTCCTCCGCAGCTTTAACTGCCTGGAATATATCACTGAATGTAGAATGACTCCACCTTGATAGAGCCTTACGAGTAGCTGAAAGCCTCAAACCCAAGTTGGTGATGGGGTTATGATGATGAACCGATGCCCATGCCTGCTCAACAGTGGGAGAGAATCAAGGATGTGCAGGCCAGAATGACAAGAACCTAAAAGGTTTCTTAGGAACAGCAGAACGAGCATGGAACTGCACAAGGATGGGGGAGTGGTCCGACTCAGTATGATTCAAATGCTCACACGACGTGATAGGAGCCCAATCCCATCACTGCCTGTCCATGAGCACTCTATCAAGTCTGGATCCCTGCCGCTCTGGTCCAGTGTCCGTCTTAATCCACGTGAAGCAGCTGCCAGTGAAAGGGACCTCCGTGACACCGGCTGCAAGTTGAAATTCTCTGAACTCCCGCATGGACGCCTCGTTGGGGGGCAAGCTACCAAACTTCTCCTCCGAATGAGAGATGGCATTGAAATCGCCTCCGATCAACCAGGAACACTGATAGAGTTTCGGTAGACGAAGCAAAGAGTCCCAGAGAGAACGCCTTCCCTCCTTGGTGTTACTGCCACAAACAACTGAAATCAATGAGGTCTCAGGAATAAGGGGATGGGAGAAGAGTACCGATAGCGACTGGTCCAAAGAATTTGCCAAGTGAAGACTGCCTTCCTTGTTGCAAAAGACCCAGATATTGCCCTTTGCATTGGAGATCGCCATCTGAAAGCCAAGTTTGACTTGATAGAATTGTATTTGGTCCGGGGAGACCTTCGGTTCAATAATAGCCAGGAGCTGAACCTTGTGCATTCGAACAAGAGTTTTAATTCTCTTAAGAGTCATAGGGTTTACTATGCCTCGGACGTTCCATATTAGGATGTCAAGCATTAAAGGAGGTGGAGGAGGAGAGGTTTGGAGGGAGCTTAGCTGCAGATCGAAGGATGTGAGTAGACAGCGGCGGCGACACCTTCTTTGGACGGCCGTCCGCGTGCGCACCCATACGAGTTTCTTCTTCTTCAACTTGCTGAGCCCATGATGCGCCCGGGTGTTAATCTCGCCTTCCTCGAGCTGGTCATCTTGACTCTCATCACCGATCACAGGTGAAACGTTAGTTGGAGCTGGGAGAGTGCTGGTTGACGGATGGACCTCATTTGAACCAGGCATGACGGTGGGCGCTGTCACGTCTGAGGTAACTGCAGGAGCATCGGACGAAGTACCGATCTGATTGTCACAACCGTCACCAGTTGGTTGGGCGTCGGGATTGGCTGGGACCTACACAGGTGGTGTATGAGGAGGTAGTTCGGTATTAGTTGGAGCTTGGGGAACTGCGGAGAGAGTCACGTGGGGGGACCGCATTCAATTCTTCGTTGGGATCCGGTATCTGTTCATTTAAGGACGGGAGAGCCTGGACATTAATTAGACCTCCATCTGTATTGGCTTGATTAGAGCATTCACCTACAGCCTGTGTGTCGTTTGTGGTTATAGGGGCATGTACTCGATGTGAAGGAGGATCCCTCATGGCCTGTTTTTCCTTCTGTAGGATTTTGCACGAGCTCCTGACATGTCCTTGGTGCTTACAAAAGGAGCAGTACATAGGGGAGGACTCATACTCCACCTTTTATGATATTTTTCTTCTATTTGATAGCTGAATATTCAATATAGGAGGAGGAGTCTTGCTAGCATCTAATTCAACATTCACGCGGGCCACGCTGGGGCGAGTAAGATCTTCAGTCGCACGATCAAGACGCAACGGGTTATCGATGCCCATGGCTAGAGAGAACAATGCATTTTTGTTGAAGAATTGGATGGGCAGTCCTGGAAGAGACACCCAGACCGGAGCCAGAGGGGATTCCTCTGACTGAAAAAAATCTTTATGCCATCTGAACAATCTCATAGGAGCCCTTGTGATGAACCACAGATCCTTAGAACGGAGGCGAAGAAAATCCACTTCTTCCTGGGGCCGAATGAGGATGTGCTTCGGGTCTATAGATCCAACATGGACTGTACCAGTAAACTTGAAATTGATGAAGGCCTTCCTGATCACGTCCATGGAGGGACGTGAGTGGGAGAACTTACCGATGAGGGCGAAGCGGAAAGGATCCGCAAGGATGGTTTCCTCCTCCTCGGAGAAGGATATCACCGGTATCCCTCGTGAAAACGAAGGAGCACGGATTGGAATCGAGGGGGACGAAGCAGGTTGCGCCCCCACGACCGCCTCGGCGAACGTCTTAGCCATCGGGAACCAATGGAGCGGGTGTCTCCACTGGCGTGAGACGCCGGCCCGGCCAACGGCCAAGCCGGAGTCGTGGACAAGAAGACGCGGCTAGTGTTTGGCGATCGCCAAGACGGAGCTCTCCCATATATATATATATATATATATATATATATATATATATATATATAATCATATATATAATCATATATAATCATATATATACGTACATATCTATATATGGATAATACTCATTAAAATTGGGAAAAATCCTCACAACATACAGTAGGACTATTTATAGGAATATGAATATATATATAATAATATTTATTTTTATATTTAATCCAAAATGCCAAACGTTATTATTATAAATATATTAACAACATTAATAATAACAACAATTATAACAAACAAGGTAAATATACAAATATGGGTTTAGCCTAATTATTCAAAAATACACAAGGGTAGCTAAGAAAATCATTTAGCATACCTTTAAATGTCCTTTGAATATCAAATAATTATTATATATACATATAATAATAATAATAATAATAATAATAATAATAATAATAATAATAATAATAATAATAATTACTTACAAAATATATGTAGTAGAGCATTTAAGGTAAAATACGTACACACAAAATATATCGACACGAACATTCTTTAGTCACACTACATGCTTACTTGTGCTTGAATTTGGTTCGGGCCCAGTTCGGACTAAATTGGTTTAACCGGATCTCTACAAGTCAATAAATCTTTATAATAATTAATTAAATTATTTATAAGAGTCAAGTCGCAACTTAGCCTAGTTTTTCTAGTTAGGACATACTTATGGCTGGATCTTCCTTGGCATGGCTAAAACACTAGTCAAGGCACACGGCCATGCTATCTGTGCTATGATTTCTAGTCGTCTTGTACTCCAATCACAACCATGACTAAGGCTATCTATCGTAATAACTATATAATTAACTATTTATAAAATTCTAAAAATCACCATTTAATTCAAATAAATAAATAGAAAAATATTTTAAAAATTTTTTCGGGAAGAGGAGTTACAAATCTACCCACCTTAAAATAATTTTGTCCTCAAAATTCTAATTCATAACTATTCCTTAAAATTCGAAAGTCTACTTTTACCTTAATCTCCTTAAATTTTAATTTCTCAAGATATCTTATATTTTCTTCTAACCATTTTGTATCTACGAACCCTCGAGGACTTCTATCCACCTTTGGTCACTCTACCCCTCACTAAAACCTTACAATTTCCTAACTAGTTGCTAACAATTCTACCAACAGATATCTAGGGCATATTTTATCTAAAATCCCTCATATCTATATGCAACCAAAAATTAAATAATCAAGCAATATTATACTATAATTTATGAATTTCTGATAAATTCTAGTTAGCACGATCATTCGTCACCTCGAAATAGGAAGGGACAAGAATCAATGGTACGTGAAAGCAAGGAAGAGTAATCGAGAGAAAATATGGAGTTTCAAGAACGGTAGAGGGATTTCTAAAAGAATTTTCAAGACAGAGTGGATTGAGGTTTCTAAGGGTTTAGTCAAATTCGCAGGCTCGTATCAGTACAATTACATAACCGATACGATATGCTCTGACCTGCATGGGCCACCACAAAAACTTGTCACGACCCGCACCCGCTTTTCAGACACGAGCTCGTGTACAAGCCAGCTACGTATCGAGCGGACTCCAGCCCAACCCGAATACGTAAACGCTGTCTGGACTATGTAATGGTCTAAACATGGCAAGGCATCACTAAATCTTAATCCACACTAAGAATATGAAACATGAATGAATAAATACGGGTCATGGTCTGCAGCCCATTAGCATATTGTCCGATTAGACTCTAAGAATAATTTGAGTCTATAAAATAAGCTAACAAGCAGAATATATCATGGTATGGAATATAAAGCACGAGAGGATAATAAAGAAATACCATAAGCAAATACCTGTATCCCTGCAGGTGTAATCACTACCATCATGATCCGCTAACTAACTCTATGTAATTAGCTACCTGAAGAGATCATCAGGTCCTCAGGGGATATAGCAAGACACATAAAACATGCCTATCTAACAGTTTATCATGCGTAAGAAATAAGCAGGAAAGACAGAACATGACAGGTAACTATGAACATGGATACAAGAAACACTACACATAAATAAATTGCTGAAAGGAAACATGAACTCATGACAAGAAACCAATCGGATACTCAAACCCTCGTCCCTAGTGTCGACTCACAGGTTTGAACAACTACTAACCCTCGCCCCTAGTGTGGACTCACAGGTTAGCTTCAAGAATCACCCTCGCCTATAGTATGGAAATACAAGTGCAAACAAATGACTACTAACCTTCGCCCCTAGTGTAGACTTGCAGGTTAGCTTCAAGAAATCACCCTCGCCCCTAGTGTGGACTCGCAGGTGGGAATTCCAAAACAAGGTATAGCAGTTCAGCTATGACTTACTCATCCTATGATATGATACGACTCAGTCGAAGTACATGTGACGATATGATATGACCAAGTCAAGATACATGGGTGAACATATCCAATATGAACTACAAGCTAACTATGAAGAAGGACTATATCTTTACTAGCATGCATGATATACAAACCACATGTAA